>NW_004624899.1:2202307-2236062 GCF_000247695.1 Heterocephalus glaber | reverse complement strand
ATGAGAAATGGAAAAAATGGAAATAAAGTCTTTGTAAATAGGGAAGGGTGGAAGGGGTGAAGGGAGGGCTAGGAATGGGAAAAATATAAGAACTAAGATGCATTATGTAAAGGTACAGTTCCCAATGAGAAATGTAATTGTGTTGTATACCTAAAATGTACCAATAAAAAAATTAATAAAAAAAGAAAAAAAAAACATTCTGGTCTCAAGATCCATCCATGTTTCTGCAAACAACATGATTTCATTCTTCTTTATGGCTGAATAATGTTCCAGTGTGTATATATACCACATTTTCTTTATCCATTCATCTATTGGTTGGCATCTCAGCTATTTACATAACTTATCTATTGTAAATTGCGTGCTACAAACATAGGTATGCATGTTCACTATAATATGATGTCTTTAACTTTTTGGAAAGTATATCTAGAAAAGGCAAGCTGCTTTAAATGGAATTTCTGTTTTTTGAATTTGAGGAATTTCCATACAGATAGTGGTAGTACTAATTTACATTCCCACTAACAATATATAAGGGTTTCTTTTCCCAAGATTTGTTGTTTTGCGCAGGCGCACACGCGCGCGCGCATGTGTGTGTGTGTGTGTGTGTGTATTCACACAGATAGCAATTCTGTCTGGAATAAGGTTGAATCTCAGAGCTGATTTTATTTTCATTTCTTATCAGAGACCCCTGCAGTGGATCCCTATCTCCTACTTGGTGCTACAATGCATTGTGAGAAGAAAGACTTAAAGACAATGTTAAAGAGAGAGAGACAAGGAGCTGGACTGACTAGTGCTTGAGTAAGTAAAGGACCTGAACTGCCAGAATCATTGATATTTATTGGTGACACAATCATTGTTAGGTTGGGGTGAGGGGACTACTTGAAGGAGCTACCTGTGGTTGCTAGAGATACATTGCTGATGCAGGCAAGGCTTATAAAAGAAGAGTCAAAGCATTCTTGTGTTGCGATGGCGACAGAATTTGGGTAACAGTCACTCTGACCCCAGCTCTGTGTTATCTCATATGCTTCAGTCAGACTCACTTCTGAACATAAGCCAATTGCACATTAACTCTTTACAGCCTGCACTGCTTACAGCCTGCTTTGGGCATGATCAATGGGGCAGCCTCCCAAAGTGTCTCTAATGGCTAAAGATGATGAACATTTTTTCATGTACTTATTGGAAATTTGTATTGCTTTTGAGAATTGTCAGCTTTAGTTCATGTGTTCATTTTTCAATTGGGTCATTTGTTTTAGGGGTGGTTACTTTTTTGAGCACTTTATTTATTCTAGTTATCAGTCCCTTTTTCTCATTCTTTAGGGGTTCTCTTAGTTCTGTTGATTCTTTCTTCTGTGCAGAAGCTTTTTAATTGGTTGTGATCCCATTTGTTGATTCTTGATATTATTTCTTGTGTTGCTTGCATTCTGTTCAGGAAGTGCTTTCCTGTGTCCATAGCTTCAAGTGTTTTTCTTGTGTCTTTTAATAATTTCAATGTTTCTGTTTTTATATCTTGGTCTTTGATCCATTTTTATTTTGTTTTAGTACAGGATAAGGTATGGGTCTAATTTTATTCTTTTGTATGATAATCAGTTTACCCTGCACCATTTGTTGGAGTCTATTTTCTCCAGCATATCTTTTTGGATCATTTTTTTGAAAATCAGATGCTCAAGAGTACGTGGTGTTGTCTCTGTGTCTTCTGCTTATCCCATTGATCTGCATGTCTACTTTGTGGGAGGGCCATGTTGTTTTTGTTATTATACTTTTGTAGTACAACCTAAAATCTTGAATTGTGATGTCTCCTGCTTTGCTGTTTTTGCTGAGGATTGCTTTGGCTCTTCTAGGTCTCTTCCTAGTGTCATACAAATTTGGGAATTGTTGTTAATCCTCTGAAGAATGTTGTTGGTATTTTAATTGGGATTCCATTAAATCTCTACATCTCTTTGGGTAATATGCCATTCTAATAATATTGCCTTGCCTATTGTAAATAGGGAGTGTCTTTCCATTGCCTAATGTCTTTTTCAATCTCTGTACCATAGTGTAGGGGGTTTTTTGTCTTTTTTTTTCTTCCCCCCTTTTAAATTAGTCTGTGTAATACACATGTCCATCTAAGGATATTGATACAGACACGTATCACATCTTGCTCCCTTTTACTTTCCCTTCCTCTCCTGTCCCTTCTGTCTCTCTGTACCCCCACATCCTCTCATCTCCATAAAGTCTATCTTCATATTTCCCACAATTCATCTTTTATTAATGCAAGTATTTTATTTACCCCCTAGCTTGATTCCTAAGTATTTAATTTTTTGAAGTTTTTCTGAATGGGATTGTTTTCCTGATTTCTTTTTCAATAAGTTCATTATTGGCACACAGGAATGTTATTGATTTTTATATGTTAATTTTGTATTGTGCCACTATGCTGAATGTGTTTCTTATTTCTAAGAGTCTTCTGTGGAGTTTTGTGTCTTCTATGTAAATGATCTTATCATCTGTAAATAGAGATAATTTTACTTCATCCTATTCTATTTACATTTCCTTTATTTCTTTCCCTTTTGTGGCTGCTCTGACTAGAGTTTCAAGTACTTTATTGAAGAGAAGTTGTGACAGTAGACACCCTTGATTCATTCCTGATTTTAGAGTGCCTGCTTGTAGGTTTTCTCCACTCAGGATGATGTCTCCATGAATCTGTCATATATGACTTTTATCAGTTTGAGGCATTGTCCTACTATTGCTTTTTTTTTTTTAATGAAAGGATGTTGGATTTTGTCAAAGGTTTTCTCTGCACCTGTTGAGATGATCCTTTGAAGACCTAGATAATCTTTTATGGTCTGGAACTGCTTATTATTCTGTACACATTTTACTTCCAAAGAAAGTCACATGATAGAGTACCCACACCAAGGGCTGAGAAATGCATGGCATCTGTAGGAGCAGGAACACAAAAATTAACAGTCAAAGGACATATATATTAGTGAGTAGGGCAGAAAAAGGACCAACAATTGAACTTACTGTAATTATTCAATGCACACATCAAATTAAGGATCCAAAGACTCAGCCAAACAAGGCAGAACAGGCAGCTGACAACTACTTTTGGGAACAGGAATAGGGAGAGATGTATTGTGAAACAGGAAATCTAGATACAAGTGTAAAAAAAAAGGGCAAATTATAATGGGATGGGGTGAAAATCACACACACATATGCACATATAAACATCCACATATGTTTATATTGTATCTATACATCATAAATATTATGAACTGTAACTATATCATATGTTTACAGCATTTATTTATATATAGGTATAAATATGTAAGACTCTTCTTACACCACCATATATTCCACTTCTGTTTCTGTACTATGTCTCCACTATAATGTATCTGACTTATTTATATCCTCATATCTGTGAGACAGTTGCTGGTGGTGATGGCAATGTGTATTTAAGTGGAATAAATATGGTGCTAAATAATTTTTGTTTATTTTTAATTTTTAAATTTAATTATGTTGCTCTATTTTCTACATAAATTTATATGTTCTACCTAATACATAAATTACCACAAAACATCTTCAAAATACAGTATTCCTGATACTTTATATTTTTCTTTAATAACAGATTTTCAATTATATTCAGCTTCTCATCCCTGTGAATAATGTTACAATATATATTCTTACAAAAATGATGTTTCTCTGTGAATTTCTCTAATGCATATGTGGAAAAAACAAAACCTTTGCCATGGAAGAAATGCATGTTTCATTTCATTGAGTACTGCCAATACAATCTCTTATTATTTTTTGTAATTCTGTCCATGTCTTTTGACAATACATAGCCTTTAATGCTACTGATTCTATTAGAATGGCTATTTTCATAACATCTTTCCACCTTAATATCTGTCCTCCGAATTTCTCTTCTGCTATCTATTTTGCACAATATCTATTCTTTCTCTTATGTAATCTAATGTGTAAAATCTCATATATAAAAGAATTTACTAAAGGGTGTCTCATTTAATAATTTACATAAAGATATCTTCTAATTAAGAAAAGTATCAATGTGAACAGAAACATTTTTTTCAGAAATTTACAATCTAAGGCAATAAAAGTAAATTCTCCCCAAAGAGAATCTTTGTTTTTATCTCATTTATACCATTAAGTTATTATATTTGTTTCTAAGTGAACTCTTAAAAGTGATTTTGTGTAGTTTTATAATTTCATTAAGAAATAAATATAATGACATTTGTTTTGTTAATCCAACAGAGATACCATTTGTGTTTTCTCTTTGAGGCAAAATTACAAATCAACTAAACTATTTAAGGAACTAGGAGTTTAAGATGTGTTTTCCTTTGATGCCTTTATTATACCCAGATAGTCAATAGCATTCTAATATTGCCTCTGCATTTGAAAGTTAATTGTTTGTGTTATTTAATCTCATTGCATACTTCCCCTTGGTGCATTTTGCTAATGTAACTCATTTGATCTGAGAAAGATTTTTTCTTTTGGCTTGTAAAATGTTTAGAAGTAGCAAATATAGTAAAATGAGAATACTGTTTTCAATTTTTAACTTCTATGAATTGTAAGCAATGTACAAGTTTACTAGAAATAATTTAAAATAAATTATATTTTGATTAAATAAAATTAATTTCATCCATAAAAATACTTTAAGGATAAACATTATACTTAAATAAGTGAGCTTAAATCATTCATTTGTCTGAAAAACAGAATGTAAGTCTTCTAATAAATGAATAACCAAAATATCCATTTTATGTCTTGACATATGAGCATATTTTCTGTGAAGAAACTATTTAACATTTGGGAGGCATGTAGGAAATTGCCTACCAAATTGAGTCACACATATATTCTTCAGTTAAAACATTTAATTCAGAACAAGAGCCAACACACCTGTCTGAAAACTTTAGTAAGATGTTTTGTATGATAAAATTCTTAGTTGTGGCTACCCTTGGAAATATTTATATTTTGAGAGAGAAATTGGTAAGTGTTCTAGCAATTTTAAATTACTCAAATAAATTAAGAAGAGAAAAAAAGCCAATATATAAATGTTTCTAATTTGCAAAGAAATAACAGTGTTTTTCAACAGGGAGTTAATAAAAAGTTGTATCACTTCAATATTCATTACTCTCCCACCTTTTACTGATAATAGTATCCCATATTTCTGAGTTGGTCAGAGTTTGGCTTGAAAAAATAGGAGAAATAGTTGTCTGTATTATTTTGCTAAGATCATGGATTACAGGTAATATAAATTTTATTATTTGCCCTCATAATTTTTAAGAATTATTTTGAGGTAAAGAGTGCAGTGCCAAATAATTCAAATATTCTAGCTGATAATAAATGTCATATTTAATACTAAAGCCCAACCCAAAGATATTAAGAGTAAAAAAGACAGAAAATCATCATACATATGTGTGTATGTATATCTGTATATATGTATAATATATAAAGAGAACATATATATATATAAATGTTTACAGGTACGTATAAATAGAGCTGGTGAAATATTTAAGTGCAGTTATTTTAGTGTGCATTTGAGTAAGTATCTGGAAGTCTAAACTTCATTCTGTGCTTGTAATTTGTATGCACTCACATAACAGGCATAGCTTATAGTGGCAAATCTGTCTAGTCCTCACTATTTTACCATTTATTTAGAACACTTCTCCTGCTGTGTAGCCCTTTTGCTTCCTATCATCAGGTTAACTTCTTGGATTTGCTTCTAAAGACTGGCCTCAAGCTAATGGAGGTTTTTACCTCGAAGCTAGAAAGAGAAGAGGCTGGGAGTTTATTCTCAGTACACTCCATCCAACTTTGATCTCAGACAGGTTCAAGTGTACAGAAAGTCAGCTACTTCCTTCAAATAAGGCTAACTTTGAGCCCTAATTTATACTCCTTCAAGATCAGTTTGAGGCCACTTTCCCTGGGATTTTAACTAAAATTTAGTTCTTTCTTAGTTTCTTCCTCTCCCCTGTCTTTCTTCCAATACTCATCTTCTACTGACAGCTCTGGAAAAGTTAAAAAAAAATTTTTACTTCTGACTGACAAATAACCACACATATACACACACACACACACAAACACACATATATGTATATGAATAGTTTTTAAATAAGTCATTTGTCCACTTGTCGAGAGAGCCATTTCTTAGAGTCCATTGACTGAGGAACTGAGGATAATAGATGTCATGAAAAGTTTAGAAAGTACTTTCTGATTTACTGTCATTAAAAAGATATTTAAAAGTGTTGCAGAGACAAATCATATCTTACATATTCCTCAATAAAAGAAGACAGATTGAAACAGGATCAGTTCTAAGGTAAACTGGTGAATCATTTAACTCAGGGAAAAATGTAAAGGATGCCAAAATTATATTAAAGTGAAAAACATAATCCATGACATAAACAGGATCTACATTTTAGTTAAAGACAGGATAAATATTATTGATTTTCCTCTTTTGCTCCAACTTTCAATATCGTTTGACATAGATCTTGTACTTCATCTTTAAGAAACTAGAAAAGAAGGTCAAAAAGAAGCCAAAGCAACACAAGGACAGAAATAACACAGAAAGGAGCAGAAGCCAATGAAACTGAAAGCAGAAAGGCAATAGACAAACAATCAATGAAACAAAATACCAGTTTGTTGAAAAGAAAATTGATGAGGTTTTAACAAGACAGACAAAGAAATAAGATCAAGACACAAATTTTCCAGTAACAGGAATGAAATAAAGGGAATGCTACCACAGATGTGGCAGATATTAAAAAGATAAGAGAATGCAATAGCCACTCAATGCAAGTAAATATGGAAATCTAAATAAGTGCCTTGTTTTTTCTTTTTAAAAAAGTACATTAATGCCTTTTATGTAAAATAAAGACAAATAACATGCTTGCCATAGGCTTGCCACCACTGGTCTAGGATATCCAAGTAAAATACTTTCCTAACTCTAAAGAGAATCTACATTCCATATATTTATATGAGATATATAAGTATATGGTATTTAATGTTAGGCTATTATTAAATATCATCAACATTTTTTCTAAATGTCATTATTCTAAATTATATTTATCATTAAGTTATTGAAAACAATTTTGCTAAGATATTTAGTCATTTTTCATGGTGCAATTTTATTTAAACAAATATGGCTATAAGGGTCAGAAATGTAAACTTTGAGGAAATTCATGGTAACATATTACTTTCTACAAAGCCCCTTTCTACTTTCTCCCATTCTACAAAGGTCTAGCTAGTAGACCTTGGCTACTTGCTTATGTTCCTATTAATCCCACCTACAGAAGTGGATCTGTGATCTGCTCTTTGAAATACATAGATGAATCACACATTCAGAAAAGTAAAGTGTATTTACAAGTCACATAACTGGCCTAGAATTTAGCCTAGGAGTCTAGGTTGGAAGATTCTGGTAGCCTAGAAGTCTCTGATCATCTTACTTTGAACATAAGGGATCATCTGGTGCACTGAAGAATATCAATATATATTGATCTGCACAAAGACGTCTCCTATTCATCACGCACATAAATACGTGAAAGTGGTGCACATCCCCCAGTGTAAAGCACAGTTCTATGATAAAGCTGCAGTTTCAGAGCAAGCCCGGGTCATCTCGCCCAACCCTACTATTGGTTAATGGAGAAAGTGAAGTCAAAAAACAGTTCTCTTTAGTAGTATCAAAGTATACTTTTGAGGAACAAGTAATGAATCTAAACTTTCATATATCTTCATATTAAAGCTTTTAAATCTCTGTCACATTTGTGCTACTAGTTTGTACATGCTGGTGGTAGGAGTCTATATAGCTCTGGAGTACTCTATCAAAATAGCTATTAGATTTAAAGTAAGAGACTAGATAATTACAGAAAAAGGAATCAATCAGTTGGATTAGAAGCCATACCAATGAGCCCCAGGTGAGACAGGAAAAGGTTGGATATCAGGTGCGCATATTTCAAGGAGAACCAACAGCAGAAGTCTGAATGACCTGAATAACAGACGTCTAATGAGCAAAGGAAAGGAGGATAGGAAGAGCTCCCAAAACAAAGCTTGAAGATGTATAGGTTGATAAATGCTTTGCTTGATGCTTTACATGGAGATAAATGAAGACAGTTAATTAATATACCATGTAGAACCACCCAATCAGTTCCATCTAGAATGGCTCCTATCAATCTTATTGCATAAGTTTGTGAAGGGGGAGAACATGTATGATAACTGCTAGGAAAAGACATTCCACAGGGCATGACTTTTCATCAATCGAAGGTTGGATAGTAGAAAAACCTTATGTGTGTTGTTGTACATTTACATCCAAAAGGCTTTGTACACTAATTTAATGAAAATGAAAACGAATCGACAAAAAAGAAACAAGTATAAATATGCTAAGTGTAGCAGGAAATTCACCTGGTGGGCAGAACCTCGGGAATGTTGCCACAGGGACTGAGGGTAGAAGAACAGAGTTTCCCAGCAGGCACTTGGATGTGAAATGAACATGAATTACTACAGCACCAGATGGCCTCTGGTTGGAAGGAAGTCATAAATTTCTAAGTGGGAGTCTTCTCTTTATGGAATTATTTTAAAGCTGAGAAGATACATAATGAAATCCAATATGTTCTTTTCCAAGCCCTCGCTTATGGGTAGAGGCAGTTTACCTTCTTACACAAAGACTGTGCTGCCCCCTTCTGGATAAGGGAAAATCCCACTGAGAAATGTAGTTAAAACAACGCTAAGGTGATGTTAAGTAGGAGAGAGGGTGGGGGAGAGGGAGAAGGAGAGTTATAGGAAGGGGAGGGAGAGGAGAGAGACAGAGACTAAAGCAGCAGATCCTCAAAACAATTACGTCTCTAAAAACAACACATCCCACTCGAATTCTTTGGTGACTTTGTAATAGAGCTGCAGCTCGCCATTATGCTGTGATAAGTTTCTCCGATCCTCAGCTGTCAAGCCATAACAGCTGGTCATCCCCACCTTCCAGGCGTTCCCTCATTCTTGCTGCTAAACTTTCTCACCGTGTCCTTGTACCTGGCTCTCATTCTTTACAATGCCTTCTTCCTCTCCCCTTGTCAGCTCAACTACACAAAATCCTTTCCATTATTAAAATAATGTATAATTCCCCTGTCAAGTATTTACCAGGATTTTATATCAAAAGATGCTTCCTTTTCCTGGGCCTTCATATTGTTTTAATTTCCTTTACGTTGCAGGGGTTTATGTTACCGTCCATGTTCCTCATTTACATTAGGGGCCCTGCAGGTTTTTCTTCTTAGCATCTAACAGAGCTCCTTCCTTCTTCATCTTTGTATCTGCATCCTATACAACACATCTGACATGATATGTGTCACAAGTGGATTACAATATCAGGTTGAATAAGATTTATGACATCATGGAAAGCATTAACAATTTTCAGTAATTACAATCCAGACAGCTAATGACAGTCATTAATCATCAAATCATTTTATAAAAATGTTAAATTCAGAAACACATCACCACGTTCTCTGGTGTGGGTGTAGGATTGACTGAATAATGGCTTCCAAAACATCCGAACCTTGATCTTCATAACCTGTGAATATGCTACTTTATAGAGCAAAAGGGGATTTTTGCAGGTGTGATGAAGAATTTTGAAATGGGAAAAAATCATCTTGGGTTACCCATATGCCCACGGTAATCACCCGGATGTAACGTAAGGAGCAAAGGGGATCAGAGTGGGACAAGGAGCTGTGGTCATGGAATGGAGGTTGAAGTGATGGACCCTACAGTTAGTGGCTTCTGACGTCTGGAAAACCAAGAAAACTCATTCTTCCCTACAGCTGCAGAAAGTGAGGCCACCCAAGGGCATCCTGGCTTGCACTGAAGGAAACCAGCTTCAGACTTCTGAACTCCAGAAGGGCAAGATAAATAAATATGTTTTTTTTTAAGTTACAAAGTTTGTGCTAGTGTGTTACAGTAGTGGTAGGAAGTTAACACGGAGTGTTTCTCTAATATTATGAAGATGTTTTTATAAACATTAAACCTATAATTATATCTAAAGTTGGGTAAACATAGAAATTGTGAGACATATCCTGTTTCTTTAGATAGAATATCATCATAATATAATTATTTAAATGTCAAGCCATTAAAAATAATTGTACACAGAATGAAATATTTAATCTCTACAGTTGTGATATTAGCTTTCCATTAAAGATTTGTGGAAAAATAAAGTTGTGTCTCTATATTATTCATGCCAAATGATTGGTCTTCACTTATTCATTGTTAACGTGCCTATAAATTTCCAATAAATCCAAGAAAGTATAACTATTTACTTAGGTCTAAATGACTTATTACTGCAATCAGATTATAACTTCCCCTATAAATTTTAGGTATCAAAGGGGAAATTAGAACATTCTCCTCCTCTGCACAAAGAAACAATTAGACTGATGTTTTTGCAAATCTTACAGTTTTGTTAGTGCATGGCATGTACTATAAGGGACCACTTCCATAGTTTTCTTTTTACTACTTTAGAGTGCTTCAGTTTATGTGCGTGTATATTTGCATGTATGTGATATGTCCTGTGTGGAAATTTTGTAGACAAATATTTTCTCTAAATTTCTACCTTAAAATTTTAAATATATTCTATACTTTTATTTGTTGTGGGAGCAGAAACTGTGGCAGGTACAAAATGTTCAATATATTAGTTGAATCAAGCAAAATGATACTGAATGTAAAAACTTGCTTTAAAAGCATTTTAGGGGATTCTTCTTTAAATACTAACATGGAAAACTGAGTTATATGTAACATATCCTTGAAAACAGTCTATACAGTAGTACCTTGGTCCACAAACACTTGTGTTCCAGAACAATTCGGTTCTCAAACAAAAGCACTAGACACAATTTTGCTCCCGTTTGCAAACTCCTCATCAGGTGACAAACACAACCCTGGCCATCCTACCCACACAAACACAAATGCAGTAGTCTTCCCAAATAATAAAACAAATTAAGTTTGTAAACCAGGTACCCCAGTATATTGAGTATTTTAATTAAATAAAGTATCTTTTCTTCAAGTCAGAAATAAAGAATGAATTGGTGCCAGCTATGATCAAGGCTTCTTTCTGGTAAAACAGACTACATTCTTCTTTGTAAAGGGTTCAGAAACTTTCTAGGAAAAATACAAACTGCTTTTCAGAAAATTGCGAGAGAAATGTAAAAAATCCAATAAATAACAGAGCAGGATCCCACCTTAGAGATGTATAAAGGATGAACCTTTCCCCCCCCCTTTTTTTTTTTGAGACAGGATCTCACTATGCAGTTCGGTCTGGCCTTGAACTCACTATGCAGCCAAGGCTGGCCTCAAACTCCAAGGGGATGCTCCTGCCTCAGCCTCTCCAGTGCTGGGATTACAGAAGTGTGCCACCATGCCTGGCTAAGGATACGCCTTTAACATTAAGCAACTCTCAGTTCTGCCCTTGTGAAAATACTTAATTCATAAGAAAACACAATACTTTAAAAATTTTTATTAGTACACATTTGCCATACATGATTACATTCATCATAGCAAGAAAGTACAAGTATATAACACATCTTAATTTTTTCCATCTCCTTCCCCTCTTACCCTTTCCTCCTCCTTCCATATCTTCCTCCTCCCTTCCTTCCCTTTTGAAAAAGATTTATCTCCCTATTTCCTATTATTTATCTTTTATTTTGCTTTTTATTTATATTTTGAGTTTCTCATGAAAGACAAGCTATGTGATATTTAAGGTTGTATGTCTGATTTATTTCACTTAATATTATGATCTAACATTTTAACTATCATTTCTCATTATCCCAATTTATCTATTTAAAATTACTCAGAAGAAACAGTTCTTTCACTTCCCTGATACTCACCAACAGTTCACTACACCAGTTTTTCTTCAATCAGAAAGTCCATCCTGTAATTCTTTCCCTTCCTTGTCATGTCAGGTTCCATCATTCCTATTTTCCACTTGATTTGTTTGGTCATCTCATTACTGGCCTGTAAAATCCAAAGACTTTATATGGATTTACACCACTTTCCTTGCTGCTCACACGTAGATGGACATTGATTAAGAAAATCACATAACCAAGCAGACAGACATTTGCATAACAGTCTAATCCCCAAACTAATTGATAATCTTCAATTCTGTCATCTTTCTTGCACATCACTTGAAATAATAATCAAGTGGGAAATCCCTCAAGTTCTTATGGCTAATTCCAAAAGTGAACCTACATCAGCACCCACCTACTCCCTCATTCTTCTCATGTCCCCAGAGAAGATATGCTCCCAGTCCAAAGGCCAGTGCCTCTCCATTTGCTTACAGTTCATTCCTCATATGTTATCAGGGCTTTCACTCCTTTATCATTATCTCCTCCCTATTTTGCATCATTTATTCGTCCCTGTCTAGATCATCATTCATGAACGATAAAAAAAATAAAATAAAGGAATGAAAGAAGGGAGGAAGGGAGAAAGGAAGAAGAGGAGGAAGGGAGAAAGGAAGAAGAGGAGGAAGGGGAAGAAATAAAGATTCCTCCAATGTACTCATTTTAAACAAATACAATTGAAAACAAACCAAAGAGTCAAGACTTCTGTGGTGGCTTTCACTGTGTTTTAAACACAATCTGAATACTTTATGTCAACATCCAAGTACTGATTTTTCTTGGACCCCGCATATACTCCCAACCTCAGCTAATGCTGTTCTGCTCCTTGCTCACTGCGTGCAGCATTTACAACACCAGCCTCTGTATTTTTCAAAAACTGGAGTGTTTCAACGGAAGAACTGAGAGTTCGGTTGCTGAGGATGTCATGGCTCCTTCTTGGCCACCTGGAAACCCAGGCATTTCCTGCTTCAAAGTTGCCCCGACCCTCTGCCTAATCACCTGCTCTGGCCACACTTCTCTGCTGCAGGAGTTGCCAGCAGCACCTTTCATGCTCCAGATTTGCCCCTTGGACCATAATTTGGCAAGACTTCCTGAGGTGACACCTCTAAACGAACTTAAGTCTGGTGGAACAAGAAAAGACATCAGCTTATTTATCAATCGCTCACTGTCACAATCCAAAAGCCACTGTGCTTTAGTGACACCAATCAAACATTTGGTGACAGAAACCAGGCTATTTATAACCCAATTTCCAATCTAAATAGTCATAAATAGAATAGAGGATTTGCAGAGGATAATTAGAACTCTGCTTAGTCACAAAAGACACACAAGGAAAGGGCTGTAAGCTAAGGCAATGCAAAAGAAGAGAAGGAACACCCACATTCCAGCACAGGGCATAGAGAAGAGGGGTCTGGGTGCACCATCCCCTCTACTCAAGCAGCTTCTGATCATCTTGTGAGCCGCATGAGTCTCAAGAGGCATGAGTTCATTGCTGCCAGATGCAGTGCTATTGTTTTTTTAAACATAAGTGCAACCAAAATTGAAAGTGGGATACTGTGAATGAGGAAAGGGCATTTGAGTGGAGTCTGGATAGGACATCAGACAACACTCCTTCCTTAGAAGTGACCTCTGTTTCTTCAGAACCAGTTCCCTAAATGAGTGAGCAGATTGAGAAAAGTTAATTAAGCAAAGACCAATGACCACGAAAACACAATGCAGGTTTTCTTAGGAAGAAAACCCATGAGAAGGAGAAGTGTTAAATCTGTGGACCTCCTAGTGCTGCTTGCATTCCGGGTGCATAAACCTGGAACTAACTGGGATGAACACTAGTTGTTAGGGAAGAAAGTCATATTCTTGAGCTGGGGCTTCGGGAAGACCAACCGCTCTCTTGCTGGGTCAGTTACTGGCCTCTGACACCAGGAAGCTATGGTAAATGCTTGGCATAAGCGCAACTCTGCCAGTCAGCTTTTATAGATGAGGAACACCAGTTTATTCCCTGATGTGATCGCGGGCTCCTGGGCAACCTGTTTTGTTGACCATTACTGACTGCCTAAAGCACTTAGATATAAACAGTTTCCATGGAGCTTTGCAGGAAGCTAATCTCTTTTGGGAGGAAGCCACTGCAGGAGAATTCATGGATGAATTAATCTTTACTTTCCCAGTGGTTTATCTCATCCTTGAGGGCTTATACAATTTTGAGGACTTGTAGGAAGACAACTAAATATCTGAGGAGAGAAATGATGCAAACCAGTCAAAAGATAGGGTGAGAACATGGATGTCCTGGTACATGGTAGAGAGGCACCAATAAGGTTGCTAAATGAACAACAACACCACGGGTCCTATAGGCAGAATTTTCAGTATCAACCTGTAATGTGTAGTGGTCAGTGAAGACAGAAATTGTAGCAGCAGATCTAAAGCAGATTCCAAGGCTGCTAAAATATAGAAAACAGAGCAAACTGTACCGTAGGACTCCCAGCATCGATTTTAAAGAGAATTCCTTCGAGGCAGTAGTTACAGCAAGAACTTGAACTAATCAGCACCCTATACTTGCAAGCAGGTCAGAGTTGTGTTTGCCAAAACGACAGCATCAAATTAGCCTTCTAGGAAACTCCTTCAGGCCAGGCGAGGCAGCTTTCTGGGCTCCACCACAAGGAGCGCACCGAGGGCAGGGGGTCTCACTGCCCTAGTAAAGGAAGATGTTAGTCACCATGGAAATGAGAATCCACCAAGCAAAAGTCCAGAGAAGGAAAGATCGCTGTTCTCATAGTCAGATTCACCATTATCCTTGTCTCACATAATAGGAATTGCCAAAGTGAAATAGTCTGGTGGCTGATTCAGTATTTGATGATTCCCAGGAAAGCTCTGGCTTCTCCATCTTTTTCTTTCTCTGCTGTGATTGTAAATTGGATTCTATCCTCACATTTGTACCTGCTTATCATATAGCAGCCGTTAAGTTCCCAAGCCTGTAAGTCTCGTAAATTAAATAGCCCCAAAGCAGAAGAAGAAAGGAAAGCATATTCCTTCACTGTGAAGCTCTCTGCAACTCAGAAATCCTTCAGATCTACCACTTTGCTTCAACCCTCATTGGTCAGAATTAATTCTCATGGTTGGTCTTAAGGTAAACATTCAGGGGCAAAGGAAATTTGACTTTCATTATGCAGGGGTTTTTCCTGGCTGTTAAATACTTTAATACAACTGAGGTTCTATCAAAAAGGAAGGGAGAAGTGTTCCTTCTTTTTTCTGCTTTAATTGTTTGATATAATTTATCAGTTAAAATGTATGTGAGCCTGTTGTTGTCATATAGGTAGGTTTTCAAGCTAGGAATATACTTTCTTTAATAGGTGCTATTCAAATTTTATATTTCCTCCAGAGTTAGTATTAATTTGTCTTCCAAGGTACTTCTTAGAAGTTGTCAAATTTATTTCAAAACAGGTTTTTGAAATATGCTTTCTATATTCTTTTAAATTCTGTAAAATCTGTGGTAATGTCTCCTAGATCTTGATATTGTAATTTAAAAAATGTATAATCGATATTGTGTAACAGGAAGAAAAGGTCTAAAGGAGCAGGGGAAGTGGGGGGAGTAGGGGAAAGGAAAAAAGGGAAAAGAAAAAGTATGAGAAGAGAAAAAAATGGAAACAAAATCCTTGCAAATAGGGAAGGGTAGAGGAGGTGAAGGAAAGGGCAAGGGAAGGGGGAAAAAAAAGAACCAAGACACTCATGTAAAGGTACAAGATCCCAATGATGAATGTAACTGTATTTTATACCTAAAATGTACCAATAAACTTAATGGGGCGGGGGGGGAACAAAGGGCCGGGGATTTAGCTCAGTGGTGCTGCCACCTGCCTCATAAGTGCAAAGTCCTGAGTTTGATGCCCTGTAGAAAAAAAAAAAAGGAAGGACAAATTGGTTACAGTGCCATATGCTTGTGATCTTAGCACTCTGTGAGGCTGAGGCAGGAGGATCCCAATGTCAAGCTCAGCCTGGGCAACTTTGCTACTTAGAAAAATTCTGCCTCAGAAAGCAAAAACAAAGCAAAACAAAACAAAAACCAAAGGGTTGAGGACATAGCTCAGCATAAAGACTCTGGGTCCAAACTACAGCAGTACAAAGGGAAAAAGCAAAGGAAGGGTAGAGAGTTGAAGCAGAGCGGGTCAAAGAACAGCTGTTAATCCAGCAACCAAATGGGCGTATCACCGATGATTTCAATAGCACTTTATGTTTTCTGAAGTATTGACTTTATATTTTGTTTTGTTTCAGTATTCTCAGCTTATGATATGTGATTTTATTTCTGCTCCTTACTGATTAAGCGTCTTGTCATCAAGGGAGTCTTATGGGCTTTGCAGTCACCATGGCACAGAAGGAAGTACTGGTCACAGAGTACTCCTGCAGTGAGTCAGTCCCTAACTTCTGCTAAAGCCACATTCAGCCCTGCTTCATTTTCTACAAGTTAATGTTCTTCAAAGTTGTGAGCAAGCTACTGCTTGTAAATCAAATCCTTGGTTCCCTCGTGTGTTTTCATTATAATTAATAGGCTGTCTCATATTAACATTCAATTAGCACTTCTAATATTTTAAATGTAAATCTCACATTTGTCTCAAGCAATTAATGATCTGAAAATAAACACATAAATATAGGAGGAAAGCTCAGTAATTAAGGAAACTTTGAATCTTTTCAGAAAATAAAAATTCTTTTGTATCATGGAAAAAGTGGGTATAAAAAGAGATTTCCTGAGGGGTGTAGTGGCTCATATCTGTCATTTCCACACTCAGGAGGCTGAGGCAGGAGGATCAGCTTGTTTCAGGCCATCCTGAGCTATATAGTGAGTTCAAGTCCAGCCTGAAATACATAGTAATATTCTGTCTTTAAAAAGAGAAAAAGAGGTTGTAAATTTGCTTTTACTTAATTTGACACAACTACATTAAAGTCTCAGATTATATTTTAAAATACCCATCTAATTAGATTTTTATCTGAGGATTTATTTTTTATTGTTTTGCAGTATTGATGATTGAACCCAAGGCTTCACAATGATAGAACAATGTTCTACTACTAAGCTATCCCCAGGTCTTTTACTTTATTTTGATAGAAGATCTCACCAAGTTGTGCAGACTGAGGATATGGCAATAATTATAATTATATAATTATATAATAATTATAGAGTCAAACTCTATAGCATCACAATCTTAAAAGGTGCTAAATGTGTAAACGCTATTTAACAACAGCAACATTTTTGTCATAGTCAAGAAATGCATAATCATGTCATTTGGCAAGCAGTTTTAAATAAAATATCTAACCATTTCATAAATATAATATTATGTGTCTGCAGGTCATAGGAATTGAATAGCAGCATGTCACAATTAATAGGTTTAAAGTTCTAGTGAGACAGCTTCTTAAGGAATGTCTCCAGGGTAAAAATATGTATTTTTGAGCTTAGGACCAGGATAGAAAAAAAAAAAACAAGAAAAGAAATGTAAATATTATGAAAACTATGTATAGGAGTAAAAATTTTAGGAAACAGCATCCATTTCTCCAAAAGCTTTGGAATGGAGTTATCATGTTTTGACATTTTTGATTTCATGTACTAAAATCCATTGCTGTCTCTTCCTGTTAGTGAAAATAATTTTTAAAAGGTCACATAGGGGTGCGCAGTGGCCAGTCAAGCTGTTCTATTCAAGGAGATTTTTTTAAGGAAACTGCCAACAAAAATTTATTTTTTAAATATTTTTTATTTGTGCTCAGTAGTTAAATAAAATACACATTTCCTCCGAAGTCAGATTTTACTTCCCAGAGCTGCAGACATGTCTGTCCAAACAGATGCTGTGGTTTCAGAGTCCAGCCAAGTGAGCAGATCACATTACACTCCACCCTTCTGCAGGGCTTGGGGAAGGTTGGGGGTGCTCCTGAGAAGGCATGTAAGGACATGTCACACCTGAAAACAAAACCAAGTTTACTACTATCCCCAACTCCATATCTCATGTAGGAAAATCTCACTGACATTCTCAAAAGGAACAGGAAGAGGGCAAAGGGCTACCACTCTGCTCTCCAGGGACAATCTCTAGGTTCCAATTGAAGTTCCTGGAGGACACCCCAAAGCATCAACACCTAGGACCTATCCTCAAATAGTCTGATCACTTTGTCATCTGAGAGTCTGAAAATTTAAAAAAGTATATTTATCTAAAGCAATCTTTGTTTCATGAAAAAATCTGGAAGAAAAGGCAGAGATTTCCCTTCCATGTGCATTCACCCATGATCAGCATCTCCAGCCAAAGCAGTGCATGTGTTAGAACTGACAAGCCCACGTGGACACGTCACCCGAGGCTGAAACCACCCAAAGCCTGTGGTTTACAATCCAGATTCACTCTCGGGTGTTGACATTCTATATCTTTGGACAAAGGTAAAATGATAATTCTCCATCACTATAGTATCCCACAGCTCTTTACAATTCTTTGTCCACTGCCTATTCATGCATCCCATCCTCTTAAACTCTGACACCTGCTGATCTTTTGAGCATCTTTGTAAGTTTGCCTTTTATAAAAGTCATGTAATTAGAATTATAAATATAAAATCATTCAGATTTACTTTCACTTTCTAATGTATAACTAAGTTTCTTCCATGTTCTTTTATGGCTTATTACTTCACCCTAGCACTGAATAACAGTCTATTGTTTGGTTACACCACAGTTGATTTATTCACTCCTCTACTGTAAGAGTTAGCTGCTACCTGAATTTGCTTAAGAGCTGGCCAGAGGATTAGTAAAGCACACTTTTTCATGTGTCTACATGGGCCATGGAAGTGACCTTGGGTACTCTACATGGTCCCTGTCCCCCTCCCCTCTGGTCCTGCTCCCCTGCTGTATTTCCTGGCCACCATGAGTTCAGCAGTTTGGCTATGGCACACTTTTCCATCATGATGATTTTGCATTGAAGTCAGCTGACCATGAATCAAGTCTTTTTATAAAGCATAAGCCAAATAAAGCATTTTCTTCTTTAAATTGTACATATCAGGTATTTTGTCCTAGGCCCCTGTAAAAAAGAAAAGAAAATCTGACTAATACAGGAGTAGGGGCATTGCTGAGACTATACCTGAGCAAATATTTTAGATGCTTTTGGCACTAGTTTCTAAGAGAAGTTTGGAAGGGTTTGGAGATGCAGGCTAGAGAAACCCTAGAAGGCAATAATGAGACTAATGGGTTATTCTGGTTGGAGCTCAGAAGATGACAATGTTGATAGGAATGCAGACAGTAAAGTCCAGGCTCATGAGGTTTTAGTTGGCAGTTGGAATGTAGGCCATGTGTGTTACACCCTGAAACAAAAAATTGTCCAAGTTTTCCCCATGTCTTGAGACTTTGCAGAAGATTGACATTAATGGCAGTGGACAAATTGATATAGTGGAGTAAATCTCAAGGCAGCTCAACATTCAAGCTGCAGTATGAAAACTACTGGGTGCTTTTAGCTAGATTTATAGTGATAACTGGGGGCAAAAATCAAAGCAGAGCAACTTTAGAGACTTAGATTTCAGTCTGAAAGGAGTCGAAAGAGGTATAGTTGCTGAAGAGATTAGATACATTAAAAAGAAAGAAGTACTATGTACAGAGACAAGATTATCTCAGGAAATGGAGTCAGTCTGTTACAGTCTCAAGGGTGCAACAGTGCCAACCTTTCCCTTGAGAAAATAATTCCCTTGGGAATACCTGCTCAAAAAGTGATTACTTTTTCAAAAAAAAAGCTTGTTTAGAAAGTGATGCTTAGAGAATTGGTTCCCTGGTTCTATTTCATGGTTCCCAGGCATCCAGGCACTCAGAGCTGCTACATTGTGTTCAGCAATGGGAAAGCTGACTAATATGTCAATGTCAAAGCTACCAGAGAGAAGCGAATCCCCACTTAAGCTATTTAATAAAGGCTACTTTGACCATTAATATGTTTATTGCTATACACAGCTCTTGGGGCAAAGCAGTAACAAGTTCATTTTAGGCCTAAAATTTCCAAGAATGGATTAGATTCATCTTGAAACTAGTTTAAGTGCTAAAATATTATCATTTTAGTATAATCTTAATATTTACTACACAACTATTGTTGTAATTTAGTCCATGCTTTGCATTCAAGGTATAGGCAAATTAAAAAATATGGAAGAAAAGCTCTTTTTAAATTTAATGTAGATTGTGCTCGCTTCGGCAGCACGTATTTTAAATTTAACCTAGAGGGTGAAAAAATTAGAGTCAGAATTGTGACCTTGGCTAAGCCACTAATCTGTGCAATTGTCTAAGATCACTTTCTATATGAAAAATATTGCAATGATACCTAATTCTGGAGCTATTTTGAGAGTAAAATAGGACATTGTTTAATATGCTCATGAAGATGGTTAATCCATGGTTAGAGCTCAATAATTGGTAGTAATAGAGAATGAATTGTCATAGTTATTAGTAAAATTAATATGCCACTTTATATTAGAAGAATAAACCACCTACAGGAAAGGAAAAGTGGCTTTACTCTGTATTTCTCACATCATTTGATGAATTAATGGATTGGGTTGCTGCATCCTTAAAACAGATCACCTTTTATTGGTTATTTACTTTATCTTCTACTGTTACTTTAAAAAAAAAACTTTTAGAAACTTACACTTGTACTTGATGCTTTAATGTGTCACAAATCTAGGAAATGGTCAATGTCAGACATTAATCATTTTTAGAACCACAATATATTTTCACAAACCAGGAAATCTACAGGCATTCTCTTCTGGACAATGAGTATGGGAAGATTACAGGTGATTCACAGAAATTCTGAAGCATATCTATATCTATATCAGTATCACCAGTTCACAGTTCACAAGCCAAGAATTCCCTATCCTACAAAACAGAGATATGTCCCTAAAGAGTTTTTAAATTTTTAATAATCACGGAATCAATTTCCAGTATCATATGATTATGCAACTTACTTTTTCTTCTTAATTGTTCCCTATCATTACTTGTAGTCCTGAGGACAAATTATGTCCTTAATTTAGAAAAAAATCTTAAAATTACACAGAAAAACATTCAAAAATATATCGCAAGTGTATATGTATGAGATAAAAGAAACAACTTCATAAGAAGTTGATATTTTCTCCAAAGTGATATCTAATTTTAATATTATTGCTTTAAAGTAATTTTTCCACTTTTGAAGAATAGTCATATACTGACCATAAAATTATTTAAAGTGATGGATAGAGAGTTGAGACTTTTAAAATGAAGTTTAGGCTATAAAATTGGAATGGGGTACTGATTCAGGATATACAAATATATTAAAAAGAATAAAAGAGCAAATATTCAAGCAATTCTACCACTATGGCAATTGACAAGAATATTTGAAAGCTCTAGAAAAAGAAGAGCTAAAAATGCTATTAGTTAATCACATAGCTCATCAGTTGCCAAAATCCATAAGAAATGACAATTTAAAAACTCTAGTGCTAAGAATAAAGCAGAAAACTATGTGAGGATATCATCTTTGATCGGGAATTACTTCTCAAGCCACACTATAAAGATTCTCAGAGGCTTCCAACTAGGGGCTGATAAGTCAACAATTTATAGGTCCTTTTTGTTGGCTATTTAAAAAGATCCTATTAAATAATAAATAAATAAATATTTAAACATCTAAGATGACAAATACAAGGACCATTAAGTAGGCTGTTATTGGGAAAAGTGCCAGACAACCCGACATATAAGATTTTCATAGGACCACAATCAGGGCTGGGCTCAACGTCCCCTTCAGACAGGGACAAAATCTATCCAGACAATTATTTCCCTGCTTTGCTGTCCTTTACTCCTTTTCCTTTCAGTCTGAACACTGTATGCCTTTAAAGTGGACATCCTGGTAGGGATCACATTTAAATGAAATATTATAAAGCAAAATAAAAGTAAGAATAAGCTAAAAAGTGTGTTCCAGATATGTGATAGTTTAACACCCATATTATGAGAAAAATTCAAATGAGATAGAAAATAAGTATTTAATTTTAAGTGAATTAAGTATATAGAAGTAACCTAGGCCAGAAATGAAATGTTAATAAACATTTACAAAAATGTTCTAACACATTAGTTGAAGAGATTTGGCAAAAATTAAAAATACGATTTTGCAGCATGCACATAAACATGGTGTGATTGAAAGATACCGGGAGTGTTTGCATTTTTAAACAAGTAAAGAGAACACTGCCATTAGTCACCCTCAAAATTCTCCCCCTCACTTTGAATATGCTTATCCCATGATTCTTGCCACTTTGTGACACACTCCTAGAAGTCCTCCTTTGTGAGTGCGTGTAGTAGTGCTTTTGTGGCTGCCTAGATGTCCTAAGTGGATCCCAAACAAACTTCCGTGGTCATTTTGACTTTGAGGAAGAGCCAGAAGTTACAGGGCACCCGATCTGTTGAATAAGGTAAATGAAAGCATACGCTAATGTTTTTATTTGATGGAAATTGCCTACATTGGTCAAGAAGAGTTGATGATAAAATACAGCAAATGCTTAAATTTAAGAATTTATTACAGTAAAAGACACACTATAGTCAATTCTCAAAATACCCCCCTCGCTTTGAACACATTACATCATTCTTGGCAATGTGTCTTTTACTGTAATGTGGGTTTTAAAAATTTAAACGTTCACTGTTATCTTTTGATCACCCCTTGTAAATTGTTTGCCACAAAATTCACTATAATAAATGTTTGTACAAAGATATTTGCCAATTTTATTATTGCCATTGAAATAGTTGTTGGATGAAGTATATATCCAGCTAGCTTAACACTTCAGATTGAGCTCTTCAAACTAAAAATAGTTGTGATTGTGAATATGTCATGTTTTATATTAAATGTTTCTATGGCCAATCTGCCAGAAAATAAACTATTAATATAACTTTGTTTTTTGATTAACATGCAATCTTATCTCAGATCCTTTCATGATGTTTTTCATTTCCATTATCTCAGTCTAGATTCTCTCTTGTACAAGCAATAGTATCTTCATTCTCTTTTTCCCCACAGACTTGTAAAATATCGTTAGGTGTTCACTGGACAGAGCAGCAAAAACAAAGAAAAGTCCTAGAGTTTCTTCTGACCTTTTCATACTCACATTGTAACAAAATTAATAATTTATAATATAAAAAATAAATTAAATATGTATTGTGTTTATTATACAATTTGTTAAACTAAGTAAAGGTGAAAACAAATTCAAACACATTTTGCACTTATTTTCCACTTCTAAGATTTGGCTAGAAATATCAGAAAATGTTTTCTGTAAAGTTTAGTTATTTTTCAGATCTCTAATATAGACCCAAGAATGTATAAACATTAAATTTTTTAAAAAGGACAATTCAAATTTAGACAGATAAGTTTCCAAATGTATAGAATAACAAACTCTATTTCCAAGCCTGAAACTGCTGAGCATGTATTAGAGTGACAGTTATATTTTTATACACATATTGAATATTGTTTATGTTCTTTCTGTAGTATTTATTCTTTCCCATAGCAACGAGCTACCTTTTATTCACTCTCATCGTAATTCAATAAATGTTCAAAATCTGATTTTACTCAAAGCAAAATTTGAAATGAACATGGAATAAGATAAGAAAGAATATCATAAAAGCAGTTTTAAAGTTTTTATTTCTTTGTCCTTATAAATAACTTTTAGAAGTCTCTTGCACATTTATCCTTTGATCTTCTCAGCCTCAGAGAAAGCTACTTCTTCATTAAATAAGTTCATAATTATTAATCATCTTCTATGTCCCAGGAACTATCCAGAGCATTAGAGATATAACTATGGGTGCCACAAGGTCTTTATCATCGTAGAGCTTGAATTGTAACTGAAACAGAAAACTAATCAGTGAATATGAGTAACCCTTAAAGTCATTGTGAAAATGAAACTGTGCGTCTAACACCGCATCAGGGGTGAAAGTTGATAGGGAAAGAGAAATTGCATGACTCTTACAGTGGCATTTGAGGAGAGTCCTACAGGAAACAGAAGAGAGGCTTGTAGATTTGGGGAGCAGGAGAGTCCCATGCTGCCACTATTTTGGTTTCAAACATCACCTCTAGGATCTGTCACTTTTGTTTTCCCATAAATATCAGTAGGGCTCTAGTGGGTCACACTATCCCTACTGCCAGTTTCCTTTCACAAAGTATAATCCATAGTTTAAAAGAAAAATATTTAAAATATGCAAAAAGATTTTTTAAAGAGAAAAGGGAAGAAAAAAGAGAAACGAGAGAATTCGGCATTGCATAACCCATGTTTTCTAAATACTAGGTGTAAAGACATGATGGAAAATACATGTTATTATTTTTTATTTTTATGTTGTTTGCTGTGTATTTGTTTGAGTAGCTATACACCTCTTATCCTATTACAGTCAATATATTCCAATAGCTTAAATCTTTGCCAATGTGAAAAAAAGGAGGACATTTGGCTAAGAAAACAGAAAGAAAAATATTGGAAAGTACAGAAAGCCGAGTTTCTCCCTGTGGTGTGTGCTGTCACTCTCCATCAATAAAAAAAATCAAACGTGTAAGTGAGCTACGGGTTCATACTATGAAATGTTGATATATTATACGAAAGATGAATAGACAGCATCCGTCCTACCTGGATAGGTGGAAATTCCACATAACCTTGTTCTTAATGAAATATCTCTTGTTTTTCTTCAAAGTAATTTTATTACTATCACTGGATCATAATTTCTGTGTAGGACAAAGGAAATGACTGTTACCGCTTTGCAATCCAAACCCTTGTAAATCTGCTGCCCCAAGTGTTGACAGTATTTGAACACATGGATTTTTAAATGACACAACTTCCAGATGTTTGCCAGTCAACAAAGATGTGTAGAGTCATAAACTTAAAATAATATCCTAAAGAGAACATGCACTTTTAATAGCCTTATACTGCACTTGCTGCTCTCCTCTATATCGACATCATTTCGTGTTTTCATACTGGGAGAAAAGGGGGTGGGTCATGGGTTTCTTGCATATCTTTGTACCTTTTTAATTTGGGAGTCTGCAGTCTCAGTTCTTTCTTTTCCCGATTTTCTTCAATTATCTAATAAAAATGCACCTTGAACCTAACATATCTGGCTCTGAAGATATAATTATGAATAAGGTAGACACAGCTCATGCTTTTACAAAGCTTACAGATTAGTAGAGAAAGTCCCCACGTCAGCAAGGAATAATTATAGAATGCAATGATTGTTTTGCTGGGCCTAGGACAGTGCATTGCAGGGACACAAATGTGGGACACTTTGGCATAGTGTGGAAGAGAAATGGGCAAGGGAGCCTTCTCAAGAAAGACATCCAAGGTACAACCTAAAATGTAGTTGGGTATGGTAGAAGTGAGCCAAGACACACTGCGGACGCAGCATGTTTTAAGGCCAAGAGAAGCCATAGTATAATCCATTCAGATAAAGGCAAACCATAGAGGAGGGCTGGATGAGACAGTGCCTAAATGTGTAATGGAATGAAGAACTTAACCTTGCATAATATTGAGATCCAAGTTAAAGATATTAGGCTCTGTCCTGAGGGCGAAACCATTGGGGTTGCTTTGGGAAGAAAGAGAAGCAATGAATTTTAAATACATTGAGTAGTTTGAAAAAGGTGTAAAAGTATTGTTGTAATAATCCAGGATAGAGATGATCAAAGATAGAACAGGTCTTTCATAGGTGATGAAGTGAATAGGAAAATAAAGGAGAAGGGAGGTTTCTAAGGATGGGTCTCTGGTTTCTAATTTAAGCAAATAGAAAATACATGTTGGTTTCCTGTGACTTAGGAAAGAAAGTATTCATTTTTGAGCATGTTGAATTTAAGGAGTATGTGAGATAAAGTTGCAAACATACTCATAACTGTTGTTACAGTTTGGATCTGAAATGCCCCCACATGTGTTCAGAGGTGGGGCTTTCTGAAAAAGACTGAGTCATGAAGGCACTAACCTTGCCATGGACCATCGGTGAGATCAGACTTGAAAGGGCTGTTAGGGGAGGGCCCAGGAGGACAGGGGAGGGTAATGTGGAAGGGTGTCTCTTGTCCCCGGGCTCTTCCTTCCGTTTGTCTCTGCTTCCTTGCTGCCATGATGTGAGCAGCTTTGCACCACCATGCCCTCCTCCCATGATATGATTATATTTCCTGGAAAGGCTCAACAAGATGGAAGACAGATCCCAAGCACAGGATGCAGCAGCCTTGAGAGTCGAAGAATAATTCTTCAGTTGAAAGGAAAGGGAAGAAAACCAGTGTCCGTGGGGTGGCATCAGGAAGCTGGGGGAGTCCTATTTCCCAGTGTCAGAGAAACTTCTGAGGGAGCATTTTGAAGGAGAGTTAAAAGTTTAAAGGAGATGAAAAGGGTTTAAAATGTTCACTGAGGAGGGAGGAGAAAAGAGTTTACTAAGTAAATAGAAAAAGGTTCCAAGAAGGACTGATTACAAGAAATTACTTTATATTTGTATAAATCTTAATGGTTACTCAATTTACCCTCTGCATGCAGATCCCTTTGGACAGAACCATTTGGAATTTGAGTGTGATAGAAGAAGAAAATAAGAGGATTGACAAACTTGAAGTATTCGTCAGCGGAATCTGAACAAAGTAGGGAGTAAAATAAAGAAAAAGGAGGACTTGGCTGTGGAGTGAAACAGAAATACAAGACTGGAGCTCAGCTGCATCGAAGAATATCTGTCCTGGAAAAAAAATAAGGTAACTGAAAAGATAGAGGTTTGTGGGCACAGGACATTTTCTGAATTTACATTATTAGCAGCAGTTGAGCAATATGAAGTAAAAAATACTATTCCAGCATGCAGCTGGGCAAGCGAGTTGCTGGAAAGAAGTAGGCTCCTAGGGCAATGGAGATAAAGCCATTCACAAACTGAGAGCAGGGACCTTCGTGGGCTATCCCAGGACCTTTAAGGATACGGTGTAGGCAAAAGGCTTTAAACCTTCAGAAATAAGCTTTACTACAGGCAGGTGGCACAATGCTGCCGTGCAAGCCCTTGGGAGACTGAGGCAGGAGGATCGTGAGTTCATGGACAGCCTTGGGCACATAGGGTGTTCAAAATCAGACTAAACCACATAGTGAGACTCTCTTAAAAAAATAAAAGAGCAAACAAGATATGTGTTTAAACTTCTTTAATTCTTAAACATTTCATGTGAATGATTGCTCAAGAGTTCATTTTTTTAATTAAACAAGCAATGAAAGAAGAAAACAGCTTTCAAGCTATTTTGGTGTACATGACCATACCCTCTTTTTCTTATTATTCCTGCTCTAGAAGTGAAAACAATCCATAGGAATTCACTTCATACTGGGCAGTAGTAGTCTGTTCTGAGACCGCCAGCTCATACACTGCCGCTGAGTGGGATCTCTGGGATAGAACACTCCGAATCAGAGTTTAGAGTTCAAGGTGATTATTAGAAAGCTGTGGGATAAATATCGAGGTGGGAGCAAGAGGCAGAAGCGAGGTTAGGCAGAGGCAGAGCCAAAGCTGTCAGGGAGGCTGGATGAAGTGAACCCTGTAGTGGAGCACGGGGCTGGAGTGGCTCTAGAGTTGTGCTGGCTTCTACCACTGGGTCCTGCTTCAGACTTCTCTGCGGATGCAGGCTGCTGTGGAAGAAGCCTAACCCTGAGCCAGGCAGGTCTCCCAGCGTTCTCCCAGCTGTTCAGGCAAAATAGAGTCATGAAAAAGGATTTCTCGGCGCTGCAGTACTTATCTATCATATGTCACTGCATTTATGTTTCATTAAGTAGAAATCGTCAAAATGAATGTTTTAATATGCTTTGTTCTTAGCTGCTGGCAGGTAAGTTATTGGTAAGTTCTATCGTAAGTGGATAGAATCGTTCATTTGCTGCGGTGTGAATACATTATATTAAATGTCATAGAAACACAAACGTTATGCCTTGAAGAAAAATTTTAAAGGCTCATATACATATTTTCTACTTGATTTGAAATTAGCTTGTGATTAATGATTTATAGCAAAACTACTATGCCATATGAATTAAGAGGCTACAAAAATTCAGTGAATACTGCAAGAGGCAATTATTAACATAGCAAAAAATAAGAAGTAAAGGGTAACTTGAAGAGCTGTCATGCTGAAGATTTAGTTTCAATATGCATCATTTCTTCTGTAAACATGTAATCAGGTAGTTGTGATTAAAAGCAATATTGGTAATATTTAATCACAATTTGATGTTAAGGAAAATATCCCACAAGATTCAAAGTGCTTTATTATCTAAAACTTTTACAATTAATTTGGAGGAGATCATTTCCAACAAGAACCAATGGGTCAAATCGTACACATATGAAAAATGCTGCAAGCCTTTATGTTATAGACTTGCTAAAGTGAAAGTAAAAAAACACTGAAATAATCAGAAATCCTAATGTGAATTATATATGTAAACACACAGGCATGGACATTGATATTAGAAAACACACAAAGTCATATTTATAGTTTTCTTCCTTACCTAAAGTCACTCTTAGTATAAGTCAACTAATCTAGCAATAGTGCTTACAAAATCATACTGCTATTACTAGTTAAACTAAGCATTTTGTTTTCATTATCATTTCTACCACAAAGCCAATGTTTATGAGTGAATGAGTGACACAGATAGATTAAAAGGCTGAAGTAGATTCCTTCAATTTCTCCCTACTTGTAGCTTTCTCTGTCTTCACTCTTTTCTCAGATGACCTACATCAATTTCAGTTAATCTACACATTCCTTCGCTTGTTCACTCATTTAAATAAACACACCAACCCCATTTCAATTGTTCTAAGGCTACATGTGGCCAGGGACATGTTATTGGCCAGAATAAATAGAAAATATTTTCATCATCATAAACAGTTCTATTGGATGGCCCTACTCTAGAGGGTAGGTTGCAAAAGTAAAAGCAAAAATTCCTGTCATGAAGGATGCTACAGACAATTAGAAGAAAATAGGATAGAAGCAACTCCAAAGGACTTTTGGATAACAAAGTATAAGCACCTAAATGAATCTGGAGAGGGGCGTGGAATCAAAACGAAGATCCCCGACTTGGATTTAGTCTGGTGACGAGGAACTGATGAAAAAGGCAGCAAGCACAGGTGGTATTCTTTCAATGCTTGTTTACAAAATAAAACCCATGGAGTATTTTCAGGACATACAAATATAGGATTTGAAATGACTATGATCCAGAGTGATACTGGCTGAGGCTTTCCAGACAGGTCTCACAATTTGTTTTGTTTGTGTCACCTATGAAATGCATATAATAGAATCTAACTCTTCGGGTTGGTATTAAAATTTAACTTTTTAATATGTGATCCATTTAGAATAGCTCCTTATTTGGACAAATACTTATATACGTATTAACAGTTGTGTAATAATAATAATATGTGTTATTGCATTTCCATTATTATCTGAATGCATCGCCTTAGACCAGACTGCTTGACCACGGCCTTCCATTATTATGTCAGAAATTGGAAGAATGATCAGAGATTTGTTTGAGATTTGTTCCAGATTCAGGTGAGGCCTACTTTTGATTACCATATCATATTCAGGAATATTTACAAAAAGTCTTTATCCAAATGAACCTCATTTTCCTTTTTCTTTTTGGAAAATATGGTAGGACCAAGAGAACTTTTGTTCTAGAAATGCTGGAGGGGGGAAATCAAAAGCAATAAATGAGAAAATATTTAATTTTTTAAACTTTTCCAGGTCAGAAAAAAAATCATTGAATTATGAAGCCAAAAGAAAATTGTTCTTGCACTATTTCTTTTTCTTCTCTTTTTTTTTTCCTGGACCAATCAGGTTCTAAAAACTTCTAAAATATCCTAAGACAGATTTTTCTTGCATGAATTCTAGTCGCCTTTTGCTGACTTGAAAGGTTGGAGTGGTTTGGCTAAGAGTCAACCAACAATCAAACATTGGAAATGTTTGTTCAGACTGAACTTTTGAACTGTTTCATGTTGTTCTTTTACTACTACACACTAAAGATAGAAAATCAAGCATGCTTTTTAAAATAAAGTAAATACGGGCAGTTAGTTTAGTTTTAACTAATTTCCTTCATTTACTTTAAGCTATGAGAGCAACATGATCATAAAATCACTCTGTAGTTGTTTTAACGCGACCAATTTAATTGTGTAAGCTATTTTGTTCAGTGATAGAACTTCAATAACATATGGAGTGCATCACATATTTGATGATTTTTTTGGTAATTTTACTTTCAATGATGTAGTTGATTCTATGTGTGATTCACTGAAATACGAGGTTTCTGATTTTACTTACAAGTTAATTTTAGGCTCTAAAAGAGCTTTGAAATTTTCTTTTGCTTAAATCATCAGTAGTTATTCTCTGTATCACACCACAGTTAGGGCTACCTTTACCACTTGAAGTTGCAATTCACCACGCGACAGGCCAGAATTTACAAGTCAGAATCTACAAGAGACAGAATCTAATCCGGGGCATTTTTTAAAGTATCACAAGAAAAATTGATGAGATCTTTTCAGAGGAGTGATTTCGAACCCAATAGACTAGGTTCATTTCCAGAAGATAAAAAGAGAATTAAAAAATAATTTTTAAAAATAACATAAAATTAAAATAAAAAATATATATACATATCTTAACCATAATGCAATGCATATAATAAAGTCATATGTATTTCATAATATTAATCTTAGGCACTGCTATATGAGATTACAGTTACATTAGTTAAATGTTTATACCCATAATGATTATGTTTGAATTTTTAAAAAATCATACTCAATAGAAGAGTGACCTTTTTCCTTAATTTTTAACACTTTAAATACTCAACAAGTAAAATGATTGTAAATTTCAAACTTTAGAATACACAACAATATGCTTATATTTATAGCAATTCAGTCACCCAGAGCAGCATTTACTACATTGTTTAAATTTTTCCAAACAGAAAAATCTAGTGAAGTTTTGAATAAGATAACAAACTACATTTCTCAAAAATCAAAGACTGTTAAAATGTATTGTGTTTGTATCTGAAATGAAGAAATGTTCTACTTTCATTATTTGAACAGATGCCACGGATATGAAGGATAGATAGCGTGTTGTCACTTGAAAGTTCTGTGGAAATGAGACAATTATTTTGTACGGATATGGTGGGCTTTGTGTGTCACACCTCTGATAGCAAATCGTTCAATGCCAGTGCTAGCTTTCACACCATTTTGGTTAAACAAAAAGACCCCACCAATGTCTATAATGTCGCAGAGAGCTGGTGTCACCCTCTTTGATAGATCCACTGCTTTCAAGGCAATCTGGCTGTGATTATCATGCCTTTTTTCTAGTACCAGCACTTAAATTAGTGTTTTTCAGCCATCCTTAGGAAGCCTCTTAGTAATTCGGGAAAGCTCATGACACAGTCGCTGCTTGACCTGAGGTAGCTGGGGGGAGCAGATGCTGCTGAAACCCTAAGCACATCCCCCCAGCTCCTACTGTCCTCATACAGGTCAAAGTGTCCTCCCTGTCTCAGACCCTCCTCTTGACCCGCACACTGTATGAACTGGAAGTCACTAAAAATGAGCCCTTAGCAATTGCCACTCATTCATTGACAGAAGTGAACTCAAAGATTGATGTGCTGATTTCCTTGGAGCTTGGTTCAGACAATGAGAATGTGCCCCAGAACGTGACCTTTAAATCGAGCCCAGAGGGCTTCAGTGACAGCCCAGCTAGTTAAAATAGCTGTGTGTTTTGATTCCTTCTCTATCTTGATTTGTACTCTTTTCCAAGTTATTTTCTTGGTGAAGGAAGAGATTCAGAAACAGGACTCCTTGCCGTCCAGATGGCAACAAAGCCTTTGTTGTTTGTAGTAACTAGGCTAATAACAATAACCCATGGAATAATACAGTGTCATTACTGGGATGGACTGGGATTAGCACTGGATGCAAAGTTAGCACAGGTTCATCCAATTCCTCTGGTGCTAGAAGGAATCAGTACTATTCTAATTATTCAGTTTGTGTAGTGCAGTGGTTCTGACACCACAGAGCCCCAAAGGAGAAAAGCAGCAGGTACAGATTAGCAAACCAAATCACTTAGCATACGATGGAAAACAGAAAGTGTGCTTGGCAGCATTTTAGGAGACCTTTATTTCCTGTGGTTGGAGGCAAAAGTGTGCTGAGAATCCACATTTTAATTGGAAGAATTGCAAGGGGTGCACACCACAAAAGAAGCTTAATTTACAGCCATAACAGGGCTCTTTTAAAGCCTGAATGAAAAGGAAGGGATGAGATGCCAAGGGCAGGAAGATTAGGGCAGGAGGCCAGAGTCTTTAAAACCCCAGGTATCCCTGAAAACTCTAGGGTGGCTGGGAAGAAAGCTTCCTCTTAGCTAGAGGATCACCACCTCACACTGGTTGGAGGTGAGGGAAAACTTTACCTGGGGCTCATGTCCTGCAGAACCCATTCTGGCCTCCTTTGATGTGCTTGTTACTTTTTTCATTGCTTTTTGGTAGTCAAATATTATCACAGCTCACCTGGAAAAATGCAGCTCCTGCTGCACTTTTTCTTTTCTTTTTTTTTTTTTCTTAGTATAACATCCATTTTATTAGTTCATTCCCTCTGCCCAAAGATGACACTTTTCAGTCCATTAAAGCCCAGCTCCTCACATGGGCTTTGGTGGGGGTCGTGGGGCAGCACCAGCAGGTCTAAATCAGGGTGGAGGTATGCGGTCCTTCTGAGCTTCACGAGATCTATTCCTGACCACCTTGGTGAGAATGGCACAACTCACACTGTAATGCAGCATCACACAGAGCTTGGAAAGCACATAAGAGTTGAAGGTACTCGCTTTGGAAATGTCCCTGACACCGCCCACCTCTACTATGTTTCGAATGATGAACTTCTTAATGGACTTATCATTGGGCACACACCGGGGGCAGTTCATGCAGTGAATAGCCTGTCCTTGGCTGCGGCCCTTTTTGGCACAACCATTGTTCCATTTTCCTTCTTTTTTTGGTCATCTTGGAAGGGAGGACCCGAAAGAGCTTTTTCATTTACATTTTAAATGCAAACATTTTTATTAACAGTTTAGGACTAAAACAGTTCCACATAACAGAAAAAATAAATGCATAAGTCTAGACAATGGAGTGTTAAATTGCAGCAGACAGATTAATACTCTTCACCTTTGTCCTCTCCCTCGGCACTGTCTGCTCCAGTCTCTTCATAATCCTTCTCCAGGGCAGCCATGTCCTCCGGGCCTCAGAATAATACATAATAATACATACACAAGAGATGCTGGATCATGCCCCTGGAGGGAATCTCCAGAACACCCCAGGGAATGATCTGGGGGGTGTGGGGCCAGGGAAAATGAAACTTGCTAATAGGAAGTTTTTGGATCTAGAGATCCTCCTTCCCCTCTAAACATTGCATCAAGAATGCTTGGGATAGATCAACTGTGTTTCAAGAATTCCTGTCCTGTCCATGACACGGTGAGGTCCCAAAGGTGGCTTGGAGCCCCACCTTCATCCCGTGCTCCACTTAGCCTCACGGGCACCTGCAAGGCCCAATTCCACCCCACACACACACACACACACCTTACGGCTCTTCTGCTACCTGGTCCCTCACTACAGAGGCACAGGGGATTATACTTCACATAGTTATATGTGATAGATTAATAACTACCACAAATTGTCATTTGCTAAGCTGCTCTTGATGCTATGGTATTGCTGTAACATTTGACCTAACATGTTGTGATTGATCTAATCAGTTTTCCTTCCTGATATAAGGAAAATAAAATAGCCTCAGAGTCATTAGAGACTCAAAACCTAAACACAAGCCATATCTGGAAGACACCTCTGAAAAGCAATCATTCCAAAAGAATTTTAAACACAAGCAACAAAGATACCTGCATTAAGCAATTTTGAGATATCAACCCAGGAATTAAACCAAGGACAGTACCAAAAACAAAAATGAGAAGACATTTAAGCAAGGCACAAACGCAGGCTTCCATGCCACAAAAAGGAAATTCTGGGGGA
>NW_004624899.1:2112441-2197279 GCF_000247695.1 Heterocephalus glaber | reverse complement strand
TATACCTAAAATGTACCAATTAATATATAAATAAAAAAAATAAAAAAAGAATTCCCTCCCACCCAATGTTGAAAGAACCAAGAAAACCTCCCAGAGAAGTCAGAACTGTTGAAGCAGAGCATTGCAAAAACAAGCAGAAGGCTTAGAAATATGAGCATGCTAAAAGATATTTACTGTAGAAGACCAGAAATACTACCAGCTGCCCATGCATACTAGAAAGCCACAAGGGAGAATTGCTCTATCAACAAAATAAAGAGTAGGTTAGTGGTATTATCATCACTGAGAAAGTTGGTCACAGCTGTTCTGTGTACTTTCCTCATTAAAAAATATATTAATGGAAAATAAAATCAAGAGTTAATGTAGTTATTGAAATAAACTTGATGTACATTAATGAGTAGGTACTTTACATAAAAATAAAATAGTAAAATATCACAAAAATTCTTGAAATATAATTTAAATGCATATCAACCAACAGTTATTATTGCTTCAAAATGATAAATTAAGTATTGGGATGAACATTCAGACACACCAAACTGAAGATTTTGAGTGATTCAAGTCCATTATCTAAACACATATGTGGAAGGAAAATAGATTCACCTTCTCCCTATGTTAATTTTCTTCATAACAAAAGACAGATTAACAGAGAAAAGCACATACATTTATTTATTATAAGTTGTTTTGTGACACAGGAGCCTTTGGAAGGAAACAAAGATCTAAGAAACAATTAAACTTACTGCTTTTTATAATAGAGTTGATGAAGAATAGAAAGTCAAAAAATGGTGACAAGGTAGAAGGAGTATGATCTAATCGGAATAATCAGTAGAAAATTAACAAAGACATTTGGTTCAGATTTTTTTTGCCACTTCTGTGTCTTGTAGATCCGAATGTTCCTTTCCTCAAGACATAGAGAAAGTAGTTCACATATGAGGGACTGACCTGCTTCCAGGGAAGATGAAACAATTTTTCTCGGATTTTATGACATGCATCATAGGAGAAGTGAAGAGGAAGGTCAGAGAGATGATATTGTTTCAGCTGACTTTTCAAATTCCTTCAGCTTAAAATATGCAGTATATCAAGTTAGCATATTTAGGAATAGCATGTGCCAGGCCTCTCAAAATATGAGAGACATATTTTCAGAAAAATTAAAACTGTCTACAAAGCAACAAAATGTGAATTCTAGCTAAAAGAGATTAGAATATTTTTCAAATTTTGTTAGCTAAAGCTAAACTAATTTTTGCAAATTATATTTTATAAATGCTCCTATACTCACAGCATATTACAAGTTCAAAATATTTCTTTTAAGTTTTCCAGATAAAGTTTGGATATCAATAATGTTTCATGCAATATTTTAAACATGGAGACCTCAATTTTTAATTAATCTAGTAAGAATGTGTTAATGGGCTTAATCTGATGTATCATCCAATTACACCCATTTGCACTTTTTCATCGTTCACTGCATGCTAGACTGCTTGCTAAGATTTGCATTGCTTTTCTTGTCCTCATACTTCCTGATCTAATGATGCATACATTCTTATTAAACTCAAAAATTAAGAAATAAAATGAGGCTAAGAAAAATGAAGTAATATTTGCCTAAGATTATATATCTGGCTAGAGACTACAATGAGAGTTGAATTTGCCTTCCAGATTACTAGAGTATCATAATTATTTAAACAATTTCAGATGGTTCGCATGCTAAATTTTTCAACTTGTGCCTCAAATGACAAACGTTTCACTTCTTGATTGTAACGAACAAGTTAAACCACATCCAAGAGGTGCTGAGAGAACAGGGCACGCTCTCCTCTATGGTCACAATAGCTTAGGTCTTTTGATTTCTTGCTTTTCTGCCCCCCAATTCTTATTAAAGTAACTGCAGTACAGGTTGTATTATTTTTTCACTTGCTTGGTTTAACAAACTCCTACCCTTTTCTTGCTTCAATCAATCCTGTTAGAACCAGGGTTGGAACAAAAAACTTGCTTTAGTTTTTTCTTCCATTACTCATGATTTTCGTTTTTAATCTCCTTCTTCTCCTTAGCCCTGTTATTGTCTAACATTTGGTCACAAAATTCGTCTGATGTAGCAATAGCACATGCCATCACCTTTCACTTTCTCAGTTTTTGAGCATGGAAGTAAGTATGCCATGGGGTAAGTCATTGCAATAGGAAAGAGCCTGGCTCAGAGAGGAAGGAGTACAGAGAGGTTTGCTTGTGTTGCAGCGTGTTCTTTTCCTATTGCTGCCATAAATGAATAACACAGGTTGAGTGGTTGAACACACCTGTTAGTTTAATCTCTTACTCTAGAAGTCAGAAATCCAGACTCAGTTTCCCCAGTCTAAAGTCAAGATGTCAGCAGGCCTGACTCTCCCTTGTGGCTCTAGCATCTAATCCATTTCCTTGCCTTTGCCTGGCTGCATGGTTTTGTTTGTTTATTTTGGCTCCTGGCCACTTTCCTTCCTCTACCTCTGACAAAAGAGCATCTTCCACCTCTCTTGAGATTATATTTAGGGGCCACCCAGAGAAGTGACTGTGACTCCCCTTCCTGTGTCTACAGTCTTTTCTTCTTTATAAGCAAAATTCACATGTTCCAGAAATTAAAATATAGATAACTTGTGGCCATGATTCAGCCTATTAAACTAGGTATGAGAAAAGGTTTCCTATTAGCTTCTTTAATTGCTCCACTCTGGTTTCTGCTCCTAACAGTTGATTCATCTGTGTCCTTCTTTTCAGAATGGAAGGGATGCCCTCAAACTACACTTGTGTACATGCATATGTCTTTCCTGGTACCCAAAAGAAAAAGAACACATGAAAAATTCTATCTATGTGTGGCAAACTACGTTAGTGGTTTCATTCCTAATGACTTTGTAATTTATTGAATGAAATTGGAGAGTGGTGTAAGCCTAGTTTGGTGACACACACTCATAGTCTCAGGTACTTGCGAAGCTGAGACAGGAGGATCTCTATCTCATGGCCAGCTTGAGTAACTTGCAAGATCCTGTCTCAAAATACAATAGAATTTTTTTTAAAAGAACTGTGCATGTAGCTCAGTGGTAGAGTGCTTGCAAGTATGTGCAAGGCCCGAGGTTCAATCGTCAGCACCACCAAAAAATGTATGGTATTAAAAATGATAATATAAGAGCAGAAAGTCATTTCTCTTAATTCATAAAATACATTTCAGTGATTATGAGATCCAAATTAGATCTAATACTGATAATTAAAATAGAATGATTTAATCTTTTAATCTCAATTTCTTTGACTATATTTCTTATCAAGAATTGTAGCTAGAAAAAATGAGAAGCATTGTTTCACTCTACTGGCAGATTTTAATATTGCAAATCCCATAGAATTATAGAATTCACTGCATGGGATTGTGGCCTGCTATTATTCTATAGTTTGTCATATACTGAACATACTATATCAATCACACCAGATTCATTTCCTTTTTAGTTTATGAATGAAGCTGAGCTACTTTTCAATATCCCCTTTGGTCACGTATAGTCATATGGCACAGTGACCGGCAGTGAAATGGAAATGTGTACCAATGTTTATCACTTCTAAATCTTCTGCATGGCATCCATCATGCAGATCTCTCCTGAGCTAGTGTGTCAGTCAGCCTCCCATCTTTACGACCTGACAATAACAACTTCAGGGGGAAGGAATTATTTTGCCTCATGGCTTCAGAGGTTTCAATCCATGGTCACCTGACTCCACTACATTTTGGTCTGTGGCAAGGCAGAACCATCATGGCAGAAAGGTGTGGTGGAGGAAAGCTGCTCACCTCAAGGTTTCAGGAAGCAGAGAGAGGAGAGGGCACGCGCTGGTGGGGTTGCTCCTTCTTCCTCTTTTGTCCCATCCTAGGCCTTCACCCTGTTGGACGTAGACCCACATTCAGGGTCTACTTGCTCCTTTGCTGTCTCACATGCAAATCATCTCAGGAAACACACTCACAGTCACTCCCAAAAGTGTGCTTTACTAATTTCCTAGGCCTTTCTTAATCTGTTCGAGCTGTGATCAAGATTAATCATCACATTTGGCGTGATGCAGATGGGAGAGATGATCTTGGAAACCGTATTTTGGTGGAACAACAGTAACATGAAAAGGGGCTGGGTCCTTAGTAGGATTTTAGAGGAAAACCAACTTCTTTACATCAGGACTTCAGGAAAACAGAAAATAAACCAGTATCTTGTTTAAGTCATCGTGTGCTTGAGAGTCCCTGAAGCTAATATCACACTAAACAGTATAATTTGCAATTTTTGCTTGAAAAAATGATTCACAATCGAACGAGTATATCTTCTGAAAGAAAGTAAGAAGAATCCATTGGGTATAAATTAAACATCTGTAGTGAAAGAAATATAAAATGGCATTTTCTTTGTTTTCATAAAAATTAGTTAAGATTAACAGATATTAATATTTTTCTGAAATCAAAACATCTATTTTATATTTGGCAAAATGGGAGCTTAGAAAAGCAGCAAAATGAAGAAAAATAAAACATTACTGACAAAAGAACTTTTACAAGTTGCCAGATGTCTGTAATTCCTTATTAAAACAATAAATAAGGCTCATTCATAACTCTCTCTGACTGTGCATACAAAACCCTAACAGGGCTAGCCTGGGGTTATATATTCATGTAAACCCGTCACTCTGAGCGAAGGTCAGTGTCTCCAGCATGCATCTAGTAGTGCGATAGTCCTCTGATGTATAAGTAGGCATGGGCTATTGGAACCCATAAATTTCCATTAAGCTTTTAAGCAGTGAGATAAGGGCTTGTTGGCTTCAGCTCAAGTGTGTTTGACATGTTACAAAGCATTCAACAGAGGCATCTGTGGAAAAACATCAGCACAGGAAGTACATCTCAGTTTATGCTACAAATAGCCTTCAAAGATTCCAACTATTAATCAATAGAAATTGATGAAAGTATGAGTCATTGTAAGCACACAGCTCAGAAAAGGCGTATATCGTGCATTCTCTTATCCCCCAAAATGCTTCAGTTTAGATAAGCGTTTGTAAAACTGTGGTGTATAGCAATTCTGATTCTTTAGGCTGTTTCTAAGAGGAATGAATACTACAATGCTTTAAATTGCCCAAGTAGAAAATATGCTCTATGCCATTTATTGACTAGGAGAAGCAAAAACAAATGGTAATAAATAAATATATAAGCAAAAAATTAAAAAGCTAATGTAATATATTTAAACAAAGAAGCTAATAGAGGCTTCAACAGGATTTCCTAAAGATTGTACAAAGTACTGATTTAGTCTTTTGAAAGTTGCCTTAAACAACTTCACTAGGGATATGTTAATCCTGCTGTCTGGCAGATGGAATGTTAATGCTTTGGCAACTTGCAGGGAAGGATCCTCAACAAATTGCTTGTTTCTTCATTGTGATTTTGAAATATCCTCTGGAGAAAAACTGTCATTATACTCCGTAATGTTACATTGTAACTCATAGTCTCTGACGCTGTTATTTAGCTGAAGCAGCAGGTTATTAGCCAAACTGCTGTGAGTGTTTCTAATCATTTGGAGAATTCCAAAAGCAAATTAAGTAAACAAGCTACAATAAGAGGACAGATATCGTTCCTCTATTGGTGATTAGCTCTTCTTTACAAACTACATGTTTTGATCAAGTTGTACCACTTACTTACATGCATAAAATGAGTTGTACATTTACTAAGCAGTTGCTCCAAGACCTGCCCTTTTAAAACATCTACTGGCAAAGTGGCAATACCCAATGAGCTGGGTATTCAGGAGAAGCAGCTGTCTAAATCATCTAGCAACCCTAATTAGTTGATATGTGTGACTACGCCAGCTTCATACAATATCAGCACATTCTGACTGTGCAATAATTATTAAAATCAATCATGAGTACTTGGAATAGCAAAACGAAGAGGGCATGATTGGGGCAGCTGATGATTTGAGCAGACATTTTAGCCAAATTCCGAATAATCACAATCTGCCTATAGGAAAAAAGTAAGGAAAGGACAAGAAAGCTTACAGATTGATGGGGATAGCTAGTGGTGTGCTGTAGGCTGTTCCCTCCAAATTCTGATTATTTAATTTTCAGGCACTTGCTGAATCAGTTGTTAAATACCACTATTTTAAAAAATTGCATAGCTTATGATAAAATAAATTATATGTTCCCCAAAGTTATAACTTCCAAATTATTTTACTACATTGACTATAATTTATGCTTCTAGACCTACTCATATTTATTATATCTGTAAGGAAGAAATACTATGCGGTGGTATTTAAACAGATGCACATCTTTCCCAGTCCTGAATTCAGGGACAATTCGTTGATAGCTTGAAATGAGCCACAGTGCATGGGTTAACACTATGGAAATAAGCAGACACCACAGTTTTGTATTCAGGCACTTTAGCGTATCTTTTTATTCTGCTGCAAATCTATAGAGCTATTCCAGATCCCTATGAGCATACGGAGTTCTGAGAGTTAGCAATCACATACGCTCTTCAGTGTCACAAATGTAACAACCAACTGCATCACTCAATTTACTTCATAAGTGATTATGTTGGTTGTTTGGATAAGCATATGCTTATCTGAATTTCAATCCTAGAGGTTTTTCAAGTAGTTAGGATTTTATCTAATAAATATTGTATAATAAAAGCAAGTCCAATAAAAGATAAAACCTGTACTTGGAAGACAGATAAAACTAATCGGATATGACAAACAGTAGTGACACCAACTACATGTTTTATTAAGGACAAAATGTTCATTAAAATGTAGCAGTATAACCTAGACAGCTAAAATCAATAAAACAGAAATATCATTTGGAACAATACTACTTTCAAACAAAAAATTCTTCTAACTTCACTAGTAAGGTATCATTATATTTTCCTTCCTCATCAAACGTAATTATGGTTTTCAATTCTAGACTCTGGGTCGATATAAAAATCTAAATTTCTTCACAATTCTCGTTGAACACTGTTCTAAAGGGTCTGATTCATTTTAGGGTTATTCTTGTTGCAAGCATCATAGTCATCACCTCTATGTCTACAGCCTGGAAATGAAAGAATCATATTTTTACCTGCTGCTAAGTTTAATTATCAATCTGCTAGGCAGAGCTGCGCCTGTTGCTCTTCCTGGGAAGTGTGACGTCCTCGTTAGGTTAGCCTGCTCTGTCCCTTGCAGGGAAGCTGTCACTTTGGACTTCTCTCCTTTGCTCACCTAACTGCTGACTACTAGATCTTTCATCTGCACTGTTTCCCTCTCTGGTTTTTTTCACTTTCAAATTCATTTTCAGCTATCCTGGCCAATATTCTGATTTTTAAGATAATTTGCACCCTATTAAAAGAAAAACACATACAATGCTGTTCTTCTCTCTTATGCTTTTTCTTTGGTTATTAACAGTACTTTTCCATGGTTCAGGTTTTTTGTTTTGTTTTTTTTGGGGGGGGGGGTTGCCTAAGCTTTGCTTTCTAAAGTAAATAGTTTAGACTAAAATTTATTTTGAAAAAAATTAAAGGGTTCAGGGCTTTTACATATGTCAAAATGAGAATTTCTATTTGTCAATTTTTGAACATGAAAGAAAAGGATTGACTCCCAAAGAAGTCTATTAGAAATGAAATTTTAAAATATAACTACAGTTTATGACTTCTTAAAGTACTCCTACTAAGTACATCGTGCATAAAAAAGAATTAATTTATTTGTTCATTGATAATGGTAATCCTATTTCACTTGTTTACCCCCAACTTGTTCCAACTTTACGCACTACAGGAGAATCTATCTTTTCTAGACCACGTTGTTTCAGCGTAGTGTTATTTTGAAACCAGAGATAGGAATGTAAAACAAGTCTCTTTAGAATGGAGAATGGATTGTCAAAACAACATCTGGTTTTGACAGATTTTGCTTAAATTGCTGATTGTTCAGCATCTGAAAATACTTTGCTCTCAGTACTTTTTTTTATAAACATGAACTTCCCTTCTAAGACATACCATAAATAAATAAAATCCACTCTACTCTGGCCTTTTAAAATGTGAATTCATCCAAAGACTCTTAAACAGAGTCTTAACCAGAAAAGGAACTCAAGGTCATATGCCTCTTATAGAAAGGTCTAAATCTTCTCAGTTCCAAATTTGGAAGACTCTTTCCCACATGGATAAATCTAGTTAAGAAATGTGTGTGTTTGCTGTTTATATGCATATTAATTTTAATTTATTGAAATAAAAATGTCAAGCTAAGTACAGTGCCACCTGCTTGTAATACCAGCTACTCAAGAAGCAGAGGCAGGAGGATTGAGTTTGAAGTCAGCTTGGGCGGCATAGCGAGATTGTCTAAAAAATAATAATAGTAAATAAGTAAAGTAAGATGCTGCATTATATTTCCCATACTATAGTTTTTCTGCTTAACACACTAAACACCTATGTAGCTCACCAACAATGAACCATAACCACAGAGCATGCAAAGTTTGAATGCATTTACTTTTGTTAATTCATAAATGCAATGGTGTAAATCAGTAGTGCTTTGAATTTTTTCCCTCATAATGAAAAGGGTTATAAATAGATCCATTTGAAGTGGTTTTTTCTACATGTAATCAACATATTCATGCATTTGTTTTCTAAAAGACCATTTATTATCTACTGATTTTGATTTTATGACAAAAAGATAATTCTTATTCCCAAGAAATACACAGACACTTACTCTGATGCTATATGGGCGGAATTGTTTCCTGCCAAATTCATATTTTGAAGTTTTAAATTTTAGGACCTACAAACAGGACTGTATTTGGAGATGGTGTCCTTAAAGAGGCAATTAAGGTACAAGGAGGTTACTAAGGCAGCTCCTCAACCAAAATATCCAGTATCACTGGGGTGCCTGGAAGTCAGTCACTGTGGGACAGACATTCACTGAGGGAGGAAGACAGGAATTCAGGGAAAATGTCAGCGAGACAGGAGTGACATAAACCAATCCTTTCAGCACCTTGATCACAGGTTTCTAGCCTCCAGAACTGTGAGAAAATGCATTGCTGTTATTAAGGCTGTGCGCTTCATGGTATTTTATACAGCAGTTCTACTAAGGCTATGAAGGTGAAGCGTCTTGATTTTAAGTTTCTTAAGTGAAAGGAACTACCTCCTAGCCCTCCAGCTGCTTCCAAGTTGGTGTTGCTCTCCTTCCTTTGGGGCCTACTAGCCGGTGCTAAGTTCTCAGAATTCAAAAGGACCATTGAGTTCATGTGTGCATTCCATGTGGTTTTAACTTCTGGAGGCCACTGATAGACTATATTATTTGTAACATTAAATATTCCTCAAAGCACTTAACTTTTAATTTAACTGCTAAATCATTTGTGCAATTTATGTTAGGCACAAAGATCTTCAGCTCAAAGAATAAATCACATTTATTAGAAGAACATGTTAGTTGGCTGTGTGTTACTATAACAGAGTGACCTAAATAATCCAATAAAAAGACTTAGGACGCAGTGGTTTGTCCATCACAGTTCGAGTCCGCTGCAGCCATTGTAGTGGAAGCACCAGGGAGAGCCTGTGGACCAGAACCAGGAGAGGAAGGGGTGGGGCCCACTTGCCCCATGGGGCAAACTGCCAGCGACCTGAGCCCTAACTCTGAGTTCTCACCACAGCCCAGTGGTGCCAAAGGCTGGGGCCAGCTTTCAGAGGAAAGTCAGGATCAGAATGATAGCGTGGAAATCTTTACAATTGTGAAAGATAAAGATAATATTACAATAATTCTGGCCAGAAAAAGAAGACATTATAGGAAGTCTTCTTGGAGATAGTAAATTCAAACACAGATTAAAATACCATGGAGCATGTTCCATGTTATAAAAGTTATACAGGGCCAGGGATTTAGCTCAGTGGTTCTGGTGCCTGCCTTGCAAGTACAAGGTCTTGAGTTTAATCTCTGGTACCAAAAGAAAAAAAAAAAAAAATATATATATATATATATGTACAATGTTATCAGTGATATTATCCTTTAATTTTTATAGAAACATACTTTATAATAAAGACCATGTGTTTTAGATTTCACTTGTTTTCATAATTTATTACAGTTAATTGAAGTAGGACGAACAAGTACAATTTTGAGGGTCACAGAAGCTGGTTTTAGCTAGGTGTAGTAGCACATGACTAATATCAAAGCATTCAGTATGAGGGAGACTGAGGCAGAGGGATCAAGAGTTCAAGGCAGCCTGGGCTATACAATCAGTTAAGATCAATCTGGGCTACTTAGTGAGACTTTCCCTCAAAAAAAGTCACTTTTTAAAGGACATCACTTTCTTTAAAAATACTCATAACAACCTGTAACTTACATGAAGTTTGAAAAGATAACCAATACATACCATGCCATGTAATTTTTGGTGCACAGTATAATAAAATTTGCAAAGACTGACATTACAAAATTCTGCAATTTTATTTTTTCTTTTAAAAAAACCAATAATGCTTCCAGTTTCAACTTTGATGTGCATTATTCCAACCTTGCAAAGAGGAAAAAATGGACAAATGGGAAAAAATCAATGGTTACCTTCTTCTGAATTTACCCAAGTAATGAGATCAAGGAGCAAATCAAAAACCAAAGTTTAGAGAGAGACAAGAAACCTGAGGGACATAGTAGAGGTTTGCTTACATGAAGCAGATACTATTAGACTTATAAACTCATAAAGACACTGAAATTTTCACAATTCCTAGCAATTGAGTGTGGTATAAGAGGAAAGTGAAGAACAACTGAGGCACTTTATCTTGTGGAGAGCAGTGATACACACTTTCACTGTTTTTCTCATGAATGTCCTGCAAAATTCCTGAAGGGCTATGGGTTGTGAAGAAGAGAATAACTGCCATGGACACTCAGCGTTCCTGCATGGCACTCCACTCTTCTCCAGGGATAAGCACTCACTCTGCTGAACAGTGTCCCAGCCGAGAGAATGGAATTCCTTTCCCTCTAGATCCCTGTAACATTTCTGTCTGCTACAGGGAGGGGAGTAAGTAGGGGTAAAAAGGCAAAAGCTAAATGTCACAGGAGGAAACTTGTGACGTTCACCACTCTGAGATGTGGGCCCCCCAAAATATTGAGATTACATGGGATCCTAAAGGGTTCCCCTCCACCACACCTGACTAGTGTGCAGTGCCCTGCTGTAACTACCAGTAGCTGCAAGACACAGACTAACTCTGGAGAGGTAGTTCAGGAACCCTAATGTCAAGAGCACAGGAAACAAAAGAATTTGTATCTGCAACCCACAGATACAAAAACTACTTCATGCAACCCAACTCCTACCACTTTAGTACAAATCCTTATACTGATAACCTATTCACCTCAGTTTCTACCACTGAAAAAACATGTCTGCCTTTCAACACAAAAATTACAAAGTGTGTCAATAGGTGAGATAAAACAACAATCACGAGAGTCACACTCGCATACAGCACAGTGATCAGAAGTATTAGACAGCAAAATTAAACCAACTATGATTAACATATTAAGTGTTCTAATGGAAGAAGTAGACACCGTGCAAGACAGACAGGTAACAAAAGCAAAGGTATAGAAACTGAAAGAAAGAATCAAAAGAAAATGCCAGAAATCACAACTGCAACAGAAATTTTAAAAACGCCTTTTCCACATTGTGAGGTACATGCCATACTGACAAGAAAATAATGAAGAAGCTTGAAAATGAGTCAGTGAAAGCTTCTCAAACTGAGAGAAAGGAGAAATACATTTTTCAAAACAGAATAAAATACTTAGTAACTGTGTGACAATTTCTGAAGAAGTAATATGTGTATAATTGCAACACCTGAAGGAGAAATATGATAGAACAAAGAAGAAAAATATTTGAAATAGCAATTTCCACTAGTTTCTTAAAATTAATGACAAGACACTAACACAAAGCAGAATAAAGACCCTCAAACTACACGGGAAAGCATATCATCTTCAAATTACAGAAAAACAAAGAAAATGAAATTCTTGCAAGAAGCCAAAGAGGGGAAAATTCTCTTAGCTGTAGAGAAGCAGGGGCAAGAATTAGCATGGACATCTGTGCTATGATAGAGAGTATTTATTTGGGCTGGGGTGTAACTCAGTGGTAGAGCACTTGCCTATTGTTATCTGGTCCTGAGTCCAAACTCCAGCAATTCAAAAACAAAACAAAAATATCTATATATTTTTTCTGAGTTTCTTTGTCATGTTAATGAGACAAACATACATTTCACATACATAATGTACATTCATATACATAAGTGTATTTTTAAAAAATTAAGTCCCTTCTGTTAAGGTACTATTTTTTTCACATTTACTGTCTGTGGTCTGGAAATTTATGTTTATAATAACAGATATTAGTGGGAGTGGATTAATAAGCCTTTCAAACAAGAACATATATCTAAATAAATATTATCTTCTTAACAATGTGCTCAGGAAGTCATGTATGCCTCCATGACTCATGGTATTTTTTTTTTTTGGTACTGGGGTTCAAGCTCAGGACCTTGTGCTTGTGAGGCAGGCGGTGGCACCACTGAGCTAAATCCCGGCCCCACTCACAGTGTTTTGAGAGTCCTCTTAAGGAGGCTCCGGGAAGGACTCATGGTCAGTACAGGTGAGGAGAGTGGGTCCCTATCGTAAAGGCCTGAAAACCTGACAACTCAAACCGCAAATTCCAACCAAATGAATTATGGCTGTCTAAAAATTAAAGTTCACCTATTTTTTTCTACATTGAAGACATACAAATTTTTATACCAAAAGGTTTGCAGAGTAGTTCTAACAATGAGTGCTGAGATCAGTGACGTTGTGGCATAAATAGAAGACACTTGGGCAGTGTCTGCAGGACCAGGTTCTCTGCAGCATGCGTGCATCTTGGACCCTCACAGTCAGGGCTCCCAAACATCCTGTTTGTTTGTTTATCTAATCAAACCATGTAGAAGAAGCAACAACATGGGAACAGGTAGATGCCCATCCAGGCTGAGCTGAAACCGAATATATAAATAGGGAAGTTTGAGGGCAGGTTGCCAAACTTTACTAAGTAAAAGTTGGTCAGCAGAAATAAAAAAAGAAAGAAAGGACAAAGAAGAAAAGAGAAGAGAACAGAACAAAAGAGAACCGCAAAATGATACAGACAGAAAAGCAAAAACATTTTCTCTGAATTGATAAAACTTTCCAGAGCATTGCCTTAGGCTATATCTTAGGCCTGGTCATGTCCTTTCTTTATACTCTATGATATACCTAGGAAGACATAATAAATCTCCTTTATTTTATCGAAACTAGTATATTCTATCAAGTTGCTGCCAACATGTCTTCATCCTCTCTTCACACTGTCAGGAGAAACTCAGGCCTTGCTAGCAGATGTAGTTCATGGACAGGGATTGATCTATGAAGTGCAGGTTGCAATCAGTGATGAGATCAACAGTGTGTGCCAGACTGAAAATTACCTTGCTAAGCATATCATCTAATTCAGCTGATTTAAACAGCATTTTTCATGGCATGAGGTTCTCAAAGAAGGAAGTGAAAAACTGATTTGCATTCTGGCACAATTTCCTTACCACTTTGCAAACCTGTAGTAAACAAATCACAAAAAGAAATTAAATTAGCAACTTGAAACTGCCTGAAAAAGAGCAGCCAAGACCAGGGTGCCTTTCTGGTTAATTCTAACAAAAATTTAAGAGAATGCAAGGCCGATTCTTCATAAATTCCTCCAGAAAAAAGAAGGGACATTTCCCATTTTATTCTACAAAGCTAGCACTGTTTGATACAAATGTCAATGATGTTACATAAAATAAAAAATAAATTAACTTCATCCTTCATTAACGTAGATGCAAAAGTTTTCAATAAAATATCAGCAAACCAAATTCAGCAAATATAAAAAGGATTATGCACTGTGACCAAATGTCATTTCTCCTAGGTGTGTAAGGTCATTAATGTACCGCCAGATATCAATTTGTATAATAAATTATAATATACCCTATTGATAGAACAGAGGACACAACCCACGTAATCTCCCCATAGATACAGGAAAATAGGAACAAGAAAAGTATCCAACACCCATTTAGAATAAATTCTTGCAGAACCCTGGAAGTGGAAGGTGTTGAGACTTTGAAAATGATATACGGTGCTTTGGCATCTGAGGGCCTAGAACTAAAGATAAACTACAGGACAAAGAGTAGAGGTGAGTCCACACCAGGGCCCAGGTGAGCTTTACCCCAGGCTGTTGCCTGTTCTTTGGGCACATTCGCCTCTTGTAAAAGTCATTTCTTCTCCCTTTAAAAGTGCCCCCAGCCCGCACTTCTCTCTTGCCCCTTATAAACAAGGTTATATCCATGGAAGCCTTTGAATCTCTCCTCATGTCATCGGGTATTTGCAGTCCTGTGAGATATCTGCCCGTATTGATTTTCTGTTCCTTCTGTTCTCTTCCGTTATTCTACCCACTGTCACTTTGTTTCGACAGATTCAATTACAACAGCGCCCACAAAGGGACTCTCCACCACCTGCTAAAGGCAATATTTGGAGTACATAAGTGAGTAGATTTAATGGTTAAAAAAAACTAAACATTTTCTACCTGACATTAGGAACAAGACTAGTTTGTCCAACCCTACCACATATATTCAGTACTATAACTGAAGTTTCTAGCCAGTGTAATCAATCAAGAAAAATAAATAAAATGTATCACTTTGAAAAGAAAGAAGTAAAACTTTTTTTTTCCACAAATGACATAGTCTTTTATGTTGAAAATCCCAAGACGATCCTTACCCGCAAGGACATACACACACAATTGTAACTTCAGCAGATTTTCAGGTTAGAAGATCAATGTACAAACAGGTCATAAATCAGTTATGGCATGGCACTAATAAGACACTGCTATTCAGTCTTAAAGAACTGTTTTCTAAAAATATGTGAAAATAAGAGTTTATTCTGTTATCTACTATTTCCAAAGGAATTTCTGGGCCCTATCCTTGGGAATATTCTACAACAATCATAAAATTTAAGCCATGCATAATAATTTCTACAACTATCTTATTTATATACCTTTTATAAGTTTTCTTTATTGTCAGTAGCAGAGTGCCAAGAAATAAAGAAAAACTAAATGGAAAGTTTTTGTAATGAAATATAAAAATGTTATTTGCCACTAACTAGGACTTGATTATAATTCAAGAAGGTTCTGCTGAAAGTTCCCCGTTGGTCTTTGAAAAAAAAGTTAATTATTTTTATATTTTCAGAACTACCTCTTTTACTTTTGTTATTAATAGAGCATAAAGAATCAAGGTAGGGTTTATATGGAAGAAATTTTCAAGTGGATTAGTTTCTGGCACCATACGTACAGCCCCATGTCAGAAACCTCTGTGAAGATGCACATTGTCTCAGCAGCTTTTCCTTAAGGTCAGCATATAGTTGGTGGAATCCAGTCCTACTTCCTCTATAATTGACAACACTGTAAGATAAAGATCTGAAATCTTTAGAGGCTTTCCCACTTTGCTGTAACCCACCTACTAATCCCCCCACTAAAGTATTTTGGAGATGTTTGATTTATGAGCTTATTTATTCCCTGGCTGTGAAAGCTGGGATAATCTCTTCATGGTGAAACTCACCAGCCAGGGCTACTGGAATCCATCTTCTCAGGTCAAGACACTCATATTTGACTCAGAACATATTATTTTCTTATTTCTCTTCAAGCAAAGTTGTTAGTATATATTGAAATTATAATTCATACTAAGTTAGTTTTAAATTAAAAGGGAAAAAAGTATCCAAAAAGTGACCCTTTACATTGTATCTAATAACAACATAGTTTTGCAGAAAATAATACTTTTGGATAAGTTAGGGCTCTCTTGATTCCAATAATTCAACATTTAGCTCTGCTGACTACTTAATAGTATATTCCATTGAGTTAGGGTTTGGATTTCAGAAATAAAGGAATCAGAGTCTTTGCAATTAAAGTGACCTCACTCCATTTAAAATGTATGAAGAAGAATCAGAAGGAAGCTACAATACTGCCTAGTAAGTACATATTGTATATTAGTGAATGAAACATAATGATAGCAAAAGTCAAACAGAGAACGAATACTCAGTGCCTTTGAAGCAAATGTCTAGGAAAGTCTGGCAGTAATAATAGAGATTGGAATTTGAAAAAAAATGAGACATGTTATATAAATGTACCAACTCCCTACAAGGAATGTAATTATTGTGCAATGCAAACATATACAAATAAAAGCTAGAAAAAATTAAAAAGCATTGGTCAAGGACATGTATAAGAAAATTATTTCCAGATAGAAGATGAAAAAAAAAAAAGAAAAGAAAAGCAAGAAAGTAACCATGCTGCCTTCAATCCTTCAGTTAGGCTTCCTGTATACCCAATGACTCAAAAAGTGATTTACGGACATCAGCCCACTTCCACGGTCATCATCGGACCAGACCTGCCTTGTGTGCTTCGGGTCAGGGGTCCCAGGACCCAGGCTGCACAGCAGGGGTAAACAGCAGGCTTTCAAGCAAAGCTCCCCTTCTTTAAGGCCTCTCTGGCTCCCTATCCTTGGATCAGCACCTGGAGCCACCACCTGTCAGATCAGTGAGGCTTCAGAGTCTCACAGGAGCAAAATCTCTGTGAACTTCACAAGCCGGGGATTCAGGGTGTCTCTGAATCATCCTCAAAACATCGCCATCCCCTCCCATTCCCCCCACCACCATCAGTGGAAAAAGAGCAGGGCTTCCTACTCTGATTCTCTTTATTGTGAATTCTCGCTCTTGGTTTGTAAAACCCTATGTCTTCTCTGCACTGTTTATCCCCTCTGAGCAGTTGGCCCCTCTAGGCTCAGGCGTGGCATTGTTTGGCAGTTTAGCACCTCTGTGAGGAAGGTGGTGGTAGAGGGAATGGGTGTGGGAGAGGGAAATTACAGCAAAGGAAATATAGTGGGCTGGGGAAAATAGGAAGAGGTACGCAGAAATGAAGAGGAGAAGGTAGATGAAATAAGAGATTAAATGTCATGCGGTGCACGGGACAGATGTTGAACTTAATTCTGAATTAAATGTGGCTGTGTTAGAGAGGAAGAAAATACACACACGGATCAGGCTGAGGGGCACACTATGACACCTGTGGTCTTGAAAAATACATATGGAACGGTCATAAGGGGGAATGTTTAAGGAAGAAGAGGTTGAAGAGGATAACCTAAACACGTACATGAAAGAAATGACATAGAGATTATTGAAAAACGCTAGAATTTAGAGTTGGTATCATTTTCTAGAGAACTGATATGGAGACTTACTCTTCCTACTCTAATGTTACGTGTCCTGTTTTTCTACCTATCACCACACTGGTGGTTCGAGGAAAGTTTAGCACCGGCCACATGCAAATGTGAATCCCTGGCCATCAATTCGGCCTCTGGTTCTTATGACAGATGTCACATGGGTCAGACCTTGGGCTGAGGAAAAAGAAACCCCAACGCTGGCTTTCACAGATCTCTCCTTAGCCTGCAGTGATCACTCGGATTCCACCTCCGACTCTTGCTCTTGCCTCAGCCTCCTCTTAGCCCTGGGATTTCGATTCTTCACACAGGACTTATTTTGTAGATCTCTCACTTTGATAAACCCTCCTGGTTTTCCCCTGTCTCACCCCAAACCTGAGTAACTCCATCCAAGGGAATATTTTGGAAATAGATTCTCTAGTTATTTTTCTAAAGAGCTCTATATTTTCTTTTTATACTGACTTGAAATTTGGGATTCTAGATTCAAGAATTTCTCCTCAGAAGTTAGAAGAGGCTCATTTAATCTATATTTAATCTATTCTACTACACGGCTGTGACCGATGACTATCTGTTCCCTATAAATAATTTTAAGGTCTTTCTTTTTTATTTAGAATTCTAAAATTTTACCAAGAATTTTTCCAGGTGGAAATATTTAAAATGATTAAACCTACCTCACATCTGTGTAACTTTTAACTCAAAGGTTGACATGTTTCATCAGCTCATTATTTTTAATAATTTTATTTCTTCTCCTTTGTATCTGTTAATTGTGTCCTTTTGTTGCAACTATCAAATGGATTTTGAAATTCATAAAACTACTCTGTTTCCTAATTTTTTTATACCTTTTATCTTTTTTTTGCATACATTTTGAGGAAATGCCTGTTTATTCTTGGAGATAAACAGTTTTCAGCATGAAGACAATTTAGAAATCATCTATAAATATGTAGACTTAAAATTTTCATGTTAATTGTATTTTAGTCAAAGCAAACAAAATATACTTCCACTGTCAATGTTGATGAGTATGTTATCTTAATAATCTTCATATACTTAACGAGAATATTTCTCATTAAATTCTTACATATCACCAATTTCACTCTTTCCTTCTCTTGAACCAAGCCAAAACTCACACTTTTTAAAGTAGGTTTGTTTCTTTACATTTATATTATTCTTTAGGACTATCACATACATCTCAGACTTTCTTTTCGCATCTTAAGAAAGGAGATGTAGTTTTTCATTTGAGATCTCACAATTGAGATTTTTTCCTTCCAACATTGTCTTTAAAGTGAAATTTAATCCACTGAGAACACTTACCTTACTCAAATCCAAGAAACCTTAATGATTATGCAAAAATCAATTAAATTGTGTACAGCCATTTCCTAAAAAGAAATACATTGTGTGGGAAAATGTATAGGCACTGCTATTAGTGATAAGCACAAATAAATACAACACTGAAACCCATTAAACAATAAGACATCTCAGACTTTGAGAACTTGCTTTATCGAAGTTGAAAGTCAGAGGGAAATTAAACTACCTACTTTATTTGAGATATAAATTGTTTATTCTAGAACAAACATTTCTATGGCTCTGGAAAATCCAAAAGTAACTTTCTTTACTTTTTCACCCTTGAATTAAGAATACAACAAATTAAAATATTTTCTCAAGAGCATAGCATTTTAATATGGGCTATGATATATGCACTTTTTTCTTAAGCATTTAGGTCCTTGTATGTGTATGTAAGATCATAAAGAGGGATTTAGGAACCTCTCAAAAATTAAATTAACTGTTTCAACTTCCTGGAAATGAAAAGTATGATTTTAATACACTGTTAAGTGATCTTATACTAAATTTGAAAATAGTCCCATTCAGGTTCCAGTGTGCTTACTCTAGTCTAGATGGTACCAAAATCCATCAAAGATATGAGATAGAAATAACCCTCTTTGCTAACATCCAAACGTCTTATAACTGCAGGAGCAGTTGAAGCATTAGATATAGGGTAGAAGCAAAAGAAAAGAGTCAAACAGACCTAAGGAAATGCTCTCTGACCCTTGAGAGCTCTGAGTGCCATTTCCTGAGGGAGATCACTCCCCTGGGGCAAAGGTCTGAGCTGGCCGGTTTGTTCTTTAGTGCCAACTCCTGACACCCGCTTCTTTGAATCATCCGCTAGATGCCACCTCTCTGTGGAAGAGGTGGAATAATTTTCTCATCTGAACAGGAAGCGGACGTAATACAAAATATCTGGTGTCTGAGAAACACATTGCCATTAGGCATTGCCATTTTCCTACATGATGATTTCCGGCTTTCCATGATGAATAGTTCTTTCATTCATTTTTGTATTGGTTGCAAGAATAGAGATTGCCAGATTGTTTGGAATAGTTCAGTTCTCAGTTTTCTTGCTTGATATTAGCTGTGTGCAGGCATTGCCCATAAAGAACAGAACGGTGGTGGGGAAAACTATTATGAATACAATTTTCCCGAGCAATTTGCCTTAGGGAAAATTTCTTAAGCTTTATGTATCAAAAGGAAACAAAAGTGAGTTCCCAGTATATTTAATAAACACTATATTATCTTTCTTCCTTTTTAATTCATTTATATATGCATATGTTATGCCGTTACATATATATTTAGTGACTTACACATAATTTAGATACTATAATCAGAAAACATGAAAATATTATGAAGCTATATCACTTCACATTATTCACTGGTATTCCATTTTGAGGATTCATGGACAGAAATGTTTACCTAAACAGTGACTATGAAAACTAGTTAAGAATGTGTATCAGAAGACAACTGAACCAGTGAAAAATACAGCTGAAATTCCAGAGAATTAAAAATCTGTCAAGAAGTCAGGTGTCATGGCTCACAGGTATAATCCCAGCAGCCTGGGAGGCTAAGGCAGGCAGATCTGAGGCCCGGACAGTTTAGTGACTTAGCATAACCCCATCTCAAGATAAAGGAAGTTCTAGAGATGTGGCTCAGCATATAAACGCTTGTTCAATCCTTGGTACCACAAAAATATCAGACAGAAATGATCAAAATTATCAAGTGTATCAATGTTAGAATATAACAGAAAACTCATTTTCAATTGATCAGAGAAAATAACAATCAATCTAAAATTCTACAGTCAATAAAAAGCCTTTCAAAATGATGATAAATTAAGATTTCAGAGAAAAAGCAATAATAATTCCTTTCCAGCAAAACATAAATAAATACTGAAGGAAGATTTTCAAAGTAAAACAAAATTATATCAACATGAAACACTGAATGGCCAAAAGAAAAAAAGTATAAATATAAAAGATTGCTGTTAAAAAAAATCAAGAAGGTATGTTACTTGATTTTAAAAATATAAAAATTAGTGTATGACAAAAATAATGTGAGCAATGAGAGAGATAAATGGAGTCTCTGGGTTCTCTACTTTTCTAACATTGCCAAGCAACTCTGAAAACTACTTACAATGTACTGAGATAAAAATGCTATATGCTTTTAATAATGGCACAAATTTGGTTAGAACTATTAATTTTACCAGACTGTGGTAGATGGAAAAGGATGCTGTACCAGCCAGATTCTGCATTAGCCTGGATACAGAGCCATGCCAACTATTTTAATCAGATGGTTTAATTCAAAAACTAATTAAAAGAAATTGTATGGCAATGCTTGTCAGAACTAGCTACAGAAACAGAATGAAAAGGATCTCCATCATCTATCTATCTATCATCTATCTATCTATCTATCTGTCTATCTATCTATTTATCTTCTTTCTCTGTCTGTCTGTCTGTCTGTCAAGGAACTGACGCACATGACTAAGTGAATCCCACTATCTGTTTGCTGCAGCCTGAAAACCAAGAAGCAACGTGTTGGTCCTGCCCAAGTCTGAAAGCCTTAGGACCCGGGTCGCCCATGCTGTCTGGTTTAGTCAGTGTGCAGAGGCCTGGAAGGGTCTGTGCTCCACCCTGGGGTCAGACCAAGAGCAGCTCTCTTTCACTCCAACTTCAGATCAGGCTCCACTTCTGGTGAGTGGATCAGCCCCTCTCACATGGGCCAGGGCAGCTTGCTTGACACTCAGTCTGCCATTTCCTGTGCTTGCCTCTTCTAGAAACAATTTGCAGCCATACTCAGATATGTTTATAAATACATATCTGTTTGACCTGTGGCAGATACAATTTTACATTTGACATGTAAAATTAATCATAACACAATGAATATTCTCATTCCTATTTGTGACTTTTCTTGAGTAATCAGCTAAGTTGTAAATGCCAGGGTGGCATTTATGTATTTATAGTTTTGATAAATGGATACATACAATTGCCTATTAAAAAGTTGAAAAATATTTTCAAATAAATGGATGACTAATATCCTGTTCTTCTTAGATTTATTTTGTACCAAGGATTTTCAACACAAGGATTACAGCCACTTAGTGGATCTGAACTACAAGGCCCTTCCTAGCTATGTAATCCTATAGAAAATATCGCCAAGAGCTGTTAGCCTTGAAGATTTGGTAAAATCCCTTTTGGACAATTTTTTTTGAAAAATATAGTATTTAAATGCCATGAAATTTTTAGCATTGATAAATTAATTTTTTCAATTAAGAACTTAGAAATATTTTTAAATATTCTAAATCTCAATTGTATTTTTATAATAAAAACTTCTATTCACATTTTATAATGACTCAATATCATCTTTACCTCCAAAGTAAGTGGACTCAGCCAAATATAGATTTAGATTTAAAAACAAATAAATAAATAAAAATTCTACAAGAAATTTGGGAATGATCCAGTAGCACAGAATCAGAAGAATGTGAATTATAATAACCTTAGGTTTGTCATTACCTCTTGAAGTGACTTATTGTTCCTATTAGCTAAATAGAAGTTGCCCACAACTACTTCTGCAGATTATTTTACTATTAGTATAAATTATCATGCAAGCCTATTTAAAGCCCAATTAAAAATAAAATGGGGAGGAAGAGGTTAAAATGAGAATTAAGATGTGTTATGTCCATGTACCTACTCCCCACAGTGAATGTAATCATTATGTACTGCAAACATGTACTAATAAAAAATAAAAATGTAAAAAATTAAAAATCAAAGTAAAAATACACTATTTTCTTTGAACACCTGTAATATTTGCACATTTTGTAGTTAAGTATTAATATCTTATTAGCTATTATTAAATGCATTAATTCACTAAGTAAAATGGCAAGTATAAAGAAATAGTTGTGTTTCTGCCAACTAATTTTTTACCATCAGTGTTACTGGTTCACATTTTCTTAATATCATAGTTGCCCTTACCTAGGGAGGGGGATATGTTCTAAGACTCCCAGTAGATGCCTGAAACCAGGGATAATACATATATATTGGGGTTATTATTCTGTTTTACATATACTGATGATAAAGCTTAATTTATAATTAGGAAGAGTAAAAGTTTAATACTAACCAATGATAAATTGGAAAAATTAATACAATCTGTCACACTAAAAGTTTACATGAACATTATGAATTATTTATTTGCAAATTTGTTTGTATTTTCATTTATTTGTAAAATTTCCTTAATATTTTCAGATTGCAGCTGACCACAGGTGACTGAAATCATGGAAAAACAAAACCATGAATACAGGAGAACTACTATAAATGGCTGCTCCTTTTGTAGGACAGTAAATAGTTCAGATCATTTGTCAAGATCCCAGAAAGATGAGAATAAGGCATAAAACTATTTCTATTGCACTGTTTGGTTCCATTAAATAACTACCAGTATCATTTCCTAACTCGTACAACAATGTTGTGCTATTTTTCATTCTCTCGGTCAACCAGCTCATATCTTTTTCTGTTACAGTCTTGTGCTACATTTGCACATTCCATCACTTTAAGAGTGAATGGACCACACGCCCAGATTAAGCTTATCTTTTTGACACACCTGAAATAGGAAGTAAAGATTTAATCTAGCATCTGAAAAAAAACTGTCTTCCGGTCAATGTCTTGCGACATAAGAAAGCCCTGTCCTGATCTCCAGCTAGAAATAATCCCTTGGTCACCTTACTAATGTTTAATGTTCTGAATGAAACTGAGTAGTATCAAAGACTTCTGAAAGTGAAATTCCATGGGTAATCATGGCATAATATCTTTAAATGTCAAACTCTAAATCAGCCATTTTAATGTAAAGCAGAATAAATCTAGCACACAGGAAAGGATTTAATTACTTTTCCTAGAGCTGATCAGGAATAGAATGTCCATGAAGGGACCATATATCTTGTTTTTCCTGCAGCATTTCATGTTACTTCTAATGGCCCGGTGGAAATATTAATAATGTCACCTCTTAGAAGACTGACACAGCATGGATAATAAAACATATTCTTGACCCATGCTATGGAGACAGACCCAGACATCTTATCCTGTTTCTCCTTCTTGAATGTCTTAAGGTGTTTTTAGTAATCCACACTGCAGAGCAGAATCTCTTTAGGTAAAAGTGGACTCTACCATCAAGACCAGGGACATTGTTTGGTTTTAATGCCCCTTTTCTCTGCCCCCATATCACCAATGCTCTTCTCTAACTTATCAATAGAAAATTGTAATAGCATGTCTCCTTCCTCCTACAATAAAATCTGACACAAGTGAAAGTTGATGAATATGTGAATGAAATAAATTGCACTGTTAGTTTAAACATGTAATTGTGTTTGACCTCATTGTTACACAGATTACTGAGCCATTATTCTGTTTGCTAGATACTGATTCTCTTCAAGTAAACCTTTGCTTTGCTCGAGAAAGGTGAACTGATTTTGAAATTAGTGTGCTGTTTGCTTACTTTGTGATGTTAGATAAAGTTGTTGAGCTCTCTTTGTAGCACTGATTTTAGAAGGATTCTAAAGTGTTCCTTAGAAGGGTTCTAAATATGCATAAAATATTTATCCAGTCAGTCTCAATGTCTTCAAGACAATCCATCTGGCTTATTAAATATCTTTTACCTCAGAGTGGAAAGTAACATAACTGCTTAGGTATGTTCACCAATATATCCAATTGCCAAAGGTGATTAATATACCTTTGTTCTACATAGAAAAGTATAATTATTCCATGTACATTAAAAAGAAAGTCACTTATGCAACTATTTGCCACATGTTGATGAACTATACATAAGAGGAAATAGTAACAAAGGGATAGGTTCACTCAGTGATGAATATTACTGTATAAACAAATGTTTAGCATGTAAAATAAGTCTTCAGAACACATTAATGAATATCAGAAACTGCTTTTTAACTCTGTCATTGACATAATTGGGAACAGAAAATTACATCTTATTGAATCAAAAAAGATGGCCACCTGTTTATGATTTAAAGATTAATGTAACATATTTTCATTTTTATATTTGATTTATTGGCTTGAAAATCTTTCAAGAGAGAGACTTTTTGGGGACATTTCCTGAACATCATGGTGCTATTGATTTCCTCTAGGTCTATAAAACAAGTACTAACCAATTTTAAATTAAAGCTTTGGTGCTCCATGAATCACTTCTAACTACTCAACTCAGTGAACCTTTCTAAGATACTTTACCAAGCTGCTGACAGAGGCTCTCAGACCATGCGAGATTTTCTGTTTTGTTTTGTGACAGAGGTCCAGGCTCTCTTCATTCAAGGGAGGGTTCTGTGGCAGAAGTGGACGCTAAAGCAGCTTGGAGACCATGCCAAGTGCTGTCTTATGGAACAGCTTACATTGATAGCTTTTAGATCAAGTATAATTTGTTGATTGTTCCATTTTTTAAAATTATTTCAATGTGTCCCGGCATAGTGGCACATGTTTGCAGTTCTGGCATTCTGGAAGGCTGAGGCAGAAGGATCACAGTTTTATGGGCAGCCTGGGCAACTTACTAACTTAGCAAGACCTTATTTCAAAATGAAAAAAGGCTAGGATGTAGCTCAGTGTCCAATTCAATTAAATTTAAAATTTTACTAGACAATAAATATGTTTTTAGTATCAGGATGTACTATGTGCTATTTTTAACAAGATTACACTAAAAAATATTCCACTTATAGTATGTTCAGATTAAATTTAGCCTGCTGGGAATTTTCCTAGAAGTCTCCAGGAAATTGTCAGGTCCTCAGAGGAAAACAGGCACATGATACAGGGCAAGGAGGTTGGGTTTCTGAAAATGGCTGCAGTGACAAAGGTTCTCATCCAGAAAAAACTGAAGTCCATGTCTTTCAGAGACCACACAGACTTGGGAAATGAGGTTCTCGTCAGTGACTGTGACCTTTGTGAAGAAGAAAGAATTTGCCACATGTAGGAATCAGAATTCTCCAAAGTAAAGAAATCAATGGAATCTGAATGAGATTTTTTACTATAAGACGTTGACTTGTGGAGGTGGAGAAGCCCTGTGGTCTCCCCTGGCCAAACTGGAGATACAAGAAAGCTGGAGGTGTAATTCAGAGTCCTGAGAGCTAACGAGCTGATGTCAGAGTCCAGGCCTGGTCCACACATGTGAGAATCACCAAGGTGGAGGCAGCAGAACACTGATATTCCAGCCTGAAAACTGAGCACATTCTCCCTTACGCTGCACTTTGTTTTATTCAGACTTCAGATGGAGGCCACTCACAACGGGGAGAGCAGGAGGCTTTACTTGTCCACTAATTCAAATGTTAATCTCAATCAGAAACAGCCCCACAGACATACCCAGAGTAGTTTGCTCAGATATCTGGGCATCCCAAGGCCCAGTCAAGTTAAAAACTGTTCCACATCTTCCAGATGCTCTTCTATAAAAAGACCTGCTTCTCCCTTATCAAACATGACAGGGTTGGATTTTTCTGCCCAGTAAGTCATGTCTTAGTGAAATATAATTTGGTGAAAAATTTTTGGAAAGAAGTATCTCAGGTATTCTTGAGTGTATGTAATGAGTTTATCTGATACACTAAAGTCTTACCAAAGTGTACTTTTTCTGTGAAGTTATCACAGATTCACTGTGCTATAAATTTCCTCTACTAAATAGAAAAAAGTATTGCTCACCATATTATTTCAAATTTGTTTGTGATACTGTCTAAATGTTTTATTTCTACATCTCGAACCTGTGAGTCCTTCATGACACATTTGATCAGCAAGTCACACAAAACTCATTTTTGTAAATCTACCAATTAATAAGGAATTTTACTGATAGTATAAAACTATTAATAGGTAAAGAACATCTACGCAGTGAGGTGAGATAATCATCAAGATATAATGTGCTTCCTCAATACCTGCAGATGAAGCACAGGGGAAGGAAGTAGTGAGCATCTCCAGAGAAGGACTGCATGCACTCGGGACACATTTCAATATCTATGTGATGTGATGGAATTTCATGCACACTACCAGCAAAGCAGTGACATATGCATAGGAAAGATGCATTTGGGGGCTTCGGAAAACTGGTAATGCCTCTGAATTTAATCCTGTAAGACAAATAAGGTCCTTTAAGATTTGCAGCCTTGCTTTGTAGAGTAGGTATGGTCTTAGGGCAAATAATTTAAATGGATTCATGTATTTATCTATAGAATATTTTAAGTTGAAAAACACATGTATGCAAAAGGAGCACAATTTTTTAAAAAGTCTAGAAAGCTACAAAGTCTTTGATTGATCTTTTTAAAACAGCCATGGTGTGTTACATAATATTTCTTAAATTTTAAGTTGCACAGTTTTTCCGTATTTAATATTTTAAAAATCAGGATCAGCAATGTGGCTTCAGAGAGATCTTTGAAGTCCTAAACATTTAAAACATTTAAAAATTGCTTCTGTTACCAAACAGGTCTCATAATACAGGTCTGTATCAAGGTAGATTTTCATGGCTTCCTCCTTGGGAAATGGGTTCTTCATCGAGCAGTTTTCTGTCTCAGTCTGGTTTAAGGCCAAAATGCCACAATGGTATCTGCATCTCCTCTGGAGAACACAGAACCTGAAGAGCAGATCAAATTGGCTACAGTGAAGTAGGATTAATAGTTTTCACTCTGATTCCATTTTTAACACCTCTTCATTTTACCCCACCCAGCATTGCCAAGTGTAGATCCATTTTTCCTATACTCTACCTAGAAATGACTAAGAATAGTAGCCAGGGTGACCTATAAAATCCCTAAACCAGAGCTAACATTTTTGAAGTTGGGTTAATGCTAAACTATGGCTTCTACTCCTTTACCAGCTATACACTTGGAATTTAAGGACTCTTGAAGTTCTCTGAGGTAAATGTTCCCAGAGATGCTATTCCTTCCCAAAGCATTTGGGGATGGGTTGTAATGCCAGAGTTGTCTTATATGTTGTAAGGAATATCTATCGCTGCTGCCTCAAGTGATTTTGAATTTGTAGTGAAAGACAGGGGGCCTCTCCCAGTGCTCAACTCTCATCCAAGAACGCAGATAGAAAAAGAAAAACGACAGTCAATCATGAAATCAAACGCTCTAAAATTTTTTGACAGATACTAAAAAGAAAGTAAGGAAGTGACATTTGTAGACAGTGCTGCTCCTAAATTAAAAGTACTAAGTGATCCCTGGCACTTTTGGGAGCCGTACTGTGGGTGTTACTACCAGGCTTCAGCCCTGCCCAGGATTGCTCATACAGTGTCATGTTTGTGCTTTCTCTGAAAACAGAAGAGGAACTGAAGCTATGCTGGACTCAGCTGGAGCTAAAGAACTGCATGCACAGAGACAGCTCCCACTATATCTCTGCTTAAGGTAATCAGTAGCCCCTTCTTTGTAAATTAAAAATAAATCCTTTGCCTACTAATGTTTAAAAAGAGGATGAAGAACATCCCATCTTTCTAAACTGTAATTAGTCTTGCAGTATGCTTCTTTCAACATCTTGTCCCCAAAAACATGGAAATGAAGGGGGAAAGCGGTCGTACTCCATTGATCCCATTGGTAACAATCTTAAAGTTAAGCTCCTAGCTAACTGCATTGACCCTCAGCAGCAAGTAAGTTTACAACTGTGAAATCTCTACTAATTTCAAGTCTTTTAAGTTGTGCAGCTCCAAAGACGTTTTTAAAAGTTGAAAAGAATGAAAATATTTGAAGAATCATTATGTCACGTTGGAATATATTTTTAAATCCAAATATGTTAGTAAAGAAGTACTCAAATAAAAATAAACCAGCTGTATAGATCCCAAGCTTCTACAACTAAGAGAAATTCTAACCCTCCTTCTGACTTGAAATGGGAATCTCCATAAGATTATGCCATGAAAACATATTTCAGCATTGTATTCCTCACTGAGAAAAAATTCTATGTCAAATAGCTTGAACGCTACTCTATAACCTACAATAGAGAAGCTTGTCACTTGTATTTCTGTTTATGTTTGATGCATGTCTCCGAATTTATTTAATCTATATAATTCTATATATAATTCTAAGCATTAGTAGACTTTATCAATCTCTTCTAGAAAAAGAGTCTTGATGTCATGGATACAACTCTTTTTTTTTTTTTGGTACCGAGGATCGCACTCGGATTCTTGCGCTTGCGCAGCAGGCGGTGAAACCACTGAGCTAAATCCCCGGCCCTTGGATACAACTCTTCATGGTTTTCCTCCTCTCTCTGTGGCAGATCCTTTTGAGTCTTATGAGCTGCATCGTTCTCTTTTCCTGAAATGTGAAAATGAGCCACTTCTAGTGCTCATGTATATTACACCTACAGCCACCCTCTGGTGATAGCAAAGAACACCATATGTTAAATAGCATCTATTAAAAATGTGGGACCTACTCTTACATAACCAGTGACAAGATTTTTCCTATACTCAACACTAAGATGTTTCATACACAACTCAATCTTATAGCTAACCTGAAATAAAAATTCTGCCTCTCTCCCTAAGACTTCAATATCCCTCGTCATACTTGATGGCATCACACTTCATTAAAATTTTGAGGTTAGATAAAAAAGAACAAAATCAATAAATAAAACTTAGGAGTCGTGTTTGATCCTGCAGTCTCTAGTAATCTGCATCCAATTAAAGAGTATACAAGTTCAGCTCTACAGTCAAAATACATGCTATAGCTAATATTTCTCAAGAACTTTTTTATTATTCAACAAATCATGACTTGCCTCAATCGCTGGTATTGCCTCCTACCTAATTCTTTTGTTTCACTTTTATACTTAGTGCAGTCTGCACTGTAAAATATAAATTTTGTAATGTCACTGCTGTTGTCTGAAAGTTTATATCTTCCCTAAATTCATATTTTGAATGCTAATCATCATTGTGGTGGTTTCAGAGGGTGGGAATTTCTGGGAGGTGATCAGGTAATAAGTTTATGGCTCTCCCGATTGGGTTAGAATCTTTATCAAAAAGTAGGGTGAGAAATGGTTATTTTTAAAGGAAATTAATTTTCAACTGGTTTATTTATCTCTCCCTTTACATGAAATATAGACTCAGGGGCAGGGGTTTTGTTTTTTGTCCACTCAATCTCTAACACCCAACCGTGAATGGCATATAAATGAACTCTAAATATTTGTAAAAAAATATTTGCAACTAAAAATACTTGTAAATGAAATGAATTACATGTGATTCCAATGACCACAAAGAGAATCTGCATGTAACAAATCTTGAGAAACAGTGACATAAAAGGTTTAATTATGTTTACTGTTTTGGTAAATTTGGCAAAGGACTCAGAACTATTACAAAGGAAAAAGAAAGAGGTTGGCATGTTTTGAAATTTAACCTCATCCTGCCCTGCAGCCTCATTTCCACCTGGGTGTTCAGCCAGTCTTTACAAGAACACACATCTCACACAGGCCCCTCTATCTTGTCTGCTTGCTTCTGAGCATGCAGTTGCCGCCTCCTGTATCACTTCCCTCTCAGTAATCCTTTCCCTTTTCTCTGTGAAGGCTTTTCACAACCTTCCTGACAGCCAGATCATCTTGATTCTGAGGTTTCCTGCTAATCCACACGCATCTTCCTCTCAGTACTCAGCACTTCCTGGTCTGAGTGTCCGAACACTAACATCTTCCACTGGTGCAGTAGCCTCCAGGGTGTGAGCCAAGTCTGACTCAGCTTCTCAGATGTCGATTTCAGCCCATTGATCATCCAGCTGGCATTGTCATTGCTGGATTTTGTTCATAGTAAATATAAAATGACCTGTCAGGTACTGCTTTCATTCTTCAGATATTTGACAACTTTATTATGCTCTCATATTAGGAAAATAAATGCTCCTAATATAAGAATCAGACAAGTGGTAGGCAGAACCCACTTACACAGAAATGTCAATCATCCTGGACATAGCCAAGAAGATAAACCTGAAAAGACTTTTGAGCTGCCTCGGGTAATTTCAGCAACTTTATTAACACACCGACATGCAGTTTATTGATAGCATTACCTCTAATATCCTCTGTTTATCACTATTTGAGATAAAATTCTAGCACAGCATTTTTACAACTCAAGAATAGAATAGTATTTAGAAAATGTACAATAGTTGGTATAATTAGGTGTACTAACTAGTTTGGATTCTGATAGCATCCCGATGAAGAGAGAAAAGACAATCATAAAAATGAACCTCAAAAACATATAAAGCACACTGTGATCATTCGCTCTAAAAGTTAATAGCTCAAAATAGTTGATTAGTTCCTGAAGTAGTGGCTTGGGCGTTAAGCAGCATTGGGTAAACTATGTTGTGAAAATATTTCCAGCAGAACCGGAGAATAAAGTGTGTGTGTGTGTGTGTGTGTGTGTGTGCATGTGTGCGTGTGCATGTGTATACTCAGGCATGTGCATGTAAACACATGTGCCCATGATTAGAAATGTTGGCTTTGATTTCCAAAAAATTTAACTCATGCATTTGTTCATCCACTACTTAATTCTTTATGATTGCTATTATGAAATTAATTAGGTCTATTGTCCTTGAAAAAAGTGATGGTTTGATTAAATATTATAGGGATATAATTATTTCCAGCAATATCAACTGGCTTTTATTCTCATAAAACAAGACATTTATTTAGAAATCAGCCTTTAAAAGAAAAACAGCACAGAATAGCTAATGTTTTCTGGGGAAAGCACCGTGTTTGAAAAGGAATTTATATGAATCTCTGGATATTTCATACCTTTGGAGGGGACCATTTCAAGATAATGAGCTATGAAATGGCAAACATTAATCTCCACCTAGCCTTTCAGAGAGGAAATTATTTCCCTTAGGCATTTGATTCTGCCAAAGAGCTACTGAATAGTCCTGAAGGAGGTATTGGTTTGGATTTATTTTTTTAGAAAAAGCACATAACTTAGAGATTTCAATATAAAACTAGGGCAGAAAGTCACAGGGCAGACGGCAAATTGAGCTGTTTGAAGAGCATGATCTTCACATTCACATTTTAAACCCACATAAGGGCAAAAAATCTAGCAAAGTGATAACAAAATTAACATCATTATTACAAGCTCTGTATTACTTGATATTTTTGCTAGGCTAAAATGCTTTAATTGAACTTTTATTCTTATAACATATGTATTATCTATTCATTTCTTTTCAGTGCATTGTTTAAAATGCCTTTTTCAGAACTAGGAGTCACTTTTTATTTGCTGTCATTACTTTCGTTCTCTATCCAAATGACAAAAATCCATAACCACAGATTTTATGATTTGTTGTCATTAAATAGATATCAGAGTAGGTGGTCATTCTTAGAGTTAACTGCATGGGCACAAGTTATAAGAGAGCAGAGAAATAAATTTTAAGCAACATAAATTAAATGTACTAAGGAAGTCTGTCCAGTGATCTCTAGTTACTTTTCATTGGCATATTTATCTGGATATATTAGTTCTTTTACCTCTCCTTTATAATTCTGGGTGCATTGCTCCCAAGACTGAGCACTTTATTATGAAAAAAAGTTAAATTAAGTATTCAATTCCTATCAAAGCACTGGTAAAATAAATAGATAAAATTCCTTCACTAGGTCTATTTTAGGAATTCAAATATTCCAGTATGATTTCTGTTAAAATGGGCCACCCCTAAAGCACAGTACACTTTAGTTATGAAAAATTTAGAACATAAGTTAAACATTTCGTCTAATCACATATGGAAAGAAGAGAGAGCAAGAACATTTGCTTAAGGTTTGTGCTAATTTGCGCAGTAAAACACAGGTAATGGATGTGTAGAAACATTTAAACAAATTAACATCTAAAACTTCAATTTAAAGCACTTTATTAACATTTGTTTATTTTACCTACAGAAGCCATGAATAAAATCTAGACAACTTAGATTCTGGTGCCTTTACTGACAAAATTGATACTGATCAATTAGACTTTTCAAATCCTTAAAATACTATATATTTCCTATTTCCTTTCTGCTTTTTTCCTCTTTAGCTTCAGAGTTGAGCTAATCACATCATAACATTCTCATGAATTCACCCAAGACACCAACTGGTTTTGTATTATTATCCATCTCACTTATTTCCATCCTTACTGAACATATAATATATTTGATACACACAAAGAAGCTTACATACTGGTTGAGCTCGTAAACTCCGCAGCAAGTTACTCAAGATTTGAATCCTGGGTTCAACATATTACAACTGTGTTAATGACCATTCACCAACGTGTGATATTTCATGTTCTATAACAGTTCTTCTTCAACGTGGATACAATAATTCCTAGTAAATTGTTCTAAGGTTTAAACAGTTTACATTTGTACAAATAATATATATTATGTGTGTATAGAATATATATATGCATGCATATATTCCTACTTATAACAAATTCATGAGCCAAAACTATGTTTTCATATATATGTATATGTTTCCTTAAAAATATTTCTATGAAGGCAGGAATAGTGGTGCATGCCTGTAACCCCAGCACTCTGGCAGGATGTACAAGAGGATCCCGAATTTGAGCTCAGACTGGGCAACTTAGCAATTTAGCAAGACCCTGTCTCAAAATAAAAAATAAAAATGGACTGGAGATATAGTTCAGTGCCATATTTCTGAGTTCAATCTCTTGTATCACAAAGAATTCTATGAAATAATATTTTATGCAATTTGTTGTATTTTCCCTCAAGACCATATTTTTGAGATTCATTCATGTTGCTTTCTAAGTGCTGATTAGTAACTCCATTTTATGCATCTTTTATGGTACATTTTCATTCCCGTGGAGATAGAAACAGCTAAATTCAACACTTACTCATCCATTGTCCCACAGTGAGCAGTTTGAGAGATGGTGTTTCTGCTGAGTCATAATTCACGTGAACACATTTTCTCCAGTTTCATTGGATTGGACTCTGAAATGTTTGCAGCAAGTCACCATTGTCCACAAAGAGCAAGAGAATTGTGTTAGCCTCCATCGCTGTGACAAAATACCTGAGAAAATCAACCTAAAGGAGCAAAGCATTTACCTTGGCTCACAGCTTAGAAGTTTCATATCTGCTGCTTCCATTGTTTCTGGGCTACAGTGAGCGGAGCATCATGGGAAAAAAAGTGTGCCAGAAGAAACGGGCGGAGGCGGGCAGAGAGACAGAGACAGAGACAGAGAGAGAGAGACAGCTGTAGAGTGTGTCTCCAGGATCTACTTCCTCCCACTAGGCGTTAACTCCTAGTTTGTGTCCCCTGCCCACTGGCGTCATCACAGGGGACAAGTTTCCCACATGAGCTTTTGGGAGACATTAAAGATACAAACCATTAAAGTATTATTTTCCTCACAGCTTTGCCAAAACTTTGTATTTTTAGGTGTATGGCTATCAGAGGTGTAGCACATTATGCTTTCATTTAAGTATATTTGTGGACATGATTTCACAGAAGGATTCAATTTTATTTGTCTCCATTTGGTGAGCTTCATATTCAAAGCAATTTCCCCAATGATTTGTCCTAACAGCTTTATTAAGTTGAATTCTTACTGACCTCACCTGTGGCAGTAGCCTTGGGGTCTCTTTGTTCCTGTGTTTCGTGGTTTCTTTATGAATAACGCATTGTTTTCTTTTCTATGCATTCTCTTTATCTCCTTTTTAAAAAAAAAAAAACTATTTTACAAAAACACTTCGGGAAAAATTGTCCTATTTTCCTAAGTATTATCATTAGATTTGGGGAGATGAGTTGGCTTCATAACTATGTCAGAAAGATTAATAGACCTGTTAAAATGTTACCAATGTTGACTTATCAAGAAGTTTTTCTTCCATTTATACTGGCCTGTATTCTATCTGTAAAATTTCTGAAAAACTTTCTTTTGCATGTTTTGTTAAGTAAAATCAGTATTCTTTATGAATTTTGTTGTCAGCCAAGGGATATACTTTATATTTTTATGACATACTTGAAACATATAGATAAAAACAATAAAATTAATATTTGGCTACCTAAAACTTAGATTCATTAATTAAATATTTTACCATATTTATGTAATTAATATATTAATTTAAGCAATAAAATATTGCAGAAGTCTTTGGGCTCCTCTTCAATTCCTCTCATTTTTTTCTCAACTAAAATTAACTTTACTTAATTAAATATTTTTCATTACCATGTGTGCTTTCATGCTTTTACTATATATGTGGGCAATCATTTTTAAAGTTTTACAACATCAAATAGTTGAGATCTGCATTAAAATTTCATTGTTAAGCAAAAACAAGTTTGGAATAGAAAAAGAAAACATAAATAATGTTTTAGTTTATTTATACCATAAGTGATGAAAAACAGGTAATATTTATGACTGATTATTTTCTCCTAAGCAGGATATATGTTTTGACTTCATGCAAATATTTTTTTCAGTTTTCATTTTTATTATGTCTTCAGTACACATGATTACATTCCTTGTGGGGAGTTGGTGCAAGGACATAAAGCAGCCCAGTCCTTTTCCCATCCCTTCCTTTTCTCTCCCTCCCTCTCCCTCCATCTCTCCATCCCTTTCCCATCTGAATAAGATCTCTCTCCCTCCTTCCTATTATTTGTCTTTTATTTGTTCTTTATATTTTGTGTTTCTCTTATGAGAGAAGCCATGTGATATTTGAGGTTGTGTGTCTGATTTATTTTACTTAACATGGTCTCAATGTGCATCCATTTTCCTATGAATGACTCATTTATCCTTCTTTATTTAAACACCACATTTCACATTTTTCATTCATCTGCTGGGGGACTTAGAGGCCACTTTCAAGATTTAGCTATTACTGTGCTGCTATAAACATGAGTATGCATGAATTACTGTGACATAATGTATGTAACTCTTCGGGGAAAAAATTTGAAGGGGAATAGCTCAGTTGAATGAAATTTCTACTTCTAGGTTTTGAGGAATCTCTATACAGATGTCAATACTAATTGTATTAGTTTACATTCCCACCAAAAAATGTGACTTCATACAAATGTTAAAACTGTTTCATATAGAGTACCACGTCATCTGCAAATAATGACAGTTTGACTTCTTTGTTTCCTATCTTTATTCCTTTTATTTCTTTCTCTTGTCTAATTGCCGTGGCTAGTGTTTCCAAAACTATATTGAACAGGAGTGGTGATAGTGAACATCCTTGTCTGGTTCCTGATTTACTGTGAAGGATTTCAGTTTTTGACCATTTAGTATGATATTGGCTGTTGGCTTTTCATAGATGGCTTTTATTAGATTGAGGTAAAGACCATCTATTCCCAAGATAGATTATGTAAAGATGCAAATTTCGAATGATGAATGTCATTATATTGTATACCTTAAAGTACCAATAAAATTAATTTTAAAAATGTTTCATAAAGCTAAAGTTCACACAAGTATAGTATGTGGCAATTTTTACTCTTTTTGGTTCTAAATGGATAAATTATAGTTGTATATTTTATCGAGTACAAAATGATGTTGTGATTGATATATGAATACAGTGTATAATAACTTATTCTTATTCTCATATAAACCACCTCAACTATTTATGCTGTTGTGGTGAGAACATTTGACATTTACTTTCTTACTGATTTTGAAATGTACTTTATTTACAATATACACTACCTTGTGCAACATGTCAAAGGAAAACACATCTTAGTTCTCCTGGGAAATTGAGTTTTTGTACCTTTGACCCTCACTTCCCAGTTATAGGTATTGTCCCAGCCTCTGGTAATGACTACTCTACTCTCTGCTCCCTTGAGAGTCACTGTTTGATATATACAGATAAGTGAGAACATGCAGCTTTTGTCTTTCTCTACCATGCATATTTTACATAGTATAATGTTTTCTAATTCCACCCACATTGTTCCAAATGACAAAATTTGGGTTTTTTTATAGCAAAACTTTTATTGGTACATTTTAGGCATATATAATGCTAACACTCATCATAGGGAATTTGGACCTGTACATGATACATCCTGCCTCTTTTTTCCTCTTTCCGCCTTTCTCTCCCCTCCCTATGTACAAAAGCTTTGTTTCTATTTTTTCCTTCTATTTTCACTTTTTGTCTTGTCCCTTCCTTCCTTTCTCCCTCCCTCTTCCCTTGATACCCTTTCCATTTGAACATTTTCTTCCCATTTCCCAATATCTATTATACATTTTATTCCTTATTTAGACTTTCAGTTTCTCACACCAGAGAAACAATCCAGTTTTTTAAACATGTGTGTTCGATCTATTTCATTTAAGAGTATGGTCTCAAGGTGCATCATTTAGCTACAAATGCCTGAAGTTAATCCTTTTTATGGCAGAGTAGTACTTCACTGTATATAAAAATACCACATCTTCTTTATCCATCTTGATGTGCATTTAGGCTGTTTACAAGATTTAACTATAATAAACTGTGCTGCTATAAACATGGGTGTGCATATATCAATGTGCTATGATTCTTTTAATTCCTTTGGGAGGATACCAACAAGGTGAAGACCTGAGTCAAAAGGAACCTCTAGATTTAGTTTTTTGAGGAATCTCCACACTGATTTCCAAAGTGGTTGCACCTCCAGTCTACACTCCCACCAACAGTGGAGAAGGATTCCTTTTTCCCCACAGTCCCTCCAGCATTTGTTTTTGGTTGATTTCCTTTTGGTTTGGTTTTGTTTGTTTGTTTGGTGCCAGGTATGGAACTCAGGACCTTGCACTTGTGAGGCAAGTGGTGGCACTACTGAGATAAAGCCCCAGCCTGGTTGATTTCTTGATAACAGCCATTCTTTCTGGAGCGAGATAGAATCTCAGCATTGTTTTCATTTGCATTTCTCAGATGACCAGTGATGTTGAACATTTTTTCATGTATTTATTTGCTGTTTCTACTTCTTCATCTGAGAAGGGTCTATTTGTTTTAGAAGCCCATTTTTGGACTGAGTCATTAAATTTGAGAGGTCTGATTTTTTGAGTTCTTTATATATTCTAGATAATAGAATATATAGTCCCTTGTCTACTACCTGGTAAAATTTTTTCCCATGCTGTGAGTTGTCTCTTCACTCTGTTGGTGATTTCTCTTGCTGCATAAAAGCTTTTTAATAAGATGAGTTCCCAATTGTTGATTATTTGTAGCATTTCTCATGTGGTCTGTGTTTTGTTCATGAAGACTTTGCCTACTCTCTCTTCCAGCAGATTTAGTGTTTCTGTTTTAATATTTAGATCTTTGATCCATTTCGATTTTAGTTTAGTGCATGATGAAAGATATGGATTTAGTTTCAATCTTCAGCAGGTGGAAAGCCAGTTTTTTTCCAGCAGCATTTATTAAAGAGGCTGTTTTTCTTCAAGAGAAGGTGGTTGGCTCCTTTGTCAAAGATGAGGTGGCTGGGAAGTCTAGAATTGTTTCTGCATCTTTTGGTCTTTATCATTGATCTTCTGGTCTATTCTTTTGCCAGTACTATCATTTTGGGGGGGGGGGGTTGGTCCACCAGTTTTACTTGTAATCATTTCAGTATATATTTAGTTCTAGGTACATGTTTATCACATGTAGCTTCCTGTGTTCAGCACCACAGTCAAGTTGTATTCCTTTTCCTTTTCTTTTTTAAATTTAATTTTATCCCATTCCCCCTTTTTTGTACTATAATTTCAGGCCAGGGATTGTGATACCCTCTGCCTTGCCTTTGTTGCCCAGAATTGCCTTTGCTATTCTTGGTCTCTTCTGGTTCCAAATAAATTTTAGGATTTTTTCTAATTCTGTGAGATATGTTGTTGGGATTTTGATCAGGATTGCATTAAATCTGTAGAGCAGTTTTGGAAGTGTGGCCATTTTCACTATATTGGTTGTTCCTATCCAGGAACAAGGGATGTCTCCATTTTCTAATATCCTCTTCTATCTCCTTTTCAGAGTGCTGTAGATTTCAATGTAGAGGTCTTTCACTTCCTTCCTTACATTAATTCCTAGGGATTTTATTTTATTGGATGCTATTGTGAAAGGTGTTGTTTCTTTTTTTAAGAAATTTAGACACTCTATATAATATATTTATAAAATACATAATATCTATATGTAATGTTTTCTTTGTCCATTCTTCTGTTGATGAGCTAAAGTTGATTCCATAATTTGGGTGTTGTGAACCCTCTGATCCAGCCAGGCTGTGGGTGGGCTCCATGGGCAGAAGGTACCACTACTTGAGCTCTGTGCAGGATTGCAGAAAGTGCTCTGAGGTTGGTGGAGCCAGTCGGGATGGAACACAAGCTGCCATGCTCCACAGGTTTGTGCAGGTAAGATTCACCTCAAAGTCCAGGAGGTGCCTTGAGCTGGGCTTTGAGGTTGTTTAACTACATCTGGCAGAGGCAGACCCTGCCACCTCCCCTGGGAGGAGTCTAGGAGTGGGCTGTGAGACCAGCCAGGCTCTGGAGTATTGCAGAACTAGCCACTGCTTTTTTTGCTAGACTCTGCTCTCGTGGTCATCTCCAGGGCAGGCTGGGATAGGTCTGAGGCTGGTCCTGCAGCCTGTCATCTAGGGAATTCTGGCAAGCAGAACTTTCCACCATGTCTGGGAGTGGCCAGCTCAGCTCTATAAGTGGGCTTTGCTGTTCACTGGCACCTCGGGATAGTGCTACTGCTGGCAGGTGCACTGAGCAACATCGAGATCCACAGCTGGTGCTGAGGGCTCTGTCTCCTCACTTTGTTTCTACCTGACCCCAGTGGTCTAGCTGTCCAGTCCCTCCTCTTTTTCCTCTTGGGTGAAATCAGATTGGGCTTCCCGTTGAGTGGCTCAGAGTGCTAGGAAACCGGCTAACCACTTCTAGTTATTTCTCCCTCTTCAGTAACTGTGGCCCTTGGGGAAAAATGCTTTTTGTCACTGAGCCAACTTGGGTAAAAAAACGCAAAATGAGACTACTTTTTAAAAAATCCTTTCCGTGTAATTTCTTATTACATTTTTGTGGACTATGTGGTAACTCTGACTTAGTCCTACTGTGGGAGGTTTTCCCCAAGATGTTTCTGGGCCTTAGCGAAATATGGGGCCTCCTATTCCATCACATGGCTGATGTAACTTTCTGGAATTTGTACTTTAAAAAGTGACACAGACATAGTTTGGACAGATGTGAAGAGCCTCCCCTGTCTGGTATTGTGGATATTCAGAAGATGTAGAAAACGTACATATCCCAAATCCTTGGGTCCTAAAAGCTTAGCAAAATGTAACCCAATTTTTACTCTGAACTTTGTGTTAATATTGCATCAGATAAGCATTATAAACCACAGCTATTTTAAATATTCTGAGGCAACAACGATTTACTACTCTGTATTGAAATTGAAAATAAAATGTTTGAACAGGTTTTTATTGCAATGTAGGTAATACTTTTATAGAAAGGGACATATATTTCTGATTCTGCATTTTCTTTTCAATACATGTCTTATAGTATTCCACCTATGTATAAAATCTTCCCAACTTTGTTGGGTGTGTTATTCTTCTATGTATTTTCCTTGTTATCAGATTTATTATCTTACATTAATCAGAGGGTAATTGATACTTCTGCTTATTGGCTATTTAGTTTGATTGGTGTTTGTTTTTTGGTACCAGGGATCAAACTCGGGTCCTTGCACTGGCTATTTAGTCTGAAATTAGATCATTCCTCAGAGTCAGAAATCAAGATAAATCTGACTTTTTGATGATGCTTTTCACAATTTCTCTCAGTATTTCTTTTTGTTTCTTGATTTCTCAAAATTGCCTGGTTTTTTTCTCCTTATCTTTTGTTTTTCTTTCTTTGTATCATTCAGCATTTTTCTTGTCCTGCCTAAGTTTCTAAAGAAAATATAATTGGAAGTCAAAGGTCTTAAACTATTGTAATTTTCCAATTAATATTGAAATTCTTCTATCTTTATAAATAAGAAAAATGGCTTGTAAACCAAATAGGTGCTAGGAATTTGTGTGTGTGTGTGTGTGTGTGTGTGTGTGTGTGTGTGCGTGTCTACGAGTTTACTGCAACAAGAAGTGAGAATATTAATTTTGCAGGTGTCCTCAGAGAAGCCGCCTTTGGCTCAGAAATTATTCTCGCTTGAGTTTAATATTTCTATAACAGATAGAAGGTGTGTCTGTGATAATCACTCCTAAGCAAGGTAAATGGTGATTATGATTAGAAGCAATCACTTAATCAGGTTTACATGAGTGTTTTATCATTTAATTTATATAATGAAATTTAGTTTTATTGATATTAGAAGAAACAAATTAAGACTAACCCAGAAAGATGAATGATCTCCCACTTGCTTTTATCAATCTTTTTTTGGGGGGGAAGAGTTAAGAAGGAAGGAAGAATGGAAGGAAGGAAGGAAGGAAGGAATTTTTAATATATTAAAACTTTAAAAATTTAAGCCCAGTTTATAAGGGACATAGAAATCACACAGTCTTGTTCCCAACTAACCCAACATCAGCTTTATGAATAGTCAATTCAACCGAAAGCTGCTGATTAATATGAACTTCACCCATACAACAGAATGTGAAGTAATATTAAATTTTAGCTATTATTTCCCTCTTAAATACAAAATTCATTTTTGTCTTAGGGACAAGTAATAGTTTTTAAAAGATTTATTCTCTGGAAAATGTGAGAACATTCTCAAACTTCTCAAATGGAATGAATATTGAAAACATTGATGACTTTTGAACAACAATTTAAAATTTTGTTTCTAGGTAAGGATTTATGTTATTATTTATATAAGTATACCATTTACCACTGTATCCATGGGTTTGTCATTATTCATTCTATTGAACACAAATTGAAATATTTAAAAGTAGCTGGGGATTTAGCTCAGTGGCACCTGGCAAGCTCAAGGTCCTGAGTTCTATCCCTGGCAGCTGGGGGTGGGAGGAAGAAATACTTGAAAAAGTTACTTTTGAATAAGGACAGATTTTTTTCTTGTTATTATTCTTTGGAGAATGGAGTATAGTTACTATCTACATAGCATTTACATTGTATTAAATATTAGGAGTAATCTAAAGATGATTTAAAGTATCAAAGTATTAGGCTTAAACCATCTCCCCAAAGTCCCATGCATTCAGATGGGGTACATTTTGAGGGTGATTAGTACATGAGGACCCTTTACTCATCAATGGATTAAATGATTGATAAGTTCATAGCTGAATGTGCTCTTAGGAGGTTGCAGTAAGTCACTGGAGGAATGACCTGGAAGGGTCTATTCTTTTCCTTGGGCCCTCCCTTCTCTTTCTCTAGCTTCTATGCATTGATCAGCTGACCTGTACCGTGCCATTCCTGCCCTTCTTTCTCTCTGTTTCCTTGTTGCCATGGGTTGAGCAGCTTTATTCCATCATACCCTTCCACCATGCCACTTCTGCTTTGCAGCCAGCATGCCATGGATTAAACCCTCTGAAACTATGAGCCAAAATAAGCCTTCTCTTAATTTGTTGGAGTTAGGTGTTTTGTCCCAATTCTGCTGTCTCAGTTATCACTTGATCATATGGTTCAGAAGCCTTCAGAGGGTGGAGGATGTAGCTCAGTGGCACTGCACCCACCTGGCAAGTGCAAGGTCCTGAGTTTGATCCCTGGTACCAAACAAGCAAGCAAGCAAACAAACAAACAAACAAATGCAGAAGCCTTCAGAACTTGTTTATGAGGGGAGTCAGAAAACATCTGGCATGTGTTATAGAGAAACTGTACAATACTGTAAGCAGATCATGAATAATTCTGGTTAGAGTTCATCTGATCACAGTGATGATAGGGAATAGAGACAGTAAAGGCAAGCTGATATGGTTTCAGGTGGGATTAAGGACTCTAGTGGAAATTGGATTAGAGGTCACTTATATTACCTTTTGCCAAATAACTTGTCTATAATTTGCCCATTTTCAGACTTTTGCAAAGTCTGAGTTTAAACACTATGGATTAATTAATATGAAGGAAATTTCAAAGCATCCTAATGTTCAGGTAGTGATATAGGTATTGCTACTTGCTTTTAGTGAGACTTATAGAAAGAATCTGGAGCAAGTAACAGGGCTAGAGGACGTGAACAATTTGCAGTTTCATCAGAAAGAAAATATGTATTATGTTGGGGCCAACTAGAGTACAGTTACTGGAAAGATTAGCACCATTAAAAAGAAGCCAAGTACTGTGCACAAGGACAATAGGAAAGATGCTTTGTTTGGATCTCAGGAATTGGCCAGACCCCACCCATTGCAGGCTCCTGGGTGTAAACATGTAAACTCCTTTGAAGGACTGTTTTAAGATAGCCCTAGGGTGCTCTGCTTACTAAGAGCATCTTAGAATGTATATCCCTGATTTCCACCATCCAGTCACTCAGAAGCTGCTGGAGCCATCATCCAAGGATGGTAAGCTTCTGCTCAGGTGGAAGCTTGATATCGTCCCTGTGGGCCTGGCTTTATATGTGTGCAGAACGTAAGAGTTGTGGATAGTGGAGCCTTTTACCCAGATCTCAGAGGCCAGGCAGAAATGTGTGGCAAAGTAACAAGCCCTCTGAGGATCCCCCGAGAAATTAACACTCAAAACTGTTAGGGGGAAACCAAGTATGCAGTAGAGACACCAGGAAGTTGGAGATGCCAGGAACATGGATCATCTGCCAAGGAACACAACAGGCAGCACCAGAGGCCATGCGTGCTGCAAACAGCAAGGCCATCACAGCAAGGCTCTCAAAGCCCTTTGAAGCTCCCATCTTGCCACCTTGTGCCTGGGTGCTGGCCCTACTGCTACAGGGTTTAATGTTTGCCTTGCTTGGGGTTTGCACCTGTTTTGGTCTAATTCTCTTCTATTTTCCAATTCCTCCCTTTTGAATGGGGATGGTTACTTTGTAACATTGTATATTGGAAATATTTGTTTTGTTTTTACTGGGACACAGCTAAGAGGTTAAGAGTTAGCCTTGAGTCTCAGAGGAGACTTTGAGCTTGGGCTTTAGAGCAATGCTAAACCTTTTAAGACTTTGGTAACCTTTGGAGAGATGGATTAAATACAGTTTTGCATAATAATAATATGAGCCTTTGGTCATCTGGAGAAGACTGTTATGTTTTAAATTTAAAATGTCCACCAAAAGTCTCATGTGTGCAGAGGTAAGACTTTTGGAAGGCAATTGGATAATGGTGGTGCTATGCTTATTGGTGAATTAATGCACTGATGAGTTCAAAGTTGAATGTACTGGTAGGAGTTGAGGTGAGTTGGAGGAGGTGAGTCACTGGGAAGGGTGTATTTTTTCCCATCCCTCTCTTCTCTTTCTCTGATTGCTGGCTGCCATGGTTGAGCAGCTGTCCTGAGCCATGCCATTTCTGCCTCGAGGTCAGCTGAGCCTTCTGAAAACATGAGCCAAAAAAAACCCCAAAAAGCAAAATAAAACAAAACAAACAAACAAAAACTCTTCTCTTTAAATTATGGATATCAGTTATTTTATTCCAGTGACTGGATAATCACTAATACAAAACAAGAGTGTATATTACATGGAAGTATTATGCCATTTTATATAAGAAAATTGAGCATGCACATATTTTTGCATCTTGGATCCAAATCTCCTAGGATATTGATACATGCACCCAAACACAAACATAAACACACACACAATTTGTATATGTTTATCGATACATATGGAATTATTCATTATCTTTCAGTCCTTGGATCATTTTTATCAGTAATTTGGTCTGATTATTCTGATGAAAAAGACATCATAATTCCTTCAAATAGCTTGTAGAGTTTTCTAGCTTCTCTTTGAATATCTTACAGAACTATCTGTGTTTGGTTTTAAATGATGCTGTCCAGTTTCTAATGAATTCTGTCCATTATATCTTCTTGGATGATTCATTCTTTTATATATTTTTAATGATCCTCTTTGTCCATTAAATATATCACCTTAATTTCTACTTTCTACTTTTTTTGAGTAATGATATCACCTCTTCTGCTTTCTTTTTAATAGCAGCTGTCAAGGGTATCTGTATCTCTTTATTCACAATCTTTCCTATAATTAGTTGTATCTCTTATAGCCATTTCATATATGTTCAGACTATAAGACAATATGAAAGCATCTGACTTACAACCAAGTATTAATTTACCCATAGCTTTCACAATTACTGAACTTCAACCATTTTACTTATTTTATTTTATTGCATTATTGATTTTTTCCCTAACTTCTATTAAATTGATAAGTTGTTAAATAGAGGAAATTATCATTACTTGTCTTTCCCTAGCAAAATAAAAGAATTCTAGTTTCTATAATTTTGTACAAAATTAATTTAGAATCATGTCTCATATTAATTGGTTTTATCATAGACCACTGGTTCTCTTATTTCACTCTCTTCTCTTAGATTTGATTCATATTATATTAGTTTTCTCACAGCAAGTTATCTTTTCAGAAAGGACTTAGTCATAACAGACATTGAGCTTCTTCCTACCCTAAATTAACTTTATTTGTGCTCATACTTGCATGTTCATTTGACTGTCTGCAAAGTTCTACATTTAATACCCTTTTCCTTCAAATATTGGAGAGTTTGGTTCACTGCTTTAAATATTTCTCTCCTCGAGCTGAGACATGACACTTCTTCCTTTTTTTTTTTTTTTTGCACTAGGGATTGAACTCAGGACTTTGCACTTGCAAGGCAGGCATGGTGCCACTGAGCTAAATCCCCAGCTTGACTTGATGTTTCTTTGATTCTTTTCTTCCCTTGTGACATGCTTTGTTCTTTGAAAGTATCAGCAAGTCTATCTTATCTGTGCAGTTCTTAAATGTTATTAACATGTATCTGGGTTTGAATCTACTTTTATTCATTTTGTTCAGGTCTTAATTGTTCATGTCAAACTTTGGGCTAATTTATTTGGTAGCTTAGTTATTTACTTCACTCATTTCTCTCTGACTCTTTTGTTTGGAACATGGTATCCCACAAGATAGTTACTGTATATATACACACAAAGAGTATTTCATATACACATATGTATATGAAAAAAACATATTTTTCTCTAGTTTTTTTGAATCTTCATTCCTCAGTATTTTGTCCATTCTGTTTTCATCATAGATACACATAAATAATTCCATGTGTTTTCATATGTACAAAGAATTTTTGTAGTCAGTTTTTTAATTTTATTTTTTTCCAAATATATCATCTCTTTTCTCTATTATTGTTATATTAAATTATGTTTATCGCCTACTAACTCTCTTTTCTTCATGATTTTGTTTTACAGAATTAATTCTGGTGCCTTCATTTCATAGCTTGGATTTAATACAAATATTTGATGATTCTCAGTTGTCCATTTACACTTCTGCAGAAGTCTTAGACTGAAGATTTTCATTTTTCATCCCAAATAAGAATCCTTCTTACTCTGTTGAAGAAAACAAATACTAATAAGAGTTTTACTCTGGGCTTCTCAGAGAAAGTTTGACATGTGTGGTGTAGGGAGTATGATGAGCTCATTAAGAGGGGTATCACCTGCATCCTATCCAGAAAGTCCCTGGCTCAACATTTGCTATTTCTTGGGTGGACCCCTCATAAGAACAGATCTGTAAGTACAGATTTATGTTGGATGCAGTAGCAAGCACCACTATGCACTTTCTTTTATTTGCTCCTCCACACTTTTTTTCTGGTATGCTTTTCTTTGATTTTCAATTCCCCAGATTAGCTCAGCTTCTGAACACATCATTACAAATTCTTTAGGAAGTAGACCTTGAGGTTAAGTGAAGAATAAAATATTTCTGATGTTGATCACCATTATGGCTTGTATCTAGATTTTTCCCCAAAGCCTCATACAGTCATAAGTGGGGCTTTTTGGAGGTGGCTGGAATTACAGTATGTGCTGCTGGGATCAAGGATGTGACACTGGAATTAATTCATGGTGCGATGACAGGATTAAGGCTGCCTCACCTGGGTGTGAGTGCTACCCACCTTAAGGGTGCATAACCTGCATAAGATATAAGGGTCACTGCTTGTTGCTTGTAGCTTGCTGCTTCTGCCTTGCTGCCTTCTTCCAGCCATGAATGTTTCCTCTCTGCTGTCCACCCTGCTCTGGAGTCAGCCAACAGTGAACCGAAACCTCTACAGACTGTGAGTCAAATAATCCTTTCTTCCTTTAACTTTGGGTGGTAGGTATTCTGTCTCAGCAATGAAAAAAGTAACTAAACAATTGCCCACTACTGATGGATCTTGGGATAAATTCTCAGATATAATGCTTCTGGATACACCACTTACGTCATTCAGATGATGCCTGCTCTCTTACATTTTTTGCAGGAGTCTAGATTCAGTAATTTGACTTTCTTTCCACCTGCATCTATGAGGAGAATTGCTTTCTTTTGCCTCTTTTTTTTTCTTTGTTTTGGGCTGAAATTTACCTTATTTGGTCCTTGGAGGATTATAATTCTGCCTTTTGTCTTAACAGCTCCAGTTTGCTGGACAATAAGGGAAGTAGGTATGGGCTCCATTCTCCAACATGATTCAGATTCCCCCAGAGCAGCTGTTACTCACACAGCACTTTTGGCTCTCACCTCAAGACTGTGTTAAAAGACAGTTTCTTTCAATTTTGAAGAACTCCAATTGTTAGAAACTACCATGAAAAGAATAATGATTCCAGGACACTGAAAGATTGAGGCAGAAGTCTACTGATAACATTCATTTTATCCCTCTACCTTTTCATTTAGAAGCATTCTCTTTTATCTTTAACAATACAGATGCTTTGAAGGATCTTGCCTTCTCTTTATAGATCAGAAGGAAGCTCTTCAATTTGAGAGACTTGGCAATGAAAAGTGTGCCTTTCTTTATTTTTAATGTTATATTTAGAAGAAACCACCATGTGTAAGAAAATGTGCAAAGAAAACTAAGTAGCATCACAGAATGAAAAATAGAGCACTACTCCTTTCTTAGTTCATGAACATTTGAAATCAGATGGCTACCAAAGTTCACAATTTCTAGAAATCTACTTACATAAACATTATATAATTTGTGGACCAACTGCACACTTTGCCTTTAATGAATGAGCAGTTTTCAGGCAATCATTAGTGTACTACAATGACATTTCCCTCTCAAAAAACTAGATACAGACCATTCTGTGCAAATGTATACAGCATCACAGAAAAGGGGCAGGGATAGTGGGAGGGGCAGGGGAAAGGAAAAAATGATGAGAAATGGAAAAAATGGAAATAAAGTCTTTGTAAATAGGGAGGGGTGGAGGGTGTGAAGGGAGGGCTAGGAATGGGGAAAAAATAAGAACCAAGATGCATTATATAAAGGTACAATTCCCAATGAGAAATGTAATTGTGTTGTATACCTACAATGTACCAATAAAAGAATTTAATATAAAAAAAATTACCATGTGAGAGTCTCCATTGGCTGTAGATGTCCCTTTAAAATTGGCAGCATTCTGGATTTTCACAGGAACATAATTTGAGGAAATGGAATTAAAGAAAACAGAAATCTTACCTGGTCAAAAATAAAGGGAATAACAATATCCTAACAATTCCTTTCAGAAACAGCAAGACTCAAGCACTGTAAAAACATACTTGCAATTTCTTAGAACTTTTTAAAAGTCTCAAAAATATAGAAAATAATGATAAATATCAAATTGTTTTCAGCTGATAGCTGAGTTCACTGCCTACTGTGTAACAGTAAAGAGAATCAGTATTCATATGTTATTCAAATGGTATTTGTTGAAACTATTTTATACTCAGTGCTGAAGAAGACAAAAAAGAAGTGCCCACAGCATGTACTATGGTTTTGGCCCTCAAGTATTTGGAAGTCAAATAAGAAAGGAAAAATAAATGTCAAAAAAGAGAATTAATTCTGAACGATAGAAGACAGAGACCAAAAAAATTACCAAAACTTGTCAAAATAGGTAAACTCATGTCAGTCACTAAGAAAAAAAAAAAGGATTTTTTTTCTAGAAATTTCCATCAAGGAAATGATCAGGTGTGGTGTCAAAGAGGTTTCCTATAGTTTTAATAATGTTATGTTTTATAATTTAAAGTAGTCAAAGGTCAAATAGTTAAAGAAATGTAGGACAAGCTGGGGATACACTATTATACAACATTTAAAATAGCATTTGGAAAAGTTTTTTCTCAGTAGTCTGGAATTCTCTTCTCCTTTTCCCTCACTAATCTTCCAAAAGACTGCTAATAATTATGCAATTATCTTAGAAAATAACTAAAGCTTCTAGAGCAATCTACTCCTACTACTGAATTCTTTAAATTTAGCTTCAAAAATATTTCCTCATATTTTTAATATCTAACTTTTTCTATCAAAACTGATTCTAGCACACTAGTGAGAATTCAGCCATTTCTAAGCAATTTCCTCACAGGTTATGTGAGAGACAGTACCTTTTATTTTTTGTTTGTAGTGATTTCTTTATAAGTTATGGTCTTTTGTGATCTCAAACTTTAATTGCCTATTTTTAGCAAAATAAATTCAAGAAACCACATCACCTGGGTCAACTTATGTGTTCTGAGTTTAATTTCTCATTACACTGTCAGTTTCATAATGTCTATTGATAAATATTTTGCAACATCTGGGCTTCAAAGCTTATGCACTATGGTCACCACTATGCAAAATGTTCCCCAGTTGGCATGGGTAGTTAATAGCCTCTTCTAGAGGAAGATTTAGATAGGATCTCGAAGATCTGCCCATGACCGGCACTGCAGAGAGATGAAAGGAACAGTATTAAAATCTGTGAATACACCCAACTCTAGGAGGAATCTATACCAATGCATTAAACAAACGGCTACAAATCAAAAGACATCTAGGTGCTTAGAAGACAGAGAACTCATATTTACTTTGCTGTTCTTTTAATGGAACGTAGAGCATTTAAAGTAACATATGAAAAAACTTAAAGCTATTCTTGGTACCACACATGGAAGACTCTGTGTATATATGTGTGCGTGCACATTCATGTGTGTGTGTGTGTGTGTGTGTGTGTTTAAAGGGAGAGAAAGAGATTTAGAGATTTAAGTGAACTGTAATGACCATGTTAAACACCAGAGGAAGAGAAAAATCTCTGTTTACGCAAGAGAAAGCATCGGAGCTGAAAAAACTGACCAGAGTTTGACAGTGGAGATTGTTCTAGTGGATATTCAAGCCAAGAAGATCTGAGGAATCATGACTTGATCTGTGAATATTACGGTTCCGCACAGTGAACACGCGACAGCCCTATTTCCTGCAGCCTGAGCCTGCCCCTCTGCTGTGAGCCTCACGCCAGCAGCAGCTGAACCGCAAAGCTACCAGCTCCTCAGCCCGCGGTAGAAGCGGGTGATTTGCCTGTCCCAGGCTCTGGACCTTTCCAGCCACAGTGAGGAAAGCAAATGCTGCCTTCCTTGCACAACCCTCAGGGCTTTCTTGGCGTTTCCCTCCGCTTCACAGCAAACGTCGGCAAGGCAAGCAGATCTTCTCGCATTTTGGGGACCAGGTGCCGCGCTGGGCACTGCAGCAATGGCTCGGGCCCTGACTGAGAAGTGTTCACCTCGGGTTTCACTGGAGCCAGAGTGGCTACAAGTGCTCTTTTCATGCTAAAGCCAGCAAGGATCGGGGTCCACGGTTTGTAAATACGTGTCTGTTTGTCTTGGAGTCCTTGGGATGTTAAAACAATAGGAAACTGTAGCAAAGACTGGCTATTAGCCGCTGAAATCACAGGCAAGAATTTGAAATGTGTGGTTCGCGGTGGTGGTTCATTTTGGTAAAACATGAGTAATATTTCTTCACCAAATATTTAGGTAAACCAAGATTGTTTACTTGACGGTGGGTTCTAAAAGCAGCGAGAACTAGGAGGTTTCTCTCACACATCTCTGCCTCATGCTTCCTGGTGCCTGATTGCCTAAGCGAAGAGAATCAATCTCCAGGTGAAAGGAACTGCAAATTTTGAGGTCGCTTTTACATTCTACCACAAGGAGCATTTCAATCTCTAAATGCTTTATAAATTAAAACATCCTCCGTCAAAAAAAAAACCACTCAACTCATAAATGTGATCACGTTTAGTTTCTTCCCACAGCTTTAATCCTGTGGTCTAAATAACCGTAATTTTGAAGGCCCATTCTGCTGAGAACATTTTCTCGGCCCAATTTAAATTTTCCTGCTTTATACCAAATTGCAAATGTACCATCTTCCACTCTTTTACTGTTTTAGTTACTGTCTTTAGAGCATTTGATATGCTTATATCTTATTGTGAATTCTACTTTATGAGGGCTGTCATTAGAAAATTGTTCTCTTCACAGTGTCATGTGCCCACTGGTGCCAGAAAATGTGACTTCTGGATTCTACTTAGGTCTTCTCCAAAGTTGTATGTCTGCCTTATAAAAATGCACAGCTCATATTACATGATTCATCATAATTATGGTTAATCATTTACAGTTTTGCCAACCAGGAAAAATACTTGTTCAGTCTCAAGCAGATTTACACCTGGTAAGATGAATAACAGATCAAATAATTAGGAACTTTGCTATCTATGTCTGCCTCTCTCTCTCTCTCTTTTTATACGTATATATAAATATATGTGCATATACTTATATATGTGTGCATATATATACTTAGAATATACTCTAGATCTCCCCTTTATCTTAATCTGTTTGCAATTTCAAGAAACAATGTCAAATATTCTCACATGGTTTTGTATGAACTATCACTTCAATTGACTATAATAATAATTGAATTTCATACATCTTTAAAAACTCTTAAGGCATTTCAAACCTATACCAGGAACAAAGATTCACATATATGAATATATGTGTATATATTCTTTTAAACTAATCTATTTATTTGTACTTACTAAAACCAGTCCTATAAAGTTAGAATTTTCATTAAAGATTTAATTAAGATCAAAACAATGAAGATATTTGATAGAATGTGGAATGGAAGTACAATTGACTTTTCAAAGTTTTGGCAGAGGCATTATAACCTGTGTTTCTTAGTATTCAAGAGATGCAGACCCCTGGGGAAAACACCTGTGAGTTTCCTGCAGTGCATAAATCCCAGGTTCTGAAACTCTGCAGGATATATCATTGCCGTAAATAAGAAAAAATTGGCAACAAATGAAAAATCCCACTGCACAATGAAACATTACCTGAGTGCTCTCTTTTTGTAAAGGAAACTGAGACAATGCCTAAGAATTGAGAAAAAGTGGCACTGATATCTTTGTCTTTAGGTAAGAAAGGCTACAGAGTTTAGGGACATTTTATCCTGCTTAACTAGAATGCAGGGCGAACTGATTTGAACAGAAACAGTCTCCACTGTGCATGAACTGTAAGGAAGAATTCCTATACACAGAGAACTCTGAGAGCTAATAGAGAAACTGTAATGAACCTGGGTCCTCCCGGTGTGGATATGAAATTGCATGACTAAATGTAATTACTGCTTACTAAAACCTAATGTAACTTTCTAACTCAAATTAAGTTTTTACAAAAATAAATTCAAAAAATGGAGAAATTTCAGACCCCCCCTAAAGAATGATCTAGGTACCATGATGCTAAAAGATTAAATTCCTAGACTCCTATAAATGTGATATGATGAAAATTGACTTTTACCTGTTTCTGTTCTTGCATTACTTTTGTTTCATTTTGTCATTATGGCTCCATTAGTCTTTTCTCTCTCTACATACTCCTCCACATGTCATTATTGTCTGTTTCTTTTAGCCTGGATACTGTAAAATTCTGTGTTGTTGTCACTGTAATTCACAAATCAGTTTTTAAAATTAGGGAACTTTCTAGCTCAAGTACAGAGATTTATGTGAGAAAATCTGAGTGTGTGTTTGTGTGCCTGTGTATGCCCTCTGATTCTACAAGTGGGAAGTTCCGTGCAGAGAATTACTTAATGTACTGTTCGGTTTGCTGCTTGCTAACCAATGCCAAGCCTGTCTTCTCTTACACCCTTACTGCACAGTATCTCCTATAGAAATAGTTTGGAGAAAAGAACATTTACAGAGCCTTCTAGCTTTGCTGTGGAAAAATAATACATGATGTATAGTACCTAGAAAATTCCTACATTACTTGCTGATTGGCCTCATCTTTCAAATATCATCCACCTGAGTTACCAATGTAACTCATTCTCCAACCAGAAACACTTTTCTGAGGCTTTGCTATTTAACAGTTTCAGATCCACTACATTTTGATTACATAAATAGCAAATATATATACACTCAACTTCTCAGAAGAATAAGAGCATTTTTAATTTCTTTTCTTTCTCATTAACTTTATTGGTACATTTTAGGTATACAGTACAGTTTCATTCATCATTGGGATCTTGTACCTTTACATGATGTATCTTGGTTCTTATTTTTTCCACATTTCCCTGCCCTCCCTTCACCCCCGCCACCATTCCCTCTTTACAAAGACTTTGTTTCCATTTTTTTCCTTTTCTCATATTTTTTCCTTTCCCTTCTTTCCTTTCCCCTACTCCTCCCATTTCCTCTCCCCTATAGACCTTTACTTCCTGTTTCATATTATCTATTATACATTTTGATTCTTATTTGCACTTTCAGTTTCTCACACTAGAGAAACTATTCAGTATTTACACATGTGTGTCCTGTTTATTTCACTGAAGAGTATGGCCTCAATGTGCATCCACTTAGCTATAAATGTCTCTAGTTTCTCATTCTTTATGGCTGAGTAGTACTCCATCTTATAAAAAAAAACCCACATCTTCTTTATCCAGTCTCCAGTTGATGGGCAATTGGGCTGTTTCCAAGCTTTAGCTATTACAAATTGTGCTGTTATAAACACAGGTGAGCATATATTGCTGTGGTATGATTCTTTTAATTCTTTGGGGAAGATACCCAGCAGGGGAATAGCTGGGTCAAGTGGGACCTCCAGTCCTAGTTCTTTGAGGTATTTCTGTACTGATTTTCACAGTGGCACCAGTCTGCACTCCCACCAGCAAAGTAGAAGGGTTCCTTTCTCCCACAACCCTATCAGCACTTGTTACTGGTTGATTTCATGTTAGCAGCCATTCTTTCTGGCCTGAGGTGGAATCTCAGTGTTGTTTTCATCTGCATCTCTCAAATGACCAGTGATGTTGAACATATTTTCATATGTTTATTTGCTGCTTGTACTTCTTTGTCTGAGAAATTTGACATTTTTGAGGAAAATAAAGGCTGATATCTTCGTGACTGAAGTTCTGCAAAGAGGTTACCACTGGGTTACACCCAGGAGATCCCAGGGGCTCTCTTGGCATCGGCTGGCAGCTGTCCTGGCATCTGTGCAAGTCTTTCATTCCTTAAGGGGTCTGGACATCAGGACACCACAGGTCATCCACAGAAGCAAAGCAACAGAAGAGGTGGTCAGTGAGGAGATTGGAGAGAACGGGAAATGTCTAGAATTAGATTTCAGCACAGTTCATTATCCCTCAACTCTACCATTATTCAGATTGCACCAATACTTTACATTTCTTTTCTGTGCCCACTTTCTTCATAAACTATCAGGTATGCACTACAGATCTTCAGATGTTTCCCAATATCCTCTCACCAGAGATGGCGAGCCCTTAGTTTCAATGCAAATACATATCTGTGCTATTTGTATGTTACTTGTCATTATTATTTAATTGCCTTTTCTTAACATTCCAACACCTCCACAAACATTTTCGCACTTAAAGTGCTTTCAAGGTCCTATCAAATTTTAAAAGAAAATCTGAAACACTGCTATGGAGACACACCGATAGTGAGAGGTTTAAGACCCAGATTTTAGATCTAGTGTATCTATGTTACAATCACAGATTTACTTCATGGAAGTTCTACAGCATGACCTTGAGAAAATTTCTTAACTTTTTGGGATGTTTATTTTCTTACCAATAATATGGAAATAGTAATAATACTCCATCGAGTTGTAGTAGGAATTAAAAGAATATTTTAGGACAGTGGCCCATAATAAGTGCTCCTGTGGTGTTTGTAATTATCACTAAATAGATAGTATACACCTCTATTGAAAGCTTAAGTTTGTGTGTAATCTCCAATTTTCTAGCTGAAGCTTCAGCTTATTTCACTAGTTGCAAAAATTAGCTTCTAGTGCTTCTGTTTGCAGCTGATAAACCTGACAAATGATGTAGACCTATGCATTACCCTTTCCAAATTTGCTAAATAAGCTACTATATTTAATTGGAATTTTAACTCTTGGAATTAAAATTCAACATTTTTCTTTATGAATACCTAGTCCTCACAGGGTAAATTTTCTAATGTTTCACATAATATTCTTGCTCTGAACTTTTTCAAGTGTTCTCATTATCATATAGAACCGAACTCCAATTGATCTATTTTAATATTTAAGTTTATTCAAAGTCATTTCTCACTGTCAATCTGTAGTTTCAAGTACCACTGTACACTTTCATTTAGCTTAAAAACTATTGCAAAATTGCTGCTTTTTTTTTTCTAGTCATTTCTTTGCTGCTCTTCTGTTATTTTCTTCCCAACTCTCTTCTCATATATCTCCATGGCCCAAATTCTCTCTACTCTTCATAATAATCTAGATCTAGTAACTTTCCCCAGTAAGCCTCCCAGTCTTCTAATACTAAAAGTCATCACTTCCTCTAAAATCAGTAAATGAGTTAACATGTTTTAATGTAATTTTCACTTTGTACCTGACACTGTGCTAGTAATAATAATAAGCATGCCTGTTTTCTGTACTAAAGATGAATCTTCATAGCCCAATTCCCTCTAATAAAACTCTTAAATAATTAAATGGAGAGTAAATTAGAAGTGCAAAACTGCAGAACACACAAAGGGTTCTGGCAGCATCTAGCAAATGTCTGCTTGTGATTTTGCACTCTGCTCAGCTTTCTTGTGCTCAGCTTTGCCCTCTTGACCTGTGCCCACCTAACTTAACCAAATCCAACCTAAGCGCCCTGCTATTCTCAAGTGTGAGTGCAGGCTATGGAAAGTCTCAGTGCTCTGTGATGGATGGTTGATGGTTAATTGTATGTCCCCAATTGCCTGAGCCACAGGGTACTTGACTTTCAGTTAAGCAGTGTGGGGGGGGGGGGTAGGTATGGGAAGTGTTTCTGATGAGATTAACACAGACTCAATGGACTGAGCAGATTGAGCTTCCTCATGTGTGTGTGGGTCTCGTACAATTAGGAAAGGAAGAAAGGAAGAAAGCTCAGCCTTCCTGAGAGTAAAAGGGAATCCCCCATACCTGGCTGCCTTAAACTGGGGATCGGTCTTTCAACCTTTCCACTCAGACATTGGCTCTTCCTCACTTTTGAGCCTGACTCTGGTGACCATCGTCTGTCCTGCTTCTCAAGTCTAGAACTACACATCCATCGGTCAGCTTACTGATTGCGGACTTGTCCGCTTCCATGGCTGTCTGTCTGGAGAACATGAACACTGGGTCCTAGACATTATTTGCCTAAAAAAGGGAGGCTTGCATTTTTACCTGCTCTTCTGATTGCTGGAGGGAAATGTGTTCTATATTTACATTCTACTTTGCTCTTGCCTTGTTTTTCATAACAGTTTTAAGATTCCTGACACTTTGTCTTCAATAAAAAATAAAACTAGTTCCATGCAAAGAGTATTTAAATGTGTGTGGGTGGGTGTGCGCACATGCACACGTGAGGCAGGGAGAGAGAGAGGGAGAGATTCATTATACAAAACAGGTACAAGAGCACATATAGTTTTTTAAAAAATCATTAATACTGATCTAATATGGCCTGACACTTTTATTTCTTTTCCTTTTGAAGTATACCTACTTCCTGATTTCTCTTAGGTCTCTCTCTTAATAGCCTGTGGGCTTAACCCAGTTAATTAAGGATGAGTATCAGTTTCCCTAGTGATGTGATTCAGACCCTCCAATATGAAGCCCCGCATGTGGCCCCTTTCACAATAAGTTTGCTCTAGGTTGTCACAAACCCTGCCAAGCAATCATCAGTTTTTCCAGCACCGCTTGAGAAATTCAGTTTGATGAACAGCCTGTTTGTGTCATTATCATGTACTGCCCAAGAGAAATTTCATCAAGTCTCTTATGTGAAAAATGGGAATAATATAAAAGTAATGGTACCATAAAAGCAGAAAAAAAGGAGCAAGAATAAAAATTAGTTTTGAATAGTAAATTAATTTGGTATAAATTCCTCCTTTAAAAACTCATTAGTCTATGCAAATGAATAATTCTAAATTGTTTAATTTGAAATAAAAATGGCACCACTAATTTGCTAAAATACTTAAAGATATGAAAAATCTGACAATATGCTAACAGAAAAAATAAGTTAAAGGAAATATTACTCATTTAATATTAAATGATTCAAGTAAATTAACTTCTAAAATTGCATTTTATTTGGTGATGAGGGAAGTGAGATATCTATTATGTTTTAATAGAGACTTTCATAAAGCACCATATATTTTATCTCATATGTTCCCGAATGTGCCCTTATGGGATCACTTTTATTATGCCCATTTCAAAATGGCTTCTAAGAAGTTAAGTGATTTGGGGTCACAGAGTAATTTTCACAGGAACTTCACTTTTACATTTCTTTAAAAGATCATTAGCTCCCCCAGATGTAAGACAGATTAGACATGTGAAGAAGTGTCTGCTTACATTAGATGACCAATAAGCTATTTATTTGAAAAGAAAAGGGGATCTCTTTCAAACTATGTAAGAGGCAGTAGGCTGAAGAAGCATTAACACTTTTATTCCCTTTTTCCTTTCAGAAACATTAATTTTCAAGCTAGAAATAAATAGTAAGATAGCTATAAGGTTAAAACTTTGTATAAACAGAGCCAATTACTTCTTTGTCCTTAGTTCATTACGCCAATTTTGGGGCTAAATAGTACCAGCCCAAAATTCATATCCATCCAGAACTGCAGACATAATGTTTTTTGGAATCTTTTAAACTTAAGCAAGGTAACAATCACAAAGAGACCACATTAGATCAGACCTAGCTCTAAATCCAGTGATAGTGTCCTTATGAGAGACAGAAAACACTACAGGGTAACATGATGGAAAAGGCCGATGGGGAGGGGATGTGGCAGGGACCGGAGTTAGCTGCTAGTCAAGAAAGCTGGGAGCCACCATAAACCAGGAGTAATGAGCAAGCATTTTCTCCTAGTATCTTCAGAGAGGATGTGGCCCAGCTGAATTTGATTTCCAGCCTCCAGATCTGTAGGAATATAAATTCCTATTGATTTAAGTCACCTAATTTGTAGTCATTTCTTATGCCAGCCCTAGAAATTTCAGGAAAATAACAGCAAAATGTCATTAATAGAGTATACCTGGCCATAGCTTGCAATAATGTTTGCAAAGAGAAACAAAGTCTGATTAATGTCCAATGTACCTCTGAATTAAATATATACTAAAATGTCAACTCTAACGTCATATTCGGGAGAGACTGATGAAACAACAAAAGCAACAAACCATTATTGCATGGTCTCATTACCGGACAAAATTGCATGTATAATTTGTTATTTGCATTCAGAAACATATGTTGGCTTCTTTGATATCGCCTTAGAATAAGTCTCCCCATTTGCCGAGTATAAGAGTGCTTCCTAGCCTACCTTTTTAGTCTGATTTTGTAAAGAAAACAGACAGGAACCTTTACCCAGCCTCTGCCTCAGCCCAAATGAAAACCAGCCTCTAAAGGTGCCATGTAACTGACCTCAAGCAATCACAAAGAGAAACAATAACTACCTCAAACAATCGTAAAGAAAAGAAAGACTTGTTTTTCAGTTTTTCTTTTTCCCTTCAACAAAAATAAGTAAATATTGGAAGAGAATTGGAGGAAGCAGAGATACCACTAAATAAATGCAGCTTCCTTAAATTTTCCAAAAGGAAACTACGTGTGTGTGAGTTTCCCACAGGCTGGAGGAACCAGACCAAGTGTGTTTTGAAGTTATACTAACTTTAAATATATACAGTACTAATGAAATACTGAAGGTAGTTAAATGCTAATTAAGGACTGCACAATAGTTAGACCCTGCATTTAAATCCAAATTTCAGCATTTTGTCCAGTATTTCCCCTTTAGTCAACGTACTTCATTTTTTCCTTAAAGTTGTCGGCTTCATGAAAATAAATTACATGACCAAGTGTTGCCATTACTCAGTCAGTGGGAATGTCTGTATCTGAACAGGCAGAGAGAACAATACCATGCATTGTCTGTATTTAACAAATATTGCTGTTGGGATTTTTCAAATCTTTTAAAATAATACTTTAGTAATTAAGAAGGAGAATTAAAAAGTAGAAACACATACACATTGTCACCATTTAATGGTGACCTCTAAGACTTTGTAGTGCTAGCCAGTTGGTGACCTCTAAGACTTTGTAGTGCTAGCCAGTGTAATGAGTTAAGAAAGAAAAATACAAGGAGGAGGGAAAACATTATTTTTTGCAGGCCGTATAGTTGTTTGGTTGCAAATCATGTACATAAACGAAAACTGCTAAAAGTGAAACAAATAACAGGAAAATTAATAACATTCTAGGTGTTGAATTTTATCCTCCCTAAATGTATGAGTATGTTAAATGCTTGAGCCCCTGAACCTGTTAATGTGCCCTTACTGGAAAAGAGGATATTTGCAGACAAACTTAGTTCGGTAAACTTGAGCTGGAGCAGAACGGGCCCTTAAAACAGGAAGGTAGGAAGGACGCAGGGTGACAGGAGGCAGAAGTAACGCAGCTGCGGCCAGGGACAGCCTGAGTGCTGGGCACCGAGGGGGCCCAGAGAAACCAAGCGGACCCTCTGCAGGAGTTACCCCTGCATCCGAAAGGTGAGCTGGGAAGTCAGCGTCCTTAGTCTGATGAATGTCGTCCAGAAAGATTACGATGGACATCTCTCTGAATGATACAAAATCAGAAATGAGTCAGTAAAGAACACAGGATGCCTGGTAGTGTAGCCACTATTCAAAGTTATAAAATAACTAAATATAAATATAAAATAAAATAAATAATATATAATAATAAATAACGATAGAATAGAATAATATAAATATAAAATAAATCCTATGCAGTAAATAGTATAATTAAAGTAATAACAGTGATAAAGAAAAAACTGGTATATTTCAAATTATTATCACCTATCTAAAAAATTCTATAAACCAACCACAATATCAAATACGATATTAAAGCTAACAAGAGTCCAGAAAGTAGGCATCCAAGATTAATTTTCTCTCTTGCTCTCATCTCCCTATATATTATTGATTGTATTATTGTATTATTTCTACTACATATATAATGCTACCTCATATGTGTATATATATACATACATACTACTACTACATATATAATAATAATACATATATATAATTACTACTACTGCTAATTCTACTACATTCTACTACTACTACTAATTCTACTGCATATATAATATTAAATATAAAACATACTTTAATATATTATTATATTGATTTATTATTTCTTCAATAAGCCTAAAAGTCATTCAAATAAAAAGACCTAAATAACTATGAGGTATCATATTCCTCTGTATCATTATATAATATTGTAGAGATCTTAATTCTTCTCAGTTTAGCCTAAATAATAAATTAAATTTGAATAAAACTATTAATTGGATTTTGTTTTAATGGAAAAGTATAGTACAAAATTCATAGGGAAGAATAAATGAGAATAGTAAAAATGTTTTGAGGTGTTGAAGTTTTAAACAGATATTTTCTTTCTAATACTAGCTATAACAATATTTAAAAAGTAAATTTGGTTTAAAATGCAGGATTAAGATTTAAGATCTTTTGTTTTAACTTGCTTTGTTTGTTTTGTTTTGCAGCACTAAGGATTAAACCCCAGGCCTTCACACTGAGCTATATCTCCTGTCCTTTAAAAAGTATTTTAAAAAATTTTCACACAAGGTCTTGCTAAGTCACTAGGCTGGGCTTGAACTTTCAATTCTCCTGCTTCATCCTTCCAGAACTCTGGGATTAGTAGTGTGTGCTACCATACCCAGCTGTAAGTAGCAAATTTGCAGGAATGAAGAAATTAATCAAATAGTATGTTGTATACACAGAAATAGAGCTATGCTTATAGGAGAATATGGTATATATTAAATGACATTTGAATTGTAAGAAATTATGACATTTCAACTTTTAACAAATCATGACATTTCAAATCACAGACTATTAAAATAGAATTAATCAAATTGGCATTTAAAAACCATGGTTAGATTCCTATTTCATTTCACACCTTAAAAATTCTAAATATGTTGACTATTTAACTAGAAAGACAAATTATAAATACTTGCAATCATGAAGAAATGAAGAGCAATCTAGTTTCTTATTTAAAAAGTCAAAGTAGTTTAGTCACATTCTCGGTTTTTAGCTATTGGCACAGATGAGGCACAAACTAAAGGGTAAAGTCCCCGATAAGCAGTGAGAGGTACGAAGGTCCCCTGTCCATCTGTACCACGTACAGCCACGACCGTCCTCACAAGCTAACATGAAGAGCCAGTCAGACAACAAGAGCGTTTGGTACAATTTGTATAAAATATCATTGTATGAGCATACACATCCATGCAAATCTTTACAGATGGCACTGAAAGCAGTCACAGGAAAGCATTATTCTGGCACATTGAATTGTAGTGAGGGAGATAAAAGTGGAAACAATAGAAATTAGATAGATCTATTCATGTAAGATATTTCCTTTTTAAACATTATACATTCTCAAAATAATTAGCTTGCATGCTATTAACCTAAATTTTTCTGGATAATTTTTATTTCCCCTATTTTACAGTGACATATTTTCTTTTGTAAATAATCTTTGGTCAATTAACATAATGCTCATTGGATTAGATTTTTTAAAATTAATTTCATTGGTACATATGTACAGTATAATGACATTCATCATTGGAAATTTGCACCTTTACATAATCTCTCTTGGTTCTTATTTTTTCCCCCTTCCCCTGCCCTCCCTTTAACCCACCCCTCCATTCCTCCCTATTTACAAAGACTTTGTTTCAATTTTTCATTTTCTCATGTTAATTACATTAAGGTAGGGAATATAGCTCAGTGGTTCCGCCGTCTGCCCCACACAAGGACCAGAGTTCGATCCCCAGTACCAAAAAAAAAAAAAATTTCATTGGATTAGATTTTGTTCTCTCTCTCTCTCTCTCTCTCTCACACACACACACACACACACACACACACACACCAGTTGACCCTGTCACATAAAATCTATAATAAAACTTGAAATACATTCATTAGTAAAATGTTTTATTATAATCTACTTCAGTAGTTAAAAGCTCTAAATATTGACTGCCTAGTCTATAATAAACAACGGAGTGATAGAAAATGACATGGAAATTATCTTCCAGAATATTTACTTAGGAATGAAACATTCCAATTCTATGCCAGTTACCTCCAGACACCAGAGATTTGAAACTACACGCAGCGTGGACTGGCCCGGTGTCACATTAAGGAACATGGGTTAGAAAGAGAGAAGCAGGTTGTCTTCACAGAAAACCTTCAAAGAACGACACTAGCAGAGTCCATTCATAAATACATAGACTTCTGTTTTGTCTTTCTGTCTATTTCTTACAAATTGCTCCTCATTTTTTTTAACCCTTATACCTTTCTCTTCTTTTTCAAAAAAAAAAAAAGAAAAAACTTGATAAGTATTCCTCTAATCCAGCCTTGTGCTTGTGGCGGTGTGGTTTCTACCTTCTCATTCCCTCTGCTAACTAATGCTGACCTGGTCCAAGTGAAGGAATTCTTAGCTCTCTTGCTTCTCCACTCAGTAGCCAGGGAAAGAAATCAAATCACTTTTTTTTTTAGAAGCCTCCCCTTTCGTTTTGGCCCTCTGATTTCTGAAATTCTTTCCGTGACTCATTTCGTCCCTATATAAAAATGTAGACTTCAAAATCCATAGATGTAACAACTATCCTAGTGAAGAAAAAGGAGATTATCCTGGTGACCAATTGCTCAAGTTTGAATGAGTTAGGTTCAAGTTTATGAATTAGTTTCATAAGCTGCAACTAATTAAAATGATCTTACCACAAAGTGATTAGTGAAATGAGCAAATCTCTTCACTCATGTTGATCATGACAACACTTTTTTGTATTTTCAGTCTGATCAGAGTATTAGCTGGTCAAACTAAAAATTATGATAGCTATAAGAAAGTATAAAACAAGGCCAGAGCAAAAAAGAAAAAGAAAATAAGCTAATCGTACTAACGCTATAGAAATTCCAGTATGCTAGTATTTATTCACTCTAATGCCTAAGTTTCATTATCTTGTATGTACAATGTGTTTAAATGAATATTTCATAGTCATATAGATATACAACTGTCATCCAAATTAAGATGCATTCAATTAATTTTGTAACCAGTATTGAATCTTTTAAGAAAAATTAAATTTCTGGCCTGTTTATTTGTTCTAATTAGCTTATTCATAATAAGAAAGCTTACAGCTCACTTGCCAGCTTGGCTTTCATAAGCTAAATGTAAAAGGAAGTATGAAGTTTAGTGAATGTCATGCACCAAGTATTTACCATTGTTTTACCCCAAATATTTCCTCTGTTTACAGGTCCTTTCAAAGTCTGGAACAAGAGACCATGGAGGTCCTGCTGGCCAAGGAGCGAACCCAAGTCTCAAAGGGTACACTGGGCCCAGGCCAGGGTTCCTTGCTGCTCTCTTCGAGTCAGTGCAGGGAACTGGACAGATCCAAACTGTACTGGTGAACAAATTGTAAATGGTAACCGGACTCCTCCATCCAAATACTCATTCTCACCTATACTTTTGAAAGACAAAGAAGCTGTCTTCTTTCTTTCCAAGTAAATATCTCTTCACTAAGAAGGTTTTGCTTTGTTCTACTTGTCAGTCAAACAGGGCTAAAGCATAAAAGGAGAGACTCTGACATGAAATTCATCTTCTTCTGTTTTGATTGACTTAAATGCACGTACTCCAAAATATTCCTTCACTGATAGTAAACCATTAGTAACAGTATATTCTGGGAATATTCTCCTAGCATAACTTAAAGCTTACAAGGGTCACCATTAGGAACCAAATTATACTTGGAATATTTTGACAGTGGAATAATCTTGAAACAGTTCAATTAAATGACATAATCATAGCTTTTGGAATTCTTCATTTTAAAATTTAAATTAAAAGTAATTTAATTTAAAGAAAAAATAATCCAACTTTCTATCCAGCCAATTTTTTTCTCACAAAAATTGCATGTTTTGTGGGGGTTTTTTGCAACATTTTTATGAGTGGCAGACTTTAACTGAATTTTAACTATGTCATAAAATGTTCTCATATAGTTTTGCAGGCAGCCTGCCTTCCACAGCTCTCTCCAGTCATGAGCTCCAACACAGAGGAATGATATGATGGGAAGAGAGGTCCCTGTCCACCCTGTCCACCAATCTTGTCACTAACCAACTGGGCGACTGAGTCTCCATCATTCCATCTGTGACAAGACTAAAACCGAACGCTTCATCTTTCCAAATCAGTGACGAACAAATATTAACAGTCTTTTATAAACTGTGATTTCTGTATATCAAGATAGACAAAATGTAGTTATAGTCCTCTGAGTTCCTTAGGAAATTAGTATTCAGGTCATCAATAATTAACACTTTGGTACACCATAGATATCTGCATTAAAAATAAATTATAAACTACATGAGTGCTTAACCAGTGAAGAATAATATCATAAATATTGTGCCTGATTTGACCAGTAGAAATGGAGTAGATGATTTTTTTATATATTTTGAGAAAAATTTGTGACACATTTAAATTATACTATTTTTTGAGGTAGCTGTAATTTTTAAACTGGTTTTGTCAAAAATAAATACAGAAGGAAGCCCAGGGCCTCTTGGCTCATGTCTATAATCTTAACACTCAAAGGCTGAGGCAGGAGGACTATGTGAGTTTAAGGCCAGCCTGGACTATATACTTAAAAACTGCCTCAAAATAACCACCAAAAATTAAAAATAAAAATGAATAAATAAGGAAATTAAAGCCACTGATTCCTGTCTGGGAACAGTGTTTTGATTGCAATTCTTTTGCATTCCTGCATGGCAGCTTGCAGCTGAAATCCCAGCAGTCTGGGACTGCAAGCCAGGAGGATCCCAAGTTTGAGCCCAGCCTGGGCAATTTAAACCACTTAGCAAACCTTATCGCAAAATGAACCTAAGAAACGTGGTTACTTGTGGGAAGATTGGAGAACTGACCAAAATGGGAAGGGTCTGTGGGAAGCTCCGGAGAGTTATGTAGTGGGAAATTTGGAAAATGACACATAGCTAAAAGTCAACCTGGATGCATTGCCTTAACTGCCACAGTGATAACAGGTGACACTTTCAACATTCACTGAATCAGAAGAGAGGAGGAAAAAATTGCTTTTTAAGCTCTAAAATGTGATGTTCTGAGGAAAGATTGGAGATATGTGATTCCTGCTGGAATGATAGGAGAGACTAGAAATAGAGCTGCATACTAATATATGTCCATAAAACAATCGAAATCCAATTGTTAGTTTCTGTTCTCAGATCTAACATATGTGGTACAATTTAGGTCAATTGCTTAAGACATTTGTTTAGGCCAACCAAATTGAGTTTTGAGTTTAAAATCTTTATCATCATCCAAATGAATTCATTTGTGTCTTTTGCTCCCATAACCAATGAGAAAGCACTTTGTAATGTATTTTAGCAATATATGAATGTAAGAAATGGATGTTGTAAGACTGAAAAACGTTTGCCAGTAAAAATATATTTTACGTGCTTACAATTTTTGGACATTTGGAAAGTAATTTCTTTCTACCTAATATTATTTGAGAAAATGAGGAGTTCAACTGTGTACGTGGCACTGGTGTATGCTATCTTAGTGACAGAAAGTACCACAGAATGAACTGTCAAGATGCTAAAATACAGGACAGATCAATATTAAGGAGTTCAGACAAGCATTGGATTTTGATCACAGAAATTTGTTCTAGTTGAGATATCCCAGAAAGAAAAATAAAATAAACAAGCAAGAATACATGCTGGTATGAGTAAATGGGTCACCAAGTTTTGCAATTGTCTGCCTTTAGAGTCAGGGAATGTGTTTTTTCTAACTTGGAAATTTGATTCTAACAATGTTGTTTAGACTGCTCTCTATTCAGAAATTTACTGGATTTTTTGAAGCTGAAAATAGATTTCAAAAATATTTACATCTGTACTTTCCAAATTACCTTTAATCTTACTGATGCTCTTAGTTTACTGAAACAGTGTTCTCATGGCACTGTGGTGTCATTTAGCAATTAAAGAAATACTGTTAGGAACTTAATACAAGGGCTGGAAACTCCCTTCACTGTCCCCTTTGGTACTGCAGTTCTACATCAGAAGTATATTTGTTTGCCTCCATGTCTATAGTTCCAGTAACTTCAGAAAAAGCCGAGGACCACGTGCCTTAGTACCTTATCAAGTACTCTCAGGACATAGAAAGGAGCAAACTCACTTTCTGGTTGTTTGGGGATTACTCTTCTCCCAATTTGTTCCTGATATTTCTCATAAGCCACGAGAGCACATAATCGAATTAGTTTCTTGGTGGTGACGTGAAAAATGGTCACTGCACTCATCTTAACTCCATAAGGATAAAGGTCAAGCTAACTCTTAGTAAAATAATTCCTGAGTTTCACTGATGTAAGGGATTCCAGAGGTTGACATTTAAATGTCACTTTCTCTGAATTAATCCATTGACCCAGTGCTAAAATTTCATACTCAAGTTCAATAATTTGGGAACAGTATAAAAATAAAAAAGTTAATTTCTGGTTAAAGAGAAAAGGAAAACACTTAACAAATATCAAAACCTACTCATGAGTCAATTGGAAAAAAAATAAATTTATACAAGGCTCTTCCTATTAAGTTTTGAGCTTATATCTCTGAACAAAAATATTATCAATGTAGTTTTCATTCATTGTAGTTCTTTACTATTTTGCTTTCATTTCATCTTATTAAATTTTCATTAGAATATAGTCTTTGAGAGAATACATATCAATTTTTTGTTGTCATCAAACAATTTTCTTATATTGCTGGGTTTTTAACAGCTAAAGAACATTAGAAGCATACATGGATAATATACTCCATGTAAATAAATAAAATCAATTTAAATTTAACATATAACTCATATTATATTTTTAAATGATTTCTAAAGCCAAATGATTTGTATGAAGTTTCAATCATCAACTTGTTTTAAGATATATATTTTGATTAATTGTTTTGCTCATTTTTAAGATCCAACTTGGTGTCCATTGGGATCCTATAAAATATAATGTGCTATTTACAACAGATCATTAAAGATGAAATAGTGGGCATCTGTTCTTCCTGAACAACCTTAGCAACAACAACAGTAATATTCTGGGCAGACGATAGATGTGAAGTAAAATTTACAATTCACAGGTGTCAGTTTTATAGAGTATTTCTAGTCTGCATTATTTTGCAATTTTATTAATTCTATGGTTATGGCTTGAATGTATTTCATCACCAAACTGTGCCATTTTACCAGTACTAAGTGTTGAGTCTTTGAGAGATCCGGCCTTGAGCACTTCTTCCTCTCTGATTGGGAGACTGGTGGTGTTATGAAAGGGTGAACCCTCCCAGTGTTCTCCTGCCCTCTACAATGAGGCTCAGTATGGTAAGAGGGCGCCTTGACTGTGGACTCTGCAGCCTCTGGAGCCTGAAGTCAGTAAATCTCTGTTCATTCTCAATTAATCGTGGTCAGGCCTTCCGTGATAGCAGTGCAAAACAGACCAACACATCTATTAGGGAAAAAAGGGAGGAAAAACCTTCACATTGTTATAAACTTGAAAAGATTAATTATGAAATGGCTCTTACCATCTAAAACTTACATAATCAAGGACAGCTAAAAATTATCCCGAGTATTTGCAAAGTATATAAATTTTAAGCAGCTGTGCCACGGTTCAGGAAAGAGTACATAATTCAGTAAAATGATTTTTGAATTCTTGACCCAGGAATTGTTCGGTCTACTGGCCTAGATCCATAGGATTATATTATTTCTTCTAATGCAATTGCCTACTTGCAAAAGTTGGATGTCTGTTCACATTACCAAGTTTGCTGAGTGTATTATAGACTTCACAGATCTCTCATGATATACAGTGAAACTAATCAAGGACCAATATCAACACTTCTTTCCAACTTGAAGATAAATCTCTACTTTTAAATGGATTCATTTCCAAATAAAAATGACCTGTACTTATAGAAGCTTTGTTTGCATTTTATCTTTCTTCCCCCTCTCATTTTGCTTTTCCCTCCCTTCTTTTGGAGGGGAGAAGGGTTGAAGGGAGGGAAGAGTAATGGGAAAAAATAAGAATCAAGATATATCATGTATTGGTACAAATTCCCTGTGATGAATGTGATCACTGTATGTATTGAAATTGTACCAATAAAGCCAATTAATTAATATAACCTGTGCTGCCACTTGACACTTGAGTGAAATTTGTCAAAAGCATTCCTATAATTATTGAAGTTGTAATCAAACCTGAATAATTCAACTTACTTACCTTTTACTTCACATGTTTATAATACTTCACAAATAATCAAACAAAGTTTTTTCTGAATTATTGCTAAGTCAATTAATGGATGGCTTGATCAAAAGTTCTATTTTAAAAATGTTTGAATGAGTAGTATGGACTGAAGAACAAATTACTAAAGCATAGAAGCTACTAAAGCATAGGATGTGCATTACTCTATCAGATATTACTGCTCACTCTTATATATTCAAATTAAACATAAAAAACTGAAAGAAGTGTGTATTTTCATCCTTAGAACACATGGACAAAAAAGAGTAGAGAGGACAAGAGTTTTCTTTTTTAGATGATTGTGTAAATAGCAATTGTATTTCAACCCATGTTCAAATTAAGACTTTCCCAAACATTATGGCTAGAAAGAATATGAAGGTAGAGATGCAGTCATGAGAGAGAAAAAAAATCACCATAATCCTTTAGCAGTGTCTGTCTTGAAAATAAGATGGTGAAATAGAAGCATGCAGTGTAAGTATTTCATACCTATTTTACACAGTTACTTGCCAAAGGAATCGGGAGGAATTACAGATGTTGTACCCTTTTCTAGGTTTTATATGAACATTCCAGCTAATCAAAGGAATTATGTTGACTAAAATGCATGCAACTGTAGAAATTATAAAAAGCAGTGAAATTAGGAAACTAATATCTCAAGTATGGAAAAGAGGAAACACACATCCGTGGTTAATGTTTGCCATAGAAAAAGTTTCTTTTTCCTTTCATACTTCTTGTGTCTTTTAACCTTGTTTTTTCTCACTCTGTATTTTTAGAAAGACATAGATTAAATTAGTTGCTTACAATACCTGGAGCGGTGCCAAACGTTGGATCCCAGAATGAGAATTTGGAGTTAGGTCACTTTTAGTTCAATAGTCAATGAGGATTTCATTTCTGCTGTGAAGTAGAGGTAATGACCCCTGATGTGCATTAGCATTAAAGTTACTAATGTTCTAATTTATGGTGGGATGAGGTGTCCATGTAATATGAAGTGGTAGAGCATATAATACAGTAACTTTGAAATATAAATAGTATAGGAACAATGATAATTTAAGTTTTTGTTTGTTTATTTTTTCCATTAAGTTTATTGGTACATTTTAGTTATACAATACATTTACATTCATCATTGGGATCTTGTACCTTTACATGATGTATCTTGGTTCTTGCTTTTTCCCCATTCCCCTGCCCTCCCTTCAACCCCTCCACCCTTTCCTATTTACAATGACTTTGTTTACATTTTTTCTTTTCTCATATTTTTTCTTTTCCCTTCTTTCTTTTCCCCTACACTTCCCACTTCCCCTACTCCTTTAGACATTGGTTCAAATTGTATAATTGAAAATGTTTGCTGATTTTTTGAGCCAGAGTCTCGCTATGTAATTCAGGCTGGTCTTAAATTCACTACATAGCCCAGACTGGCCCCCAACTCTCAGTGATCCTCCTGCCTCAGCCTCCGGAGTGCTGGGGTTACAGTTGTGAACCACCATGCCCAGCTGGTAATTTAAAGTTTTTAACTGCTTTAGAATTTTGAAAAAATTTGACAGGTGCAGATCAGTCACTTTCATTGGAAGAATACTGTGAAAACTTAAGTTTCTGTATTAATGAAGATGTTGAAGGAGAACCTTATTGGAAGTCACAGGTCAAACTATGCTGCAAATCAGCCCGAGGGTGAAAGAGGGGAAACTACAAAGAACATAGTACTTATTTCATTTTAGTTTTAAAAGCAAAGCCTTTGAAGGAAAAGTTTCAAACCTTGGAACTTGAGGTGAGTGCTTTGGGCAGACAATCCTGAGAAACAACGGCACATCCCACTGAGCCTACCAGATGCTGGAGAATGCACTAGAAGAGAGCAACCTCTTCTTGTTTGGAAACACTGCAGATATTTCAGCTGAAGCAGATTTTTAATGTTTGTTGTCATTTAATCTCAATATCTTTATCCACACCACTCATTGTTGATATGCCACTAAATGAAATCAATGTCAGAACAACTTTAGCAGAAAGATGCAGATCTTTATCAGATGGAAATAGAAAACAGCCCCTCCCCCAAAAAACTATAGAACATGGCTAATGGGCCCTTGCAAGAGCTAGAGTAAATAGATTCGAACAGCAATGAAAAATATAGAACTGAAAAGAGAAGAATGAAATGACTTAAGAACACTCACCCTTGATGCCTGGCTCGGTGACCTGGAAGGTACACTTGGAACAATTAAAATATCTTACTGGGTCAATCCCTTTGAAATTTGCACAAAATGACAGCCTAAAGTGCACAAGGCAAAGGTTTGAGAACTGTCCTAGAAGAGTACTGACAAAGAAGTTAGAAAGTTCAGAGAGGAAGCAATGTTTAAATGGATTTGTTACATAAAACCAGGGAATTCCTAACCTCACCATCTAATCCCCACTCTCAGGAACGTTTGCAGAGTCTTCCATTTTGTCTATAGTGAATACATTGATGGTGTGGGAAGAGGGGAGAGAGGATGCAGGCCTCTGTAAAGGTGAAGCTCAGTGGCAGATTCCTGAGCAGGCTGGTCAGGCTGGTGTGAGCAGAGAAGCAGGCATCCTTCTTACAGAATTTTAGAGTGTTGGAGGCCAGGCAGCAGCCTTTAACCATGGGTGATTAGGTAACTGCAGTTGCAATAATGGCCAGCAAGATCAGAGTAGCAATCATCGTACCCTGCCACTTAGGGAACTGTGAAGACAGAGAACACGATGTTCCAAGCTCAGTGGAGAAGATGTTATGTAACTCTCGTAATAAGAAAAAGCACGCTAGCAAGGGGAAGACGGATGTCAGACACAAAATTGGAAAAATACAGTTCTTTTGCCCAGGATCCAGATATAAATCACTGCACAGATTTCATATCCACTCATTTAAATGAAAGCTGGGTCCTTTTGAGGAAGGACTCGACGATACCACAATTAGTATATCACATAAACCTCCCTCTCCTCTTTTCCCAAAGACATGCATGACTATACCATTTACTGAGAAAACAGTAACACTTAGATGCTTTGAGAGCTGTTGGATACAGAATGTAACCTGACACTAGTAACAGGGAGTTTAAAATGCTGTCTTGGAAACCTGGTTGAATGGAGTAATGGAAGCCAGGTGACCCATGATGTAATAAACCTAGATCATCTCGCACTGAATACTGTGAGCGCTCAGTTCTACCCAGTTATCTTTTTCCTTGTCTCTGAATTCATATATCACAGTACCTGTTGGAAGCTTCATTTACATTGGTACACTGACTTGCAATGTCAAAGCAATTAAGGCTGAAAAGTCTACAGCAAAAGTCCTTAAAACAACTTCCCTCTCCTAGAGACCAACATAATATTAAGCAATACCACATCCCAGACTGAATAGGGTAAATTAGTGCTACCCTTGAAATTTTAATGAATGCAAAGGTACAGTTATTAACCATAAATCAATTTGATCCTGCTGGACCAATGGCACTGGAGTGATGGGTGAGTACAGATGCATTTCTATAACTCAACTAATGGAAGCCTCAACCTCAGCTGCCAAGCCAGTTTTAATATTTACTAAAAGATCACATAGCCCTGGCACTTAATATAGAGCTTTTACTGTGAAGAGTGTATTTATCAAAATCACCATCAATTAAAATGAGCAAAATCAGCCTACTTATAATATTGACAATATAACCTGAAGAGTACCCAAGATAAATCTCCTGCTCTGCCACATTAGAGGACACACAGGAAATAATCATTTGTGTTCTGCAGAACAGCATACTCGTTTACCATTGAATGGAGTGACCCTCAGGCCAGGGATTTAGCTCAGTGGTTCCAGCACCTGTCTCTTGAATGGAGTGACCATATTAATATCTGATACAATGACTTTTCAACACAGAGCACTACAAAATACAGTCTTCTAAAATGAAATTAGCACATCCTTTATCCTTTGTCTTTGCTTCCTGATTCTATCAATAAATAGCCTCAGAAGTTTCAATATGGGGCTGTCCTCATCCAACTCTCTCACACTGAGGGGTCTTGGTTAATGGCAGCTCCTCTGGATCCTCTTGGAGTATGAATTTGGCATTGACTCTGAGTAATCTTTGAGTAAACGTTCATCTTTTGTGCCATGCCATGGTCATGAACTGTGACAAAAATGGGCCGAAGGCCTAGATACAAAACCAGAAATTCTGAAATTGCTGGAATATGACCAGGAAGAAACACTTGAAGCCACCATTAGCACAGGAAAAGACTTCCTGAATAGTACTCCAATAGTGAAATTGCAAGAGTCAATAAATGGAACTATATCAAATGAAAAGGCCTGCAAAGCAAACGAAACAACAGACTAAAGAGACAACCTACAGAATGGGAGAACATTTTTGTTAGCTAAACAACTCAAAAATCTTAACACTCCAAAATCAAATAACTCAATCAAAACATGGGCAAATGAACTGACTAGCTACTTCTCAAAAGAAGCACAAATGGCCAATAAGTATATTAAAAAATATTCAATTTTTTTAACCATCAGGGAAATGCAATCAAAATTACATTTAGTTTACATCTCACCATAGTCAGAACAATTATCATCAAGAACACAAAAACAATGAATAGTGGGGTGGATATGGTGGGTAAACAATTTTCCTACATTGTTGGTCAGAACATAAACTAGGCCAGTCACTATGGAAATCAATATAGAGGTTTCTCAGAAAACTAAAAATAGAAATACCATTTTATCCAGCTTTACTACTCTTGGGTATATTCCTGAAAGAACTAAAGACAGCACAATATTGTGATACATCCAAACTCAGGCTTATAGCAATACAACTCACTATAGCTAAGCTGTGGAAACAGCCTAGATGCCCAAAATTGGATACACGGATAATTTTGCTAAAATACATGGCATCCAGGGCTATAGTTTCCAACCACAAAGAAGAAGGAATTCACATCATTTCCTAGTAAATGGATGGAACTGGAGAGCATCATGTTAACCAAAATAAGCCAGACTCAGATAGTGAAATATCACATGATTTCTCTTATATTACAAACCAAATAAATAAATGAATGAATAAGACAGAGAAGTGACAGGAAACTAGAAGGTAGTCTTTTAGAGAGGAAAAAAAAAGGCTTTAGTGGGTAGGGGAGGAAGAAGAGGATGGTAATAGAGATAAAGGTATTAAAAATGAGTATGAAATATTAAATGCCTGTACCAATTTCCTAAAATGAACCCCACTATTCTGTATTGCTAATATGCTTTAATTAAAATGGGACACAGAAAAAATCATAAATAGGCCCTGACCAAATAAATGCAGGTACACCTAACATGAACAACACTATCGATCACCTTGATTTAACTTAATTTAACAGATATTTGTAGAACATCAAGCACTAGGACTGCAGAATATGAAGTAATTTTTAAGCAAAACATTTATTGGTACATTTTAGATATACATAATGATAGCAGCCATCATAGGGAATTTGTACCTGTACATGTTATACCTTACTTTTCCTTTTTCCCCAATCCCCTCCCTCTTTTGAGCCTTTTCCCTCCTTATTTACATAAGCTTTGCTTCCATCTTTCCTTTTATTCTCTTTTTTCCTTTCCTCCTTTCCACTTCCCACTTCTTATTTGAACATTTTCTTCCCATTTCCCAATATCCATTATATGTTTTGATCCTATTAATTTGTGAATATAGACATATGCTGGATCCTAAAACAAATCTTAAAAACTTCACTTGATTACAATCACACAGAATACATTCTAACAGAACAATAGAATAACAACGTATACATACATAAGAAAAAAATCTGAAAAGAAAAAAAATCAGATTGGATATCAATGAAATATGTAAAAAATTAGCAATATAAATATTTAGTACTTTAAAAAGATTTAAAAAAATTATATCTGGTAGACTGACCAAGAAATATTAAGAATACATAACTAAACATTATTAGGAATAAATGTGTGGTTATTACTATAGGTCATATAGATAGTAAAGGAATGATAAAAGAAAATTTATAATAAGTTCATGGCAATAAATTTGAACTCTAAAAAACTATAAATTATCAAATTGAATACAATATTAAGAAGCATAGAGTCCTATATCTGTTTTAAAATTCACTTCATTATTAAAACTGTACACATAAAGAAAAATCTATGTATACATTATTTCATTGTTGAATTCTATGAGATGTTTAAGAAATAAATATTTTTATTTCATGCAAATTCTTCAATTAAAAGGGTCAAAAGTGAGTACTTACCAAGTCATTGCATTAGGCCAGAAAAATCTCATATCAAAATCTGACATGAATGTTGCAATTACTGGACATAGATTAAATATTCCATGATACACTACCAAGCAAAACAGAAACATACTATGAAGATAATGCATCACGAACAAGTAGATTTTATCTCAGCAATCCAAAGCTGATTGAACAATTGTAAGTCAATCATAGTAATTTATCATTTTTAGAGTGCAATAGAGAAAAGGTCACATGATCATCTCAATAAATAAGGAACAAATTTTCAAAATCATACACTTTTACATAATATCTATTCTCATAATATTGTTATAGCAAGTAAGTTTTTTAATCTGATAAACTACTTCTAATAATACAAAACAAAGCAAAATTTTAGCGAGTGTCATACTCAATGATGAAATATCAAATATTTTCCTAAAGATTAACAAGAATGCCCAGTCTCATCAATTTACTCAACATTTTAGTGAAGATCTTAGCAATTAAACTAAGGCAAGAAATAAAGTAAAGACATAAAGATCAGAAATAAGAAATGCAGAAAATCTTAGGAAATCTGCAAAACAATGAACTGGAATCAAGAAATTGATTTTGGAAAGTTATTAGGTATATTCTTAATATTCATAGTCAAATACATATTTGCACAACAATAGCAAAGTATTGAAAAACAAAAATTTAAATATCTATTTACCATGGCAAAAAATATAAAACATTTAGGAACAAGGTTAACAAAAAGTGTATTCAACCTTCCAACATTGAAAAGTATAAAATATATAGAAACTCAAGAAGATCAAAATAAATGAGAATGTATATTTTGTTCATGCGTAGGAAGGATAATTACTGTTTAGATGAAAATTATCTCTAAGTTGATCTGTAGATTTAATGGTATCACAAAGTCCCAGCATACTTGTGTCCTAAAATTTTGTATACTTGATAGTAGTTATTAAACATTTTAAAGACAAAAATTTTGTAAAAGAAACTTTAAAAATCAATGTACACTAATTGAAATGGCAATCATAAAAAGCATCTGATATTGAAGATTAATTTTGTAAAAAGTCACATTTACTACATATTTTAGGTGCAAATGCAGTGTTTGCATTTTATTTATTAAAATTTTTTCTATTTTCCCCTCAGTTGAGTCAATATTCTGGTTTCAATATAAGCACACCACATAAAATGTGGTAAAGTGTTAAAACATGGAACATGTAATCTAATTGCAAGAAGTAACACATAAATTATGATAGTAGCCACAAAGATTGACTTTTAAATAATGCACCATGAAAATTACTTTTTAGCTTAATTTTATTTAAATTCACATCAAGGAATATAACATAATCTTAGTGCTTCAACATTCTTTATTATTTCCCTAATGACCAAATTTACTAGTCTCTTTATCATTGATATTATTCATGAAATTTATAGGTTTCCTTCATAGGAAATTGAATAATTATGTTGCTCTATTTTTTTTTAAGAAGACTAACCGATGTTGCCATGGAATTGTTCTATCAACATTTGTAATATTCCTTGAGTTTGAATGTTATTGCTTTATTTTATTAATCTGTAAATGTAATTTTAAGATTAAAATTAGGGTGAATGCATATTCCAGCTTGCTTAGACACTCCTGGTTTGTGCCGGATGCCCTATGTGTTATACCCCCTTTCACTCTCAATGTATCCACATCTGTATTATCTTTTCCCTTGGCAAACAAGTAGGGAAATCAAAGCTTCTGAAGGTATCTCAAGAGACATACATGGACTCCTCAAATGAGTGCAGAGACTTCTGAAGTTCAAACCACCTCACGGCCACAGTCACAATTAGCTCAGCTCACTGGGAGCAGAGGAGACAGAAAACCTGGGAAAATGACGGGAGGAAGGAAACTAAGTCCTCTGAACGACTTTGTGAGGAAGAGAGACCGAGGTCTTCAGCAAGAAAGAAGCAATGTAAAAAATGCTACATGCATCATCCAAGTGTTCATAGTAATTGCTGGGAAGTAGCGAAGTAATAATAAGAATAAAATATTACAAAGTAAAAATTCTTTATCTAGAAAAAATCGGTAAATCAAACTTCTTAACTAAGCATCTTGGTTATTATACTATGGAAAAGAGTAATAATGTGCCTTCTAGGCAAATAGTACTTAAGCCTAAAAGTTATTAGTACTACATGTAACAGAATTACATTTAACATGAAAATGTATTAGAATATATCTATATATAATTACTGCATATAAACATACCTAACTCAGGCATCAAAACAAGATTCATATTTACCCACCATACTTTGTGTAGATTTAATGCTTGTTTTTTTAAAAAAGAAATTGTATTTTAAAATTATATCTCAGTTATACCTAAAACTAATACATCTCAACGTAATTATGCTATAAGCATAATTGCTATAAGTCTGATAAGTTTCTAAGCAGTTACTGAATATTATTCCACATATTGTCTAATTATATATTTAAATGCATTATGTACAATATTTTTCATAACAAGACTGATTATAAAATATTTCCATTTTCAAAATAAGTGAAATACACTTTGTACATAATATTCTGAAGAGTATGTGTCTCTTTTCTGGGGTGTCTCCGAGTTCATATCTGCCAAGAGCTAACACTGTACAGGTTATATATTTCTGCCTTGTGTCATTATTAAGCTTAATTTTGGAAACTGTTTTTGTCCTTTTACCTTCGGAATTGTTTGCTCATACATTTTGAAAGAACAGTAAGGTAGTCAGAGCATCCTGCTAGAAATACTTGTTAGCGATCCACCATTCCTAGCTCAAATATATTAATATTCAGACCAGAAAATCCATTTTCAAAATAACTCATCAAAAATAAATTCATTTAATGATGTGTTCATTTTTTCTCCACTTCTTTAAAATTTACACAGCTACCTATTTTTAATTCTTAGGATTTATTTTTATTATTCTTGAACAGACAAAAGTGTAAATATAGGACAGAAGCTTTTTTCTGTGCATAGTTTCATCGTAATAGTTTCCACACTAACATGCAGCTGAGGAATCCTGCCTACGTGACTGAATTTAGTGCTCATCGTATTTTCTCCATATTTGCAAATAAGAAAATTGAGGTTTCAAATTACTAAAATAATTTATCCAATATCACATATATAAGGGAACTGCAAAAGTTACTTTTAAACCAGTGTATTCCTTGTGGCATTTTGGTGGGGAGAGAGCGGGGAACACCAGAAACTAGAAACATCTTAGACGCCTGTAGAGAACTGGGTAAGTAAATTACTATGTGGTATTAGTAGAGTAATGGGCTATGCATGGTTAAGATGAAAGATTTATCAAAACATATTATTCAAAAAATTTGTCAAAGTGAAAGATTGACCCTCGCCCCCAAAAAAAGGTAATAATAGAAGCAGATAACATTATTTCTAGGAAGGAAATTGGGTTCCGCTAGAAATTGGATGCACTCCTTTTTTTTACTGTGTGTGTGCATTTGTATTTTTATGTCAGTGTTATTTTGTAGTAGGTGTGTATTTTTTATTATGTGTATTTTGTAGTTCATTTCAATTTTATGTTTTAGTGTTAAAGGGAAAAAGGAAAAGCTGATACACTCAAATCTACTGGCTCCATGATCTTTCCTCTTTCCCTTAAAACATGATGCATCTAAGTGTCCTTCTCCTTTTTTATAAGCTATAAACAGTTCATACCAGGAAAGAAAAATGGTCCTGCTAGTCTGGTCCGACACCTGGCTCTAAGTATGACAGCAGTCAGGGTGGCCAGTGGACTTCCCTGACAACACATTAGCAAATGGAAATTGGTTCTTTTGCACTACAAGTGACTCATTTCTTCAACTTAGCCATAGTGTCACTTGTGATTGAACTACCCTAATGAAAGGAGTGTACGTAGTCTTCTCATTTAATGTTAGGGACCCCAAATAACTAAGTGTTATGAAATTAAAAGTTGATCATTATACTTTCTTTGATATTCCTGTCTTTCTCCTGATTGTTGATGTGGTTATGATAAATAGCCCTTTATTACCACTCAGAAAGATTTAACCTGCACAGGCTATTTAGCTCCCCAGTCAAATTATTGAAAGCAGACACTATTGCTTCCTGTTTCCAATTCCAAGTAAATGCTCAATGCTGCAGTGCAGTAATTGTGTCAGCAATTCAAGCTGCTTTGAAGTGGATTTGTTATTTGGATCAGAGAAGGTCAATTCAGGCACAAGCTAAAGAAATCTTCTTAGGCAGAAGAAGAGTTTAACTTAAACTATATCAGAGAAGGGGGAGATAGATAGATAGATAGATAGTCTTAGGTGATTGTATAGCATTGTAATAATTTTCCAAAATGGTCTTCTTCTAATTATAGAAAGGCAAGCAAACAATGTATAATGTATACAGGTGTAATTTAGATCTAGGACATTAGTAGTTAAAATAAGATCTTACAAATTGCATTGTGCTAGCTGTAAACAGACCGAAATTAGGTATCCCATTGGTTTTGTACATACATTACCTCCAAGCTAACCTCCTTAAAGTCTATATGAAGCAGGCAGACAAAAAATGCCCAGGAAAAATATTTTTGCTACAGGACTTCTGCAGTGAATTACAAATCTTTCTTCTTACCTTACAGGACACTGCACTACTTAGAAACAAAGAATTCCTTTTCTCACTGAATCTTATGAACATAGTAGCTCTGGGAAGATTTTTTGTTCCCCTTGCCCAATGCAAGACACTTCTGAAGTAAACATTTGAGAGGAAAAAAGAGTGTATGACAATGTGAAGGGAATCATTTAAAGAGAAAGTTTTACAATAGTTACCAAATATACTCTGTAGGACTATTTTTCTTGGGCAAGGGTAGGGGGAGGTCCTTTGATGATTTTAAATAATTCTGCACAAATCCAAAATGTTTTTTGTTTTTGTTTTTGTTTTTGGTACTGGGGATCGAACTCACGACCTTGCACTTATGAGGAAGGTGGTGGAACCACTGAGCTAAATCCCTGGCCCCCCAAATCCAAACTTTTATGGTTACTTTTTGTAGAAAATAAGTATTCTTTATTCAGTTAAATGTTACTCTTGTTCATTTCACAGTGCAATCTCATTCAATTAAGGCATCTTCTACTATTCAGAGAAAACTCCACAGACTTTTGACTTTGGTCCATGAAATGAAACCAAGGAAAGCAGGGGTCTGCTGTCTTGTTCCCTATTTCCTTGTACATATACACTGGTGTTGGAGGAGGAGGCGTCAGGGAAAGGAAAATAAACTTGATTTTCATCATCGTCCATAGCAAGGTTTACCGTGAGCATAAGCTTTACTTTGGGGACATAATAAAACCATTTGAAGACCTTGATTTGGTACAGATGTTCAGTTTATATAGCGATACAGTCAAGTTTTCTCTGTTTCATGAAAGTTAAAATATAGAAATTGCTATTAATATTTAAGACATTCTATAATGTTTAAATGTAAATCACATGAGTGGATAACATTCTCTTAGTTAATTATCTACTCCTTTTACTTGATGTCTCCACTTCTCATCTCTAAGTGAGTAAATTTTAAGACTGTCTTTTTATTGTAAATTACTCAGTATTGTGAGATATTGGATGGCTGGAGCTATGTACAGTTCGTCATGACCTTCATAGGGTTGAGCAAATTCCTGCCACAAAATAGTCAGTGTCTTGGTGGATTTTCTCATTGCTGAGACAAAATAACTGACACCCACAAGTTAAAAGAGGAAAAGTTTATTTCAGCTCATGGTTTTTATAGGTTTTAGCCCATAGTCTTCTGGCTCCAAGGCAGAGTGGCATGGCAGAGGGGAATCACATAAAAAAAATAGTCCACAGCAAGCAGGCAGGAGACAACAAAACAGCAGGAATCAGCCTAACTCCCATTTATATCTCCCAGGCTACCCACCTTTTGGTGTGGTGCCGACAATGACCAGGGTGGACCTTCCCATTATCCACACCCAGAGCTATGCTAAACCAATCAGTTGACTAATTTAGTAATACCGCACCCTTAATCCTAGTTAGTATCACATCCTTAATCCTAGTATCACACTGTAATCCAGCCACCTTCAAAACTACCCATCTATGAGTGCATAGGCTTTCAGGGGACATCTAGATATAAGCCATAATCAGAAAGCAAGTATTTGTTGAGTTTTAAGATAAAAAATTTTAAACCCAGATATAATCAATGGTAAGAGATATCTCAGGAATATAAATAAACACTATGCAAAATATTTTAATCTCATTATTAGATTTAAACAATTTTGTGATTGTTAGATTTGGGGCATTTGTAATTTTAGGGTAGCACTATCAACATCAACAACCTCATTGATAACAGAGTAATTTGAGCTCCTTTAAAATTGTTTTCTAATTTCCACATGAAACTCATAGGTATTTATGGATACATTCGGTATAACTAATAGTTGAGATCCCTTTTAATATTAACTCTATATCTATGAGGAAACCAAGCAATTTCCTTCATGATCATTTATTTTTTAAAATGTATATAGATCAGAAAATATTTATCCTTTCTCCCAAGGCAAAAGTTTAAATTAGTACCACAGATTGCAAAACTAAGGCTCAGTAATAGAGCAGGACCTCAAATTCAGGTGTCTTTCCTATACAACCCCTACTTTTAACCACTATTCCTCATAACTTGGATAAAGCTTAAAGTATACTTGCCTAAACAGATCTCATAGACTAAAACACAAACTTTTGGAATGGAATTATAATTTAAATTTTTATTTAGCATTATGATCTCTACTTGAAAATTTAAGAATAATTTGTTCTTCACTGCCATGAAATGTCAAAAGGTAGGATAAGAAAAAATTAGGAACACATTATCATATTTTAACTAGTTTAGGATCACATTGTTAAGAAAATAACCATTTGATTTTACTAATCAATAACATTGATTTGGAATGAATAAACATCATCTTTTTTATCTCACATGAACTATTAAGAATCAACAGGAGTAATTACATAATGGTTTTTAAAATTAGCCACAAAGTTGTTAATAATTATCCCTGACTATATTCTCAAGTGAAAAATATTTGGAAAATTTTGAGGTAAATACTTCTCCATTCTTCAACATAACTTTATGCAATTTTTATAGGAAAATCTCCCAAAATAGACTATTTCAAGTAATGTTATTTTAAATTCTAATTTTTATTCACTTTTACTATATAATCTTCATCTATATGTCAAACACCAAGATCACTTATTCACAGATGAATTTATGTAAATGTGTAGCAGAAGAAGGTCATGTCAATCACAGACCCAAAGCACACTGTTACTATGTGCCAAACATAACTTTGTGTTATTTATTCACCCTATTGACTAATTCCAAGTGACAGTAATTTTAAAATGTCTTAAAGAAAATTTAGCTCTCAGAGTTTAAATAAAAGTGAGATAAAATTCAGAAACTAGCATTTTCCCTTTGAAAAATGTTATAGATGTTGTTGTATTGGATTGCCTTTTATAATGTGTTTACTTCAAATTTCTTTTGGCATGGAGTTCTGATAATTAAAAATGGTTTTCAGAGATTGAAATGCTAGCCATAAGAATTTCTGAATATATGTCTTTTTATTTTAAACTCATACAAATATAAAATTATAATCTTATATTTATGATATAATTTTGGTTAATAGGACAATTTTTGTTTTCATGATCTAAGAAACAGACTTCTCATAAAAAAGAATGGTGCTTCCAATTTTGCTCTTTTTCTCAAGAATTGATTATATAGGGTCTTTTGGGGTTCCATGTAAATTTTAGCATTTTATCTGTTTCTATGAAAAATGCTATCTGATAATTGCATTGCATCTGTAGATTGCTTTGGTTAGGCTGGGCATTTTAGCAACATAATTCTAATTCATAAGCAAAATCATTTTCCATTTATTTCTGACTTCTGCAATGTTTTTAGCAATATTCAATAATTTTCAGTGCATAGATACTTTCATTTTGTCTCAGTTTTAGACAAGTATTTTTTTGATTATTAAACTTCAATTAAAGACAAAAGCTATGTATTTTCACTCATTTCTCAACATTTCATGTTTTATTTTACAATTTATGTTTTATATTAAATATTCATGAACAAATTATTGTACCTGTAGTTATTTCTAATCACTTTATATTTTAATCTTTGTGTAAAGTTCTAAGTGATTTCACCATTACCATTATAGTATTAAAGTAGTTGGTATTTAACTGTATAATTACCTTTGTGAATGACTTTCATCTTTAATTTTTCTCTATATTACCAAATTCTCATCCTTTCATGTCAGCTTGAAGACCTCCTTTTAGCAGACCTAGTACTAAGCTAGCTCTGGTGGTGATACTCCATTAGCTTTAGTTTCTTTAGTAAAGTCCTTATGTCTCCCTTATTTCTGAAAGACAATTTTCCAGTTGAAATATTTTTAACTGGCAGTGTATTCTCTTTAGCATTTTTAATATATCATCATACCTTCTGGCCTGCAAGATGTTTGCTGATAAATGTCCTGACTACTCGTCTCTTGAATGCAATAAGCCTTTGTTCTCTAACTGCTTTGAAAAATTTCCCCTTGCATTAGTTTTTGACAGTTTTATTATAACTCTTCTTTTGGATGAAACTAGTTAGGAATCTTTGAACTTTATGTGCCTGGATTTTCCTCTTTCTCCCTGGATTTGGGAAGTTTTTCACCGCCATTTTTTTTTTTTTTTTTTGAAAAAAACATTCCTTCCCCTTGTCTTCCTGAGATTGACATAATGGTAACATTAGCTCTTTTGATAATCCCCCATAAATTCTATAGGCTCTCTTGACTTTATTTTTTCCCCTCTTTCATCTTTGAGTGGACAATTTCAAGTGATCTTACTGAGTTCCCTGATTCTTCTACTTGACTGAATCAGCTGGTGAAGCTCTCTATCACATTATTTACTTCTATCATTATGTTTTTCAAGTTCAAAATTTATTTATCATGCATTCTTTTTGTTGAACTTTTCTTTTTTGTCGATATTGTTACTTAGATTTTGTTAAACAATTCTCTATATTTTCTTTTTAAGCTTATTTAGAACAATTATTTTGAATTCTTTTTCAGGAAGTTTGTGTATCTCCAATTCACAGGATTGGTTTCTGGAAGATTAAATGTGTTGATATTGAATTGTTGGTCTCCCCTAAATCTTTGGGAATTTGTTTACACATTGGGAGAACTGATATCAGTTGTTTATGCACATCTACCAGATTAGCCACCAACATGCATGCACTGAGAGCCCGGGACATTTATGGGTATGTGCATGGTGGCTACACTGGTTCCTGGCTGAGGGGACTCAAGAGAGGAGAGGAAAACAGCTATAGATTTAGGCAGCTGGAGTCAGCAAAGACAAACAAACAAATAAACAAACAAACCTGTGGTGAAACAACAGGGTTTGTCTGCAATAAAGGCAACAGGTGATGTGCAATTGGTTCAATCCCTGTTGAGGTTCTCAATAGTGAAGTTGGAGTATTCTGCAGAGCAGGCTGCTTGTCACCACACTGACACTTTCTGAGGACATTTTATAATTTATATCTGGATGTCCCCCCAAATCCCCATGTACTCAGAGCAGGGCCTTGTGAAAGATGATTAGATTAGGAGGTGCTAAAACTAGTTTGGTGCTGGGAGATAGGGCCAGGCCAGAAGAAGTGGGCAAGTCACTGGGTGTGTGACCTGGAAGGGTATATTTACATCTCCAGCTTCTCCCATTGCTCTCTGCTTGAGGCTGCCATAAGGTGAGCAGCTTCCCCTCCTCCATTCCCCTCTGTCATGGTGTTTCTTCCTTGGAGCCAGCTGACCAAGGACTGAAACATGAGCCAAAATAAACCTCTTCTCCTTTACATTGTGGTTATTGGCTATTGTATCCCAGTAATGACTAAAGAGAATAAGACATACTGATATTGATAAACTCTGTTGTTCCTACCTTCTTTGTTCCTGCCCATCTCCAGATATTTTACCTATGCTAGCATCTTCCTCTGGTATCTGTTGCTAATAACATAGCACTATGGACTGGATGGGTTATAAACAAATAGGTTTATTTGGGGTCATGTTTCTGGTCTGAGGTTTTGAGCCAACATCTCGTGATGGCTTTGTTTCTGGCAGAGTCCTGAGGCAGCAGAAGACATCACTTGACAAGAACCATTTGCAAGTTCCAGTCTTTCTCCTGCTTTTTATGAAGGCACAAAGGTTTAATTACGAGAGCTCCACTCTGGTAACTTGTTCTAATCCCAATCACCTTCCAGAGGCTCTACCTCTAAACATCACAGTCAGACTAAGTTTTCTCATCCTGAGGATTAGATTTCAACATGAGTTTTTGCAAGCAGAAACCATGCAAACTATAGCAGCTCCTAGAAATATGGGTGTGGTGAATCCAGAGAGAGCTCATTTTGAAAAGCTAGGGAACCTGGTCACTCACCCTTCCCTTGTTTAACCTGAGAAGAATTCATGGATCAGGGAGTTTTTATTAATGAATAGCTTTCTAATTGTTTTTGTGGGGTGTGATAATTAAGCTTAAATGTCAACTTGATTAGCTTGTGAGCCACCTAGTGCATGAATAAATTGCACTTCTAGGTGTATCTGAATGAGTCACAGAGGCATGATGTTAGTCTATATCTTCTCCCTGACCCCTTCCTCTCTGGTACTGTTTCTCTGCTCTACATCCCAGGTGCTATGACTAGCACTTAGGTGCAGCTTTGCTCTGTCATACCCTTCCACTATGATATTTCTGCCTTAGACCCAGTTTACCACAGACTGAATCCTCTGAGAACAATGAGCCAAGTCAAACGTCTCGTCCTTTAAGATGTATGTGCTGGCTTGGAAACAGCCCAAGTGCCCATCGACTGGAAACTGGATAAAGAAGATGTGTTTTTTTTTATAAAATGGAGTACTACTCAGCCATAAAGAATGAGAAACTAGAGACATTTAGAGCCAAATGGATGCATATTGAG
>NW_004624899.1:2099311-2109438 GCF_000247695.1 Heterocephalus glaber | reverse complement strand
TATTAAGATATGTGTGTTGGTTATTTGTCCAGCAAAGGGAAAACTATCTAACACGTGATGGAATGAATGCTGGGATGTCTTATACCAACGTCTGTTGACAACACCTTTCTCCACATTATCTTGGACTTCTGTGAAATTTAGCATGCATCGCTACATGGTTGCCTATCTAAGCAGTAATGACATATTTTTAACAGCATGCTCATATACTTTTCAACTAATTAAAAGTATACTTATTTTTCTACAAGAAATATATGTTAGAAAAAACATTTCACCACAATGGACCTTTTCATTGGCACTGTTCTATTGCATTGTCAATATCTTAATAACATATAAGTAATGTAAATATAAATACACAGATATATGTTTCCTGTATTAAATGTGCCTAGACTCAGCAAGAGATACTTAAAAGGAGTAGGCAAAAGTGGTATAAGGAGAGAAGCCAAACAAATGACAGAGTTATTTTTTAAAAGTCAGATACTTTTTAAAAAAATATCAGATATGATATTTTAATGAGACTAAAATGTGATATTTGAAAAATTATCAGAGTGGTATACATTGAGAATACTACCCTTTCATTCATATGTTCCCTTCCCTGTGTCTCTAGGCCTCTTTCTGTTTGGGCTCTTTCCCATTTGTCTCCAGGTGTGGACCTGTCTCTAGCCTTCCTTTTGAATCCTTGTTTGTTTGTTTCTGCCTGTATGGTTTATGTGTCTTTACTGCGTTCATTTTTTACAACTCTTTCCATACGTTGCTCTAATAAATGCAAATTTTTTGATAGCTAACAAGAATGACTGGTAGTTTATGGAATTCTTGGGAGTGGTACCCTAGTTAGGAACACTACATAATTGGTGTTAATTCATATAAAATATATGTTACTGGTTTTACTGTTTTGACTTCTTTTCTTGAAAAAGCAACTTAGTATTCTAAGATGAATGTATATTTCAGTTAAATCATTGTTTCACAGACTAACATTAGCAAGAAGGCCTTGCAAAAGAGAGGAGATGGAAGAGGTAAGAAAACCTACTGCTTACTTTTCACCTACCATTCTTCCAAGAATGAGTTTAACCAATCATCTCAGAGTAACATGATCTTTCACTCAAAACTTTAATTCATTTTTTTGTTTCTATTTTCTCTATTTTGGAGAGCCTCAGAATTATTAAAAAGGGTACTCAATGGTAACTGTCCTATACAGATGCATTATAAATACCATTTATAACAAGAATTTCAGAAGAATTTTATCTAAAAGAAAATACTTTTACTTATTATTGAATATGAACGATGAAATATATAAAATTTTCCTCATGAAAACTGGTTCAATTGAACAATTTAGATGAAAATCCACTCTTCATTTTTTAAATTAATTATTTATACCAGAAACATTTTCCATAGAAATCAATTCTATACAAACTAAATGTTTTTATATTAGGTTTTGGAAGATGGCCAAGTGAAGTGTTCTGGCAAGTGTTCTGCGATGGTTCTTCAATAGTCTACCTGTTGAGTTTAAAGAAATGTTTCTTAGAGTTTCTCCAAAATTAACAATTATAAGATATTCTTTATTACTCATGGAGTGCATCTTTGTGAATTTCCCTACTTGCTAGCCCTGATTTATCATCCCCAACTCAATACTTGTGGGGCTTTGGCCATCATTCAGGGACATGTGCAGAACAGCGATACAGAGTCCACCAAAAAATGTAGACACACTTCAGGAGTTCACTGTATTAATAAATGTCTGGACGCCCATGGTAACCACTTTTAGCACCTCCTGAAATTGTAGAGGCCAAAGGTAACTTGTATTAATCTCATGGTGTCTCAATAAATTTAGATAATATAAAATACTTATACAAGTTTTTCTTTTCCTGATGTATATATTTTTTGGTGGAGTTGGCATATGTATCTACAGTCACACAAAGCAAATATCTGCTTTCTTTTTCCAGCTCTCATATGGCAAACAAACACATTGTTTTGTCATGTATTTAGTGCCATGGTTTTCATATTTTTGTCACTTCTTAAAATGTCCTTCTAGCCTGGTGCCGAAGCACTGGCTGTGTCACTAAGCATAGGCAGGCCTTTCCGTGTCTTAGAGAGAAAGTGTGTGTTGCTGTATAAGTTCTACTTAGGTCAGAGTTCTTACTTGATTTCATTGTTAATGAATCAAAAATATTTTTTAGAAAGTCTTTGAACAGGTATATACATATAAAACAAGAGTATTAATTTGTTGGCTGATGAAAATGTTATGACAAGGCTCATAAGAACCTATTTCCTGACAGTTTAGTATTCTTGAACCTCATGCTCATAGCAACTTTTAGAATGAAAATATTGTAAATAATGACAATTCACTGTATAACTGAATGAACCAAATCCTGCTGGGTAGGTAGCTATAATTTTTAGAACATTTTCATAAGCAAGGTATCCACAATGTGATTTTCATTCCTTATGAGAGGAGTTTATGGTATGCATATACTCTAAGTATTGAGAAAAATTCTTTTGGTTTATACTGGTATTTTCTTTCAGAAATCCACATCAAGTCAGGCTTTTCTCTCATCTAAAAATTGCTTCGTGGCCTTCCACAGGAAACATTTGGAACATGGGCTTACAGATGAAGAGCAGATTCCTTGGTATGGCACAAAAACTGCTTTTCTGTCTCCCAAGCCATTCTCGTGTCCATTCTTCCTTTGACAGCTTCCACCACTCTGAATTTCCTTTTTCTGAAGCCCACTAGGCAACAACATGAACCCACGCTATATGTACTACCTGTAAATATTTTACCGAACTTTTGCCTAATTATTGAACTTCTAAATTTCATCCTATATCACACTCTAGTGTCATTTATTCTGAAACAACTATCGTGACTTTTGTTAAATTGGTCATCATTTCCTTGTTTTTGTTTTCATAGCATTTTTAAATTTTCTTATGTGCTCTCTCCTCCCCCCACTTTGGGAGCTGCTGCATTGTAGTGGAATCTCATGTCAGACACGTAGACCTCCAGGTCATGCATTTAAAACACATTGTAAGTATGTACATTCAGACCCATTTCCAAATTTAATCCACATAAAACAACAGCAACACAAATCTATGCATTTATATCAAGATCAGAGCACTCTAGCATTCAACAGAATAAACTTTTGAGAGAACATTAATCACATATTGATCACATAGTATTTAATCTCCTCTCTTAAGATCTTGGGTCACCCTGTGTGGGATTTATTCTCTCACCACTCTGTAAGGGGCTCCGCTCCATAGGAGGGCATTGCCACCATGCATCTCCCACCACAGATGCCAGGTGGAAATGAAATTTGAAATTAATCTCATGAGGCAAGGACAGTAGGCAGAGTTCATTAAATGGTACCTATAAAGTGATAATATTGATGATTAAATGCCTTGCAAAATATATACTCAAAATAAACAATAAAAGCTTAGACTTAGTGCCAAGAAAGCTATGAGGGCTAATAAATGTATCATCCAACCCACTGTTGGGGAATAGAAGGGACTTGAACCCCGAAGAAGTAATGAAATTGGCTTCAGGTCTCATCATCCCTGGAAAAGCCAGGCTAAAAGGCAGGGTTTGTGTGTGTGTGTGTGTGTGTGTGTGTGTGTGTGTGTGTGTGTTTGGTACCTTGCATCAAACTCAGGACCTTGCATTTGTGAGGCAGGTGGTGAAACCACTGAGCTAAATCTAAATCCCTGGCCTGAAAAACCAGGTTTTTGAGGCTTAATTTGATCCCATATTTTATGATGCCAGGATGCTTTCCAAGCAATATTTTACCCATTTTTATTTTCCGCATGATTTGAGTCTTTTATTTTTTTATTTCCTGCTTAAAATGAATCTTCTATTGTCATAATTTTTAGAATAAAGAAGATATTAAAAGTTTCATAGACGTCATATAGGAATATTATTATTAAATATAATAAAATTCTAGTGTAATATTTAAATAAGAAGTACATGATGTATAAAATAATGTAGAGCCATGTTGAAGTTGAAACTCAATTATAACCATAGTTTTGAAATTTGAAAAATATATTACTCTATATACCGCGTTTATATATTAACTCATTCCATAGATTTTTTTTCAATATCTTAATTCATCCATAGATTCTTTTCAAATATCCTCATTTATTTTATGTACATTTGAGGTTTTTAAAAGCAATGTTTGGTCAGTCTATAAAACATTAGATGAATTCTGTACCAGGAGTTCCAAATAAAATTAATTTATGGTATTTATTTGGAGCCAAAACTTTCAAGACAGTTATGCATGTTCAAAATTCTAAAGGAAGTAAAATTTACATTTCTTTTAACCCAGGTGGGTTTTAGTGGCACCACTTCCTCATCTCTATATATTAAAAGGACTTTGGCAGGGCCTATATTTCCCCTTTTTATGAAGGGAAATTAAAATTCCATGACAGTGGTGTCATTATAAGCTTTCTGCTTCTCTGAACGTTGGGCCCCTTTCCCCAGTTGGCAGTTCTAGCCCATAGCCACTAAAAATTGCCTTCCTATGAAATCCTTGTTTCCAGAGTTTTGGTAGGAAGTTTCCTTTTTAGTACATTTCTCTTTCTTCCTATTTATAATAAATTTTGAAATATATTACATCAGAAGTCACAATCATAAAAGATTCACAGTAAAATAGGCAAAAATATTTAATTTTTTCATTGATCTCTTAGGCTAAAATTAAAGAATACTTTTAATTCAAGGAGATTATAAACATATGAATACTTAGTTCTTTAACCACACTTTTTACATAGAGATGATGTTGTATAATCTTTTGCTAAATGCAAAAAAAATACTTAATTGCTTAATAATCAATTTCTTTTTTTTTTTTTTTTTGGTACCGGGGATCGAACTCAGGTCCTTGCACTTGCAAGGCAGGCAGCGGAACCACTGAGCTAAATCCCTGACCCCTAATAATCAATTTCTTTAAAAACATTTAAAAGTTACTAGGTAATTATGAAATTAGTAAATGTAAAACTAATTGCTTAGTACCCAGATAGAAGAAAGAAAAAAAGTGATAAGTAGAGATAAAAGATTTAAAAGCATCATAGTTAGGTTTAAGTATATTTTCCTAGAAATTCTACTCATAGTAAGAAGTGATACCATGGAATTAATTAATTTACAATACTGTTCATGTCACATTCAGTAGGGTTACTGCAGAAGGCATCAACCTACTTCTGAAGAAAAATATTTTCCTCCTAGGTGGAAGAACACCAAAGGGAAGCTTTGACAAGCTTCAGTCACCGCTTGCCCAGAGAGAGCTTTCTCTCCTGGTTAATATTTTCTATTTTGATGCATTTGTTTTTCCTAATAGCTCCAGGTAGAGGAGTTTCTCTCCTGTGTGGCAATTAGAACACTTTCCACTGCAGAAATAGAAACTCCAGGTCAACCAGTTTACACAGTAAAAAAAAAAAAATCTGTTGTCTCTCTTAACAAGAAAACCAAAGAGATAAAGCTGTTCTGGAGACAGCTGTTAGCATGCTAGGAATGTCATCAAAGAAACAGAATCTGTTTCTTTAAGGTCCACCTGGCATTGCAGGGGGCCTGAACTACACTGCTTAACAGTGTAGACTTATTACCATGAGTCTGAGGAGTTTCAGGTAGTGTGGACCAGCTGTTAGCATTGCTCATGGAAAAGAGTGAGACTGATGATGTATACATAGTTTTGAGGCTCACTATGTATCTGGAGACTCCCAGAATATCCTCTGATTGGGCTGGTTACACAGTGAAGATTAGGTTAGGTAATCAGCAAAGTCAGAAACTGGGGTGAGGCTCCATTTGGATCCCCCAGTTCTGAAGGGTTCTATGTATGTATCAGTTGGCTGCTGAGCCAGGCAGAAAGTGCACCATTAAGGCCTTTAAGGGAGAGTTAGAATTCGAACCTGGCATCTCTGGACCCTGGTAGTGAGGAAGCCTGTGCCTAGAATGCATGCTTTTCCTTTAATCTCATTCCTCAAGGTGTCTTTCTCCTGCAAGGAAGGGTGGATCTGTCAGCAGTGTCATTTGGGTTCCATAAGTTAGGGCTGGACTAAGGTCATGTGCACCCAGAGTGAGGGTTTCCCTAAGAGCTCTGCCCTGGAGTGCTCATCAGCACTAGATCCAGGCTTGTTGTGTCTCATCAACCACTTGCTTAGTAACTGTCCATAATAATGGAGCCAGACTCACCTTGAGCTAGTTTATTGCTGTCACAGATGCCCACCAGTGGTGGTGGAGGCTTCAGGCTTTCTTGGACCTATAGAGGAAGAAAGCAGTGTTGACTCCAATAGGGCTATCAATTGTTGCCTTAATCTGGGACCTTTCACCCTAATCATCTGCAGAATGCCAAGTCTTGGCTAGGTTTCTAATCAGGATGATTTCACAGAACTGCTGTAATGTTTATAGCAGCACAATTCATAATGGCTGCCTGGAAGCAGCTTATATGTCCATAAACAGATGAATGGATAAAGAAAACATGGTATCTATTCATCACTGAGTACTATTTCGCTATAAAGAAGGATAAATTCAAGACATTTGTAAGAAAATGGGTATATCTGGAAAATATAATGTTAAGTGAAACAAATTAGATACACAAGCTTAAATATCATATGGTATCTCTCATTTTGAGTAAGGTGAAGTGCAAATAAAGGGCACAATAAAGGATTGATGGAAGGAAACAAGGAGATAGATCTTCTGCAAATGAGAAGATGCCCAGGAGACCAAGGTGGTTGGGAGATGGGGAAGTAAAATGATTGACAATGTGTCGTGTCCACGTACCAAATGCCCACCACGAATGTAAACACTCTATGTACTGAACATGAAATAATAACAATAACAACAACAATGATGAAAATGTGGAAAGGGGATCTAGAGACCTAGAGATGGAAGGAGGGAAGTGTGTGGGGGGTCGAAAGAGGAAAAGGGTAAGATATGTACATGTACCTACTCAATAAGATGAACGTAAACTTCATGCATTTTTAAACAAAATAAAATTCAGAAAAACAGGTAGCTGAAAAGAAAGAAAAAAGAGAATTCTAAAAGTAAATAACTAATCGAAAGAAAACTAAGGGAAAGAGCTGAAGTCTCTTATCCCTGGACTAACACCAGTGTCCGAGTGCTTTCTCACTGGCAGAATATTAACTTCTAAGGAGATAATTGCAGCTCATTAATCAAATGTCACCCACTTCTAACTAAAATTAATATTCTCTTCCTTTTCATTTTCAGGATTCAAATTAAAGATCTAACTAAATTGTTTAAGATTTCCTAAGAAAACCTTTCTACATTAATGCCTAACATACACCACTTACATAATAAAAGACTAATATAAAATATAGTAGGTTAATAGCATGGTCTAAGGAAAAGAATTTGAGTTAAAGGCATCAGCACTCACTAAAATCACAAATGTAATTATCGTTTTTCTTCTATTGGGTTACATGAAATAGAGCAAATCAGATAATTTAATATTTTTTTGCAAAAAGCATACAATTTTACATGATTTTCTAAATGTAATTAAAAATGAATCTACACCGCCCCCCTCCCAGGCCAGGAGCCTGCCCAGCGAGGACCTGCACAGGCACTCAGGCTCCCAGCAGAGGCCCACCATTCTATCCCTAAGTGTGGGCAGATCCCTGGGAGCAGCTGTGTGGCCTGGACCAGCATAGCTGCAGGCAGATCCCAGCCCGGGCGCCTCCTGAACCCCAAAGGCTCAGGCACACCCACCAAGACAAAGGCCTGCCCAGAAAGGGGCTGCACAGGCGCATGGGCTTTATCCAGAGACTCCCCATACCATCGGCCACAACCAGGGACCTGCCTGGAGAAGGGCTCTACAGGTACACAAGCAATACCCAGAGACTCACCCTGATACCATTAACAAATGCAAGGAGACCCTAGCCAAAGCCTGTGCAGACAACAGAAAATGGAGTGCACAGCCCCCAACAAAGGCCCTCCCAGACAATACCTACATAGGGGCCCCAGCAAGAGGCACACCTAGATATGATCCCAAGTGTGCTCAGGCCCCAGCCAGAAGCCCGCCCAGACAATAGGTCAGCTCAGGGATCTAGAAGGCCATTACTCTGAACCCAGGAATTGGTGTACTGGTGAGCAGCAGAGTAAAGGCTGCTTGGTGGTTTGCTGAGAATTCAAGACCACTGGGTGAGCAGAGTCACCTCAACAAAAAGACAGCAGGCTGCATCTGTTGAAATGAGAAGACATGTAAGTAAGTCCCAAAACCAGACTTCCAGATCACCTAAGGGAACCACAAAGTGCAATGACATGAAACAACCTAGTACTCAAACACCTGAACTCCCTGAACTGGCAATGAAAGGGGTCCTGGAAAAACTGAAATCAGAAATAATTTCTCAGATAACAGCAGAGATTGTGCCCATAGTACAAGACATGATTAATAAATTTAAAGTGGACACAGATTAAAAAAAAAATAGAGGAGCTGAGGAATATGATGGAATGCCAATGTAGGAAACAAATGGAATCCATGAAACAGATGCAAACAGATTTCCAGATTAAAAACTCCATTGAAAGTTTATGCAGCAGAATGAGCCAATGTGAGGATAGAATTTCACACATAGAAGATAGGATTGCAATCAGTGACCAGGAAATGAAAAATTTCTTAAAAATAGTAAGGGACCATGAGAAATCAATCCAGCAGCTGCTAGATGATGCAAAGAATAACATCAGAGTGATTGGAGTCAAGAAACAGAAACACACAGGAAGACAGTGCAGATGACATAAAAAAAAAACAAAACTGTTCACAGAAGTAATAGCAGAAAACTTCCCAAATAGGGGAAAAGAACTTGACATACAGATAAGTGTGGCATATAGGACTCTAACTAGCCATGATCAAAAACATCTACACATAGGTATACAATTGGTAAGATTACAGAAACCGAACAGAAGAACAAAATTCTACAAGCTGTTAGAAGAAACAAATCACATACAATGGAAAGCAGATCAGAATCACAGCAGGCTTCTCAATGCAAACCCTCAAGACAAGAACAGCATGGAGTGATGTATTTCAAGCCTGAAAGGAAAACAGCCTCCAATCCAGATTGATGTACCCAGCAAAACTATCTTTCAAAATTGATGGAGAAATAAGATACTTTCATGACAAAGAGCATCACAGGAACTTGATGAATATTAAAATATTACTCCCCAAAATTTTAAACAATGTCTTAGGAAAAGACAATGAGGATCACAACCCCAGGAAGTCCCACAGAATGAATCCATCAGGCACCACAAGAAATTAAACACAAAGGGAGAGGCTCCAACGAAAAGAAAAAGTCATGACAAGGACAAGTCAATACATATCAATTATAACCATCAATGTTAATGGACCCAATTCACCAATCAAAAGAAATAGACTGGCAGAATGGGTCAAGAAGTAAGGTCCACAAATATGCTGTATACAAAACACACTTAACTCAAAAAGAAATTCATAGACTGAAAGGTAAAGGGTGGAAAGCAACACTCTATATGACAGAAACAAGAAAAAAAGCAGGAGTAGCTATCCTCTTTGCAGATCAAGTAGATTTCAAACCAACACTGATTAAGAAAAACAAAGAAGGACACTACATTCTTGTAGGGAACAATTCAAGAGGAAGAGATGACAATCAATATATATGCACCAAACACTAGTTAGCCCAAATATGTAAAGTGAATACTAATGGACATGAAAAATCATACAAGCACTAATATAATAGTAGTGGGGGACCTCAATACCCCACTCTCACAAATAGATGGATCAACTAGACAAAAAACAAACAATGAAATACTAGAACTCAATAAAACTCTTAAACAAATGAACTTAACAGATGTTTACAGAGTGTTCCACCCCACAAAATCAGAATACACTGTCTTTTCAGCAGCACACAGGTCATTCTCTAAAATAGACCACATACTCGCTAATAGAACATATTTAAGTAAGTGCAAAGGAATTAAAGTTATCCCCTGTATATTGGCAGATCATAGTGCAATGAAATTGGAGATCAATTGCAAAAGAAACCCCAAGAATTTCATAAAAACATGGAAACTGCCCAACACACTTCTGAAGAAAAAATGGGTCACAGAGGAAATTTAGAAGAAATCAGACAGTTCCTACAACTAAATGAAAATGTCAATGCAACATACTGGAATCTATGGGACACAATGAAAG
>NW_004624899.1:2067614-2090116 GCF_000247695.1 Heterocephalus glaber | reverse complement strand
AAGTAAAATATTCTATATGCATCAACAGTAATAATAAAATATATATATATATATATATATATATATAATGACACCTCACTATCTGAACTAAAAGCCTTCACAGCAGGACTTTATCATTCTAATTGTACTAATCAGAATCTAAAGGATTTATGGAGAAGTGATGATGTGGCATTGAGATTTTTAGAACAATAATGACACTCAAGAGATTTGGTTTCTTTCAAAATTGCCTACGTTTTGATGAAAAAAGACCCTATAAGAAAGAAAAAAGAAAACAATACAATTTGGCTGGTATTAGCTCATTTTTGAAAGCTTTGTTTTGAACTGTCAAAGAATTTATACATCATCTGAATATGTGATAACTGAGAAACAACTGGCATCATTTCATGGTTGTTGTAGGTTTCGGTAATATATATCAAGTAAACCTTCCAAATATGGTATAAAATATATGCCCTGGTAAATGCTGAGACATTTTACACCTAGAATTTAGAAATTTATCCTGGAACTCAGCCACCAGGTCTTTATTCATCCAGCAATAAACCTTATGACATTGTGAATTGAATTGCTGCACCTGAAGTGACATGTGACGTCCATACGTTCAAGCGGCTGCATCGGGCTGTAGGAGAAGATGGCGATCTCCACAGGAGTTAAAGTTCCTCGTGATTTTCGCTTGTTGGAAGAACTTGAAGAAGGACAAAAAGGAGTAGGCGATGGTATGGTTAGCTGGGGCCTTGAAGATGATGAAGATATGATACTTATAAGGCAGACAGGCATGATTATTGGACCACCAAGGACAAATTATGAAAATAGAATATATAGACTGAAAGTAGAATGTGGACCTAAAAACCCAGAAGCTCCTCCATCAGTTAGATTTGTAACAAAAATTAATATGAATGAAATAAATAATTCCAGTGGAATGGTGGATGCATGAACCATACCAGTGTTAGCAAAATGGCAGAATTCATATAGCATTAAAGTTGTACTTCAAGAGCTAAGACGTCTAATGATGTCCAAAGAAAATGTGAAGCTTCCAAAACCACCAGAAGGACAAACATGCAACAGTTAGTTTTAGTGGATCTCAAACTTGTTCTTTTTTTTTTTTTTGGTACCAGGGATTGAACTCGGATCCTTGTGCTTGGGAGGCAGGTGGCGAAACCACTGAGCTAAATCCCCAGCCCCACAAACTTGTCTTGAATCAACAACCTTACTCATATTAATGTCTTGATTAAATACCACAATGCAAAATACTCACACATTAAGTAAAAGAATTCCAGCTGGTAAACATGACCTGGACATTGTAAGAATATATTTAATGTATGTACACCCATTATGTTTTCAGGTAATAGGAGGAAAAATGTGGCACAATTTTTCTTTCTCTTATTAAGGCATTGTCATTCAAACATGAACCTGGAGTACTCCAAATAGAATTCAGGTTTACAAGATGAAAGCATGGCAAGAACTGTCAGATGTCAGTGGAAACGTGTGTTTCTGAAAAGTAAAATCTCAGAAGGAAAAACAGAAATGGCATGCTTATCCATCTTGCTTAGTGAAACAGCTACAGTTTGAAATTGTTCAAAGTAGCAGGTACAATGAATATTGTCACAAATTGTGTTAATTTTTGAAGTAGTGTGGGTGCTGACTAGTAGTAGTATCAAAAATATGCTAGGATTGTTTTGATACCTGTATTTATAATAAAAAATGTTGGGAGGTTTGATGAATTTCTGTCAAAAGCTGTTCCTGTGTGTTACATGTAACAGACATGGTAAATATTTGTTTACAGTCTTTGTTAAACCATCCATTTAAATTTAGGTGAAGTCAACAAAAGGAAATAGATGTATGGACATGTGATTTTGAGATTAGTCTTAAAATGTAAATAAAATGTCGAATGTGTTCTCAGAGGGGAGAAAAAGAATTGTTGCACCTATTTCAAAAAGAAACCCAAATGTCACATTTGGCAATTAGTTCACTAGTTACCCATTGATGCTACATTTGCTATAAGAACAGCAGTTGACCAGCACAAAAACTATTCACAAGAAAAAAGAAAGATTCCTGAAAAAACTTTGCAAGTTCACAATAGAGAAATGTGTAATCAAATCTTTGGATTTCAGAAAGACAGAACATTTGGCTCCTATCTGGTGAAGAAAAACAAAGTAGTATTAAACCTGTCAACATTACACCATGATGATAAGATTGATATTGAAGCTGAACCTGGTGGTGCATGTCTGTAATCCCAGAACTTCGGAGGCTGAGGCAGGAGGATCCCATGAGTTCAAGGTCAGCCAGTGCTATATATTGAGTTGCAGGCTAACTTGGAGTACTTAGCAAGACTCTGTCTCAAAAAAACCAAACAAAGAAAAAAAGAGATTGATAGTGAATCCTCAACACAAATGAAGCCAGAAATGGTTACATTTTACAATAAAAGAAAAGGAGGAGTAGATGTTGTAGATGAGTTATGCAGCAACTATTATGTCATTCGAAACGAAGAATTGGCCGGTGGTTGTTTTATTCAATGCTAAACATGCCAGGCATGAATAGTTTCACAGTTTAAGAAGAAAATAACAAGCACAAAATATCATGGAGAAATTTTCTTAGAAGATTGGAATTGGAATTGACAGATGATCAATTCCAACACAGGAAAAACAATATGTATCTGCCCAAAGAACTCTGCAAAAGAATTCTGGAGCAGATAGATGAGCAGACAGGGGAAGCATAACGAGAACCTCCTAAGAAAAGAGGAAGGCCAGCAAGATGTCAAGTATGTCCTCCAAAGAAAATAGGAAAACAAAACACATCTGCTGTCAGTGTAAGCAAGACGTGTGTGGAACATGCTGTGTTCATGTGTGAAGACTGCCTTAGGTGTGATAAAGTAAAGATTATTTTTGTGGTAGAGTTTTATTTGCATTTTCATTGTAGTTCACGTAGGAATTTATTTCTGCTGTTGTTTTTTAGATCTCATAAGCAGGTTAACAGTTGATATTGAAAATATTGTTTATTCTAGATACTACATATTTGATATTTTGTTTTATCAGTATTTCATTTTCCTGCTAAGTGAACATTGTGTAATATAATAGGAAGCTCCTCACAAAAGGACAAGACCAGAGAGATGACAAGTATGACCTGCCAAACAGGAAAGGAAAGCTAAGCCAACGCGCTGTCGGTGTAAGCGAGACTTGTGTATGCAACATGCCGTTGTCATGTGTGAAGATTGCCTTGGGTGTGATAATTGAAGCAAAGATTACTTTGATGGTAGAGCTTTGTTTGTATTTTCATAATAGTTCACATAGAAATGTATTTCTGCTGTTATTTTTTAGATCTTTAGGAAAACAGTTGATATTGAATATGTTAATGTTTATTCTACACATTCATTACATATTAAAATTTTAATATTTTATCTTATTGATATTTTATTTTCCTGTTAAGTGTACATTGTTTAATGTAATAAAACTCATAAAATTAAAATAATAATTCATCAATAGAAATAGTACTAAAAAATAAATGTAAGCGTTATACACCCCCCATAATATGCCTTGCAAAAAATTCAGCGTGATGCTCCTAAACCCAAGGAATTACCAAATAAACTCAATAACTCTTAGTCACATGCCAATTAAAACAGAACTGTGCACAATAAACATTCTGGATATGACTGAAATTATTGGCCACTGACCATACCTCTTCCTACCAATGAAAAAATATCTCTGCCATGTTTGGATAACATGATCTCATTAAAGGTTATCTGTGGGGTGACATCTCTTAATTCATTCAATTTTTTCTGTGTACAGGTAGGTATTTTATATTATGTTCAGATCATTTTGATTTTTTCTTCTGGGCCATATTTTTTAATATTGTCATGTTCTTCCTTTTGCAATATCATTTCTAAATTTAAAAATTCTTTCCCATGACTACCAAGAGACAAGAAGCAGCATCTTTGCTTGCATTGTCTTAATGATCTCAGCCTAATCAGTGTAAAGCTCTAAAAAGACAGCTAAAACTGCTGGTTAAATACTTTGTAAGTTGTCTCACTGTTCAAAACTTGTAGATATTGAAAAACCACAGTTTCTCAGATTTTCCATGTGTTCCTTCCCCAAGGATGACATTGTTACCAGTTACAGAGCATGTCTACCAAGTGAGTGTTCTCCATACCTGCATGGATTGAGAAGCTTCCTTAGTTAATTTTTCAGTTTTATCCATGGTCCACTCCTATGTCACTGAACTCTGATATTCAGGGTAGCCCAATCTTCACAGTGATAATCAAAGAGAAAAATGGGCTAATCCTAAACAAATGTCTCTGAAAAGTATGCTCAACTTTACATCTTGTTCTACCTATGCTGTATGCTGTCATTCAGCATACTTGTTCAGAAAACTAGGTTGTCATCCATGTAACATTCCATAAAACTGTCAACTTCTGTCTCAAGTGTATTCAATACAGAGAGAGGAACTTGAGGCAGCACAAATGAGTTTTTGGAAGCACAGCAAAGGCATACTACACAGCCTCGCTCTGAACAATCTCAAGTACTTGGCGTGGTGCACTATAGATTTCATGTGATAGAAATATGGTTTGGGTATAATAGGAAGAATACAAAGGTGCATCCAGACAGGTACCTCAAGGAAAGCATATGACTCTACAAAGAAAAGTGTGAAAACACATGTATAGAAAATAAAGGTTAATATAATTCTCTAGATGGCCTGTTGTCCAACCAGAGTAAGCTGATATTTTATTAGCAAAATTGTACTGGAGCACAAGGATCATCATCAGCCCTCACACATAGGCATTTAGTAACTACACCAGGGAGTAGTGGAATGGAAAACAGATTGCTATGAGAAGAATGCTGGGATGGGCATTTTTATACATTTTCCTTAATTCAAATGTATCTAATAAAAAGTGTTCTAATCTTATTCTTCCCTTTTAAACATTATTAGCAACTCAATATTTTGCTACTTTATAAATATTCTAAAAACTACTTATAAACATTCATGAGGATCCCTGTAAAACATGGATCATAACTATATTGAATCTATATATTATTTAAGAATTAGATTTATAAATATATTTTCTGCTACTAATAAATATATTTCTATTAATTTAAAACATCCTAAATATCTTTGTATAAGTTTGATATGTCTCTTTACAGATCATGTAACTTTGTTAGATTTATTCCTAAGACACAATTTTGTCTTAATATGTTCAAATATATTTTTAAATATGCTATTATTATTTGCATTAAAATAAAATCAATTTGCTTACCACGCCAGGGTTTTGTTCTCACACTTTTTGTTTGGCCTCTGTGAATATACATATACTCCTTTTTATGTTTTTCCAATCTTTCAAATTATTTTGGTTGAGAGGTTTGTTTAGTGTGTCTAGTCTACCATACAATCAAAACAAGAAGTCTGTCATTAATTTGAATTGAAGTTCTTGTGGCCCTCTCTGACCAAGAGTTATAAAATATCTTTAGTTCTTGAATCTATAATGACCTAATAACATTTATGAATTATGTGATACATTATGATTGGGGATTACTCATAACATGCTGCTAAACAAACATGCATGTTATGGATTAATTTATCCAATAATTGTTTCCTCCTATGCTCCAATCTACCAAAAAACGAAAAGCAAAAACTAGTTGAATTTAATTTGACATAAAAGATTAAAGCTCATTTATATGTACACAGACATATATATTTGGTGGACTGTTATGTAGTTTTTGTACATTAAGAACTGGATAACTGCAAAATAAGCGTGATGTTCTATTACAGTGATACTCATTGTTATGGAAAAACGACCTCGAGAAAACTAACTTTATAATGTTTTTTAAACACATTTTATTCCATCATTTAAAAAATAAAAGCAGTGATCATCAAAGAAGGCCCTTAAGAACCACACCTTCAGGGATTTAGCTCAGTGCCACCGCCGCCTGTCTTGCAAGTGGAAGGTCCTGAGTTTGATCCCCGGTACCAAAAAAAAGAACCACACCTTCAATTTTATTGCAACTGGGATCTCACCATGGATTTATCTTACTATTTAATCCATCAGGATCGACACTATTAGTGTTCACATGTAGATTAAGTCAAGTGTCAAATAAACCAAGTATTATAGTATCTAATGATTTATATTCAGTTCTCACAAAAGTAGCCTCTTTTCTGAAGTTGATGTTTCCAACCAGTGAGTCATATTTAGAAAGTAAAAAAGATTTTACCTCTGGAAATTTTGGGAGATTTACAGATAATACCACTTAGAAATCACTTAGAACAATTTTTAAAGATAATAATTATCTAATATATAAAATATCTTCATTTGCATCACCATTATTGTGATTACTAACACTATTTTCCAGAAAAGAAATAGAAAATTGTTAACTAGGCCAAGTCTTTTGTCATTATCCTTAACTATTCACGGGTTATAAAATAACTTACTTCTCTTACTATCACTTACTAAATTGTAAGCAGGCCCAGTGTCTTACCTTCTGTACCCTCCGTTACAGAGTGCCACCACCCCATCCCCATTTGCCATTTTGTCAGGCAGCACAGGTCACCTCAGTTGATAGTGATGTTTAGAAAGATACAAGAGAGCCAAAGAAAAGCAGAAACGGGGCTGCCAGGCTTCCCAGAGATGAATATCGCTGCAGACATGCCGTGCGGTGGTGCCTGAAGGATGAGGTAGAACCTGAAGTCCAACCAGAGTTGTTCCTTCAGTGAAGGGCAGCCTCCCTGCCTGGCCCTACGGCACACTCCCACATCCATAGCACACCATTGCCCTACAGTTCCCTCTCCACGTTGTGACTTCTGCTTTCTCATTCCTTTTGCTTCATCGTGACTTTTAACAGTTGTATTCTTTTTACGCAAGTTTCATCTTAATGCCCCTCAACCAAATTCTGAGTTCATTTTTACACTTTTCATTCAAGTGTCTCTTGTCTCCTGCAATTGTTTCATGACATTTCTACTCTGTTAGACAGGCAATGACACCAGTATATGTAAAGGGTGCTGGCCTGGGTGTGAACTGATTTTGCTTACAATATATGCCCCTACTTGATCTAATCAGAAATTCAAAAGAGACAGACTTGCACAATACTACACGTGTTCACATACACACATGAATGCACACACGCACAGTGGGAGTGTAGAAAGTTCCAGCAGTCTGAGGACTATGGAGTGAAATAAGGAATCATTTATTCAGCTATAACCAGAGTGATCAATTATTTGGAAGAATCTTTGTACTCAAATCCAATATCTCAATGGCATTGGATCATTTTGTATTGATAAATGTTCATATCTTTTCTCTATATATACCCATACCACTTAATTTCTGTATTCTTTTCTCTGACCATGCCTTTGTACCCCTTTTGCACTAGGCAAGACTGGCCATCCTAATGTGTATTTTCACACTTTTTGAATTTATTGCATTGAATACCTATGAGTACTTCCTCTTTCCTGGAATAACATTTCTCATACATTTCAAACTCTCCCAGCTTCTTGACCAGCTGATAGATCATTTTGTTACACTCATGTTATACTCATGTTACACACTTGGTGTGCTGAGACTGTCTTCTCATTTTGATATGTTTCATTGTTTTTTACTGTACTTTCTTTAAACATTCAAAATAATGGATCGAAGGAGATCACTACAATAACTCTTCATCACAGACAAAATAAAATCTTTCATACCAGAATAACTGCATCTGTTGTCCATCTCCTGTTAACATTCTGGCCTCTGTTTATTTTCACATTGCTTTACAGTGATGCATTGCTGCATTACATTTTGTAAATGCCCACAGTGTCGTGTGAAATAGGAGAAACTCAAGAGAGAAACTGGTTCATTTTGTTAAAATGAAAACTCATCAGAATAATAGTCATATAAAGTCTCTGGATGGCAGTTATTATATTACATTCGGTTTGGCCCTAAACAACTGATCTCTTTAAGTTATTTCTCAGAGACAGGAAATAAAATTTACCATATTTTTCTGCTTCTAATTTAAATTTCAACATTTTTATTCATGTTATTATAAATTGTTTAGAAATTAATTCAGAGAAGAGTTGCCCTTTGCTATTGTGATCAAAATTTTAAAAACTACCTTCTACAATTAAACATTTAAATAAAAACAAATATTTATCATCACACTCAGAGAAAAAGGATTTATGGATTCAACATTAGGATCTCAAACATTTAAGACAATGCCAGGAAATATTATCTGAATTGTTATTTTTATTTGGCTCTAATTCTAATATAATATACTATAAATAAATAAAGAGGAATGATAGAAATAGAAACAACAGGTATCTTCTAGCGGTATCAAAAAAGTGCATCTGCCCATGAAATCGTTCATGCTGTTAACATTTCTATTTAGTGCTACTCAATATTCTATTTCTGTAGTAATGCTTCTAATATAAATTATAATAATAAATAAAACAAATAGTGTTGACATTTGTGTTGTCATGAAGTGTAACTACCATTGAAAGTTATGAAAAGCACACACACACACACACACACACACACTCATGATACGAAGTTTATATCCCAGGGATATAGGAGGTATGATCATAAAATACGTTGACTACTTAATTTTTTAAATGTATTAGAGTAAAAGACATTGCCATTCACCTCTCTCAAAATACTCCCCCTTACTTCAAGCACACGTATCCCATCGATCCTGCCACTTTCTGAAGCAGTTCTGGAAGTCCTCTTTCATGAGTGTCTTTAGTTGCACTAGTATGGCTGCCTTGATGTCCTGAATTGATTCCAAACATTTATGTTTCATGCTCACTTTGACTTTGTGGAAGAGCCAGTCATGCAGAGCCAGATCCAGTGAATAGGTAGATAAGAACACAACCTAATGTTTTTATAGACCTGCCTTTCTTTGGATGACAGTAGCAGCATTCCCCGTGTTTGTTTGTTTTTTAATTACACCTAGTGAAGACACTCACAAAAGAGGATTTCCATAACTGCCTCAGAAAGTGGCAAAAACATCAAGATAAATGTTTTGAGTGAGATTAATGACAATGTATCTTTCACTGTAATAATTGTTTTAATCTAAACATTTACATTATTTCAATCACACCTTGTATATTTGGGCTTCAAAATATATCTGTTTCATCAGTAAGTGGGTAAATAAATGCTGACTCTAATTGGAAACCCTACTTTTGGGATAACTATTCTCATACAAGAACATTTGCCCCTGCTTGTTGCTGGACCATTGCGTAAGCATGGTCTAAAGCTTTTGAAATGTTTTGAAGAAAAACAGGTTGCTTTCTGTTCAAATACTGAGGATTAAAAAAAAACTTTTTCACCTTCAACTAAAGTACCTTATTTCTGATGCCCATAGGCAAAATTTAGCAGTTGCTCCTGAAAGTTTCAGTTGGAGATATGTCGGACCATCTGTTCCATTTGCTCTCTGAAACCTCGAGCTCAGTGACTTCTGGCGTGTGAGACAACTACAGCAGCTGCGATTTTGCTTGTAGTATGCTAGTTGTGCTAGGAAGATTCCAAATCCTAGGGTATCACATCTTCCAATGCCAAATGATTTAAACCAAGGTCAGTAGACTGACCTCCGAAGACAAGGAAAAATAATATTTGAGGATCTGATCAGTTATGATGAGCAACATTAATTTTTGACCTTCAGATATGCAAAGTGATTTTACTACTAAAGTAAAATAAAACTGAGTAAAGTAGGCACACATCAGTTCAATAAATGTAGATAGTCAAAATAATTCAAGTGCTTCACAAAAGTCTCCTCTTAACTCTGAAAGACGTGTGTACCAGGCATGAAATTCTTCCCCAACACTCCAGATTTCTTTCCTACATGACAACCACTCCATACCACTCCAAACTTGCATCTTGGAAAAATCAGTCAAAAGTTTACTGGTCTCTTGTTCTACTGAGTTTAGGGACCCTCGAATGTTCATTCTTCGTTCATTGTTTCTCCTATACCAACCTTGAACACAGTAATACTTTTAATGTTCTGGCCCACATCTGCCCCTCTATTTGCCACCCCTGACAGACACATAACATCTATTTCCCCCACCGATCCAGAGGGGCTGTCTTCTAAGAGATCGCGGTGCTTGCAATTTTGCCACATGCAGACCATTTCATCAATGCTGAACCTTGCCACCATCCATACTTCTTTCAAACCAGCATGGGCAATCCCTGTCTTCTCACTGCCTGGATCAATTCTTTCTTAAAATAAAGCCCTGCAGAAGTTCTCTTCTACAAGTAGTACAACAGTTTTGTTTTGCTTACAAAATTCCCAAGCCAGTATGACTTACTTTCCCTTTCAGAAAAGTACACACACAATAAACTACCTTCTCCTTTCTAGATGCATTCACAATGCAAAAGTATACAAGTTTTTACAAGAGACTTTACTTCAAGGTTTCTTCTGTTAAAAGGCATTTTATACCTCGCATCCCCTTGATATTAAATGATATGGTCGTCTTCTCTCTGAGTCATTTAAATTCTTCCTTGTGCTATGAATCATTTAACTGTGAAACCATTAGCAAGACTGAAAATCAGTTTTTATTACACTGAGGAATAAAGTTTTGTTATACTACTGGCCCAGCTTAACAGCAAGTGACAGTAGAAAATGGAGTCTTCAATCTTTAGATTTCAGTAATTAATGATCGAAGTTCAAAGACTCTCACTAAACCTGGCTCATTATGTTGATATTGTACACATTTCTTATATAGTGGGTAAAAATCGTGATTAACATATTCAATTTTGCCTAAAATACAAATAACATATATTTTCAGAATTCATTTCTAGCCAGGGATTAGCACAGGCTTCACAATACTATACTACTACATAAGACTTCAGTAAAAAGTCCTATACTACAAACATTTTTAACATGCCTGAAAGTGGGAGGGGCAAGGGAAAGGAAAGAAGAGAAAGGAAGAAATATGAGAAAAGGAAACAAAGTCCTTGTAAATAGGGAAGGGCACATAGGTAATGGGGAAAAAATAAGAACCAAGATACATCATGTACAGGTACAAGCACCCGATGATAAATGTAAACATATTGTATACATAAAATGTACCAATAAAAGAATTTAAGCAAAAGCAAAAATAAAAAAGTTCCTGAAAAAGGGGCTGCTGGCATATTGTAATCCTATTGGAAGGTTGCAATAGAGAAGCTCTTCCCTCAGGATTGTCTCTTCTGAGAAATAAGATAAACTAGGAGGGCTGGCAAATAAATGGTGAATATTAGACAGCAATGATCAGTATTGATTCCAGCTAATTTTTTAAATGTATGGCCAGTGGAAATAACATTGTACATATCCAAACACCTATCAGTGATATAAATCTAATAGGGGTATTTAAAATGAATATTCATGTGAGCAGAGTATCAAGCCTCCTCAAAATTTCACAAGTTGTAGTCACCTGTTCAAGGTTATTATGTCACCAGCTTCACACATAGTTGTAAAACTTTTTACAGGATTAGACAGAGATTTATAGTTGAAGTACCACTCCATATTTAAATTTCTGGACACAAATTCTAGAAGTCAAAACAGCATTGAATACTTCGCTGGGTTTATTTTGTTCACATCTTCCTAACATGTCACCTCATTTAATTAATGAAATGTTATTTCCCTATAATATCTTACTCTTTATATATAACTATGCTAGAGCAGAAAAACAAACCCATCTTCATTCTCAGATGGCAGACAAAGTTGCTAAAGGCCACATGAAAAATATTCATCACTTATTCACTTAAGACTATGGCCTCAATGTGCATCCATTTAGCTATAAATGTCTCTAGTTTCTCATTCTTTATGGCTGAGTAATACTCCATTTTATAAAAAAAAATCATTATCTAGTCACCAGTTAGTGGGCATTTGGGTTGTTTCCAAGATTTAGCTACTACAAATTGTGCCACTATAAACCAATGATGAATGTCATCATATTATATACCTAAAATGTACCGATAAACTTAATGAAGAAAAAAAGAAAAAAATATTCATCATTTTCTTGGTAACCTAAATAGAGTCATGCAGTTTCTCTCTGGTATCTGTAAGGAACAGGGAAAGGGGACTTTACTAGAACCTCTGCAGTGAGTACTAGTCTCCTGCGAGCCACGGCAGCACAAGGCGAATTAACTTATTATACAGGAAAGGTAGAAAAAATGAGACTGAGAAGAAGCTGAGCTTTGGGCCTCATCAGTGCTGCTCTGGGTGGCAAAGATGAAAGCCCCCAGTTTACCGCACCTTTTATTCAGTACATTGGGAGAAACAGATGTAACAAATGACTTGCAGAGAATTCAATACATCCGTGTAAACAAGATGTAACAATCCAAGAACAATGAGGAACTGAGTAGATGAAGATTTTGTTCCTCCCAGGATGTCTTCAGCTGGTGTAATCTGGTCCTGGAGCATCACAGCATCACCCGGTTATTGAGGTCTCAGTTGTGACCAGAGGCCAAAATGGAATTATGTCTCGAAATGCCATAGCTGGCCTGTAAGCAGGAGAACTAGGCCTAATCAAATGATTTTTCCCTAAAATTATGTAGCATTGCTCCCGACATGTATCCCTTGGATTTATTCTAGTGTTGGAGGGTAATTGCTGAAGTCAAACAGTGAATGCCAAAGTAAATGGAGAAGATGGTGTGACTTCCAAAAATGCAATAGCTTTTGTTTCTCCAATTAAAAGTCTCTCTTCCATTGCAGGGATTTTGCTATACCTAAATTTCTATCCATTCATTCGTCACACAAGTGGAAATGTATTATTTAAGCAGTAATCATAATATGGAACGCTGCTAGTAAAATCACAGCACAGTGCACAGTCCCTGAGTATAAATGCCCTGCAAACCAACTGGGGAGATCATCCATACAAATTTTAATTTATGATATGGTGGGATATGTGTGTGTGCACATGTGTGTGTGTGGTATGAATTTAGTACTGCAAAAGCTCAACCAAGAGTATTAACATAATGCTACTAGGAACATTAGAGAAAATGTCTCAAAGGAAGAGTATATTTGTTAGACCTTAAGGGGCTAAACTTTGATTTTAAAGATTTGTGATCAAGAGAAAGAGGGGCATTGAGTAAGAGGAAAGACCACGTACCCACTCAGGACAAATATTTGTATGCTTTTGATTTATGGTAAATTTATAAACTTTATTGACTGAAATTGACATAACTAACTGTCCCAATTTTCACGAGACTGAAGAATTCCTCAGGATGAAACTTTAAGTGCCAAAACAGCTGAGCAATTCAAGCTAGATTGTTTTTTCTATCTTTTATCTTCTCCCCAACATTATTTTCATTTCTGTATCATGATTCTCCAGCTTTAATCTATTTACATATTGATAGTTGATTAAACCCAGAATTCATGTTGAAGATTTTTCTACTTTTGTATGGGTTTAATCATTTTCTTCAGGAAGTGAGGTGAAGTCTCCCTAGTATGACAAAGAAAAGCCAGAAAGGTAGTGACATTAGGAGTAATAATAGCTGGTTATTCGAGAGATGTAGATGAAAACAACACTGAGATTCCACCTCACCCCAGAAAGAATGGCTGCTATTAAGAAATCATCCAATAACAAATGCTGGAGGGGTTGTGGGGAGAAAGGAACCCTTCTCCATTGTTGGTGGGAGTGCAGACTGGTGCAACCACTGTGGAAATCAGTACGGAAATACCTCAAAGAATTAGGTTTAGAGGTCCCATTTAACCTGGCTATCCCCCTGCTAGGTATGTTCCCCAAAGAATTAAAAGAATCATACCACAGCGATATATGTGCACTCGTGTTTATAGCGTCACAGTTCGTAGTAGCAAAAGCTTGGAAACAGCCCAAGTGCCCATCAACTGGAAGCTGGATAAAGAAGATGTGGTTTTTTAAAAAAATGGAGTACTACTCAGCCATAAAGAACCAGAAACTAGAGACATTTATAGCTAAATGGATGCATATTGAGGCCATCCTCTTAAGTGAAATAAATAGGACACATGTGTAAATACTAAATAGTGTCTCTAGTGTGAGAAACTGAAAGTGTAAATAAGGATACACACGGATGAAATTGCCTAATAACATATTTCTCGGATTATGTTTCCATCGCATGTCATATGACTGTATCAAAATTTAAATCAGGGAGAAGCTCGGCTTACGTGGAGTCTGCTAGCTAACTGGAGTTTTTTTCCAGACCACTATTTGTTCAGTGTTGGTTTTGGGGATCTTTCTGAAACAAATCACATCCTCTGGTGTCTTGTTGGAGCTTGAGATGCCTTAAATTATATGGAAAAATGGTCAAGTGCTTTTCAGTTTTGTTTTGGTTGAGTTCTACTGTATTGAATATTATTATAGTTTTTTTCCCCTTGCATTGTTCTTCTTTCAATGGTTTTAATTTTTGTATGTGTGTGTGTGTTTGATAATAAAGTTTTTTTTTTAAAAAAAAAGAGTAATAATAGCTGACACAAATAGAGTTATAACTCTGGGCCAGCATTTGTTTAATGTGTTTTATCTCCATTTATAAATATGACACAACAACTACAAGAGGTAGAGACATTAATGAAGTGGGCACAACCCAAACATCAAGGCATTGGAATGTTAAGTAACTTGCCCAAATGCTGAAGTTAAAGAGTGAAAACTAAAGCAATATGACTATTGTCTCTCTCTCATTTTGCTCTTATATTTTGGGTTTGTCATAGGTATAGGCAAGGACTTGCTGAAGAGAACTCCAAATGCATGGTAAAAAGTGCCAAGAGTCAACAATTGCGATCATGTCAAATTTAAAATGTTCTGCACAGCAAAAACAAACAAAAACCAGAATGAAGAGAGACCCTATAGAATGGAAAAAAAATAATTGCCATCCATTCCTCATACAGAAGACTAATATCTAGAATATACAAAGAACTCAAAATATCAGACCTCCCAAATAAAAGACCCAATTAAAAAATGGGCCAGTGGAATGAATAAACAATTCACAGAAGTACAAATGGGCAATAAATACACGCAGAGATGGTCTATATCATTGGCCATTAGAGAAATGCAGATTAAAACAACACTGAAATTACTCTTTAAATCAAAATTACTCTTTCAATGGCTCCCGCTCACCTTGCCCAACCTAGGTAGCCTAATACAACCCTTGACTCCTCCCTCCCCCCCCATCCTCATATGCGGTAACCAATAGTTCTTATCTTTTTGGTCTTCTTAAAAATCTCAGTGTGCCCACTCCTTATCACCAGTTCTTCTATTTCCAGAATTCTTTTTCTTCTTTCTTCCTCACTTTTGTACACGGTAGCTCCCAAGTGGGAAAACATACAAGCAACTTTTTTACGTTTTTAAACCAATTTTATATTATTGCACTTTGCTCTCAACTTAGAAGTAACTGTTCCTAGAAAAACCTCGATGATACCCTGGCTTAGCTCCCCCTCCTAAAGTTCTGTTTCTGCTGTCCCACCAAGCAGGACGGCACTTGCTGCTCTGGATTCGTAGGGCCTGCTCATTTGTTTACTCCATCTACCTGCCCCGCATTAAGATGCACATTCCTGTAAGACAGAAACCACAACTGTTTACTGATGTTCCTATGCCAATAACATCTTGGAAAACAATAATCACTTAAAAATTCCTGTGCTTAATGAATCTTGGGCTAAACATTTTCAAGACAATATTGATTCCATTTTTATTAGGTTTCTTTATCCTAGGAAAAATTTATTGGAGTACAAGAAAGAAAATGTGTACAAAAATACATTTTATTTCTAATGGTGCCTCTAGCTAAAATAACACATAGAAAATGGAGATATACCTTTATTAATCTTGTGTGTTGGTTTCTTTTTGTTTTGTTTTGTTTTGTTTTGTTGTTTGTTTGGTTTCTGCCTGAGGAATGGTATATAACCAGGAGGTTATAGTAAAAGTGTCAGAGTTCATTTTTCTGCCTTGACATATTTTAATTTATTTAAGTTTTAGAAAAATTGATGTTTGAGAAACATGAAGACATTTAACAACATTAGTGTGTGGTAATAAAAAATATATGTGAGCATCAGGAATAGTAGGTCAGATTAAAATGTGAAGACTATACATTTAAACTTTTATACAAAACATAATAAAATGAAAATGACACACACAGCATGAAAAGTGGCTATCTGCTGTATTTAAACATATTAGCAATTCTGGCAGGCCAAACAGACAGGGGGTCATGGAGGAAGTTTATTATCCCAGCATGATCCACAGTCTAACCACAAATAGGCAGAGTTACAAGACGATCTCAGAAATAACACATTTCTTGAGTTATCTTATTAGCAATGGCAGCATTCAACTTTAAGAAGTAAATGCATACAACTGAAGATATTTAAGTGTTTTTTTCAGTATCACAGATTGACTATTTTAATGTTTTATAGTAAGGATTATATATTTTGATCATGAATAAATTATGTGTTCCTTCTAGCAACTGAAGGCATCTGTGAGCTGGCTGCAGGTATGGAGAAAAATATTAAATCCATAATAAGGTGGAAAATCAGTGGGGAAAAACACTAATATTTGGCCTTGTTAATTATTTCATGTTCCTCCCAAGTCTTTGGTAGGAAAGCAACTTAAAAATGCTAACGAGCAGGAGAAAGAGAGACAATGTAAAGACTGATGATTATAGATTTTGATTTCCACACTGAGGAAAAAGCATATTGTTAGTATCAAAGAATGCCTCAAATGCTTGAGTGGGCAAGGGAAAAGAGAGGTACTTTCTAGAAGTGTAAAAACATCAACAATTAATATGTCTGATAAATCCTTTACCTAATTTTTACAAATTGCTTATCAAATATGTCACTTTTCCTTACTTAAAGTCCATAGCAGAAATCTGAGATACTGTATGTGTTCCTGCTGGGTGGTTCCTGTACTGAAGTGTTTAATCTACCAGCCATCAGCCTCCAATGGCACTCTGCCTTCAAGGTGATCAAAATTCAGGAAACTATTAAATAATCTCTACTCCTAAGCAAATGGAGCAATTTCAATTACCCTTTAATTGACAGAGGTCATTTTGAGGGTCTGCAGTTGATCCTTTCTGGATTTATTCTGGTAGCCTTAAAGCCCACCCCTTGATTTGCTGAGGATATTTGCTGATGGATCAAATTTTTACTAATTATTCAGTCTTGTACACTAAGTGTAACTACCCTAAGTGGTGATAATGAGATATGTAAATAATTGTATTTTGCAGGGATGGGGTGGGCTCTGCTGAGTTCTTCTGGGGAACTCATTACCCATAAATATTGCTCTAAGAAATTAAGGTTATATTGCCTGTGCCTCAACAATTTGAAAATATATTGTGAGTTTGTTGACCTGGAAAATGTTATTTGCAGGATGCATGGAATTTATTTATAAATATTCATGTTTGCATTTATGAATACTCTGCTAGCCTCTTACCCTTCTCCAGAAGCATAATCTCCAGAAATGCATTATTGTATTTTTTTAAAATCACCATTCTAGGCAGTGTGTGTGTATGAATGCATGCAATGTAATAGCTCATATTATGAAACTATATAAGTAGTTCGAAATGTCACAAAAATCTATGAAAGCATTCTTTGCACTTTCTCTGGACTTCATTGTTTTCATATTCACGGCCATCAAGTAAATTGATACCTTCTTTGAAATTTCCAGAACCAGCAGGATAACTTTGGCATAAGTAACTAACAGCTAAAACCAAGTCCTAAGAAATATTCTAAAGGCATAGTGAAATGAGTGAAGTTATTAATTTTCCGTATTTATGAGGACTTGGACAGGAAAAAAAACAAAACCTAAATTCTAAGCAAAGATCACTAAAGAGTATCAGAATTAGAGAAGCAGAAAGGTGAATAAAGAGTATCAGAACTATAGAAGCAGTGCCTCAGAACCTGACACTTGATTTACAAACAGCCTGAATAGAAAGTTGCTTCCCATTAGCCCAATGCCCTCCATCTCTGGTTCCTGCTGTCACCACAAACTCCTGCAGAAGCTGACATAGAACAAGATGCCCATGCTCCCTGCCTTTGCTCTCTGAGACTAGAAGAAGAACATGGGTAAATGAAAAGAAATTATATCTTTAGTTCGTAGAGGAAAGCCTCATATTTCCCACAGTTTTGTTTAATGGAAATGAACATGTCCTGGTTGCTTTTCAAGAAACAAATTACAAATATAAATCAACAAAACAGCTCATGGATGTCCGAGCTCATGGATGGCAAGTTTGAAAGCATCAGTATAACCAAGGGGGAATAGAAAGATCAATCACAACATGGTCACAGTGGAAGCCAAGAAAGAAGCAGCATTACCAAGGCCTTGCATACTATATTTACATTAATGAAATATCCTGTCCCATGGCAGATTTATCCTAGTTTGGGAATAGATACATTGGGATAGTTGGGCACAGCTATTAAACATTAGAGTTATGTAATTTACTGCCCTTTTTCTTCCTTCAGAATTACACCTGCATGATGACTTAGGTGGTTTCCTATAGACTGAGGTTATGCTGGTCAGACTGTCATGAATATTAAACCCCAGGACAGGATATTTCTTATTTTAAATTAATATACTGAGATCCTCATTTATATAACTCACTATTTTATGGTGAATCATTCCACTTCAGTACACTGGCAAAATAGCATTTCTAGACATGCCTAGCTAAGCTCAGGAAAGGGGTCAGGTAAATATCATTTCACTCAGTTTCCTGAAATCTGAACAAAAGTAAACCTCTGATCTCACTGTCCACCTAGCTTTAACATTCCAAAACTACCCACCCCGTTGGCTTATGATGGGTATTAAAGAGGATTGTGTACACACAAGCCTGGTCCAGGGCATATTATCCATGGCTCATATAACATTTCCTATTTCTGAACTTGAGAACTCATAAAACAGCCACTTGCTTTCTGGTGCTTGGTGCTGTTTCTACCTCAATTAGAAAATTTAATTGCATAAGCTAAAGCTTTGTGATTTCCATAGAATATGCAGTTTCTTGATCATAAATGCAAAAGATATATTTAAATCAGGCATATGAAGCTAAAGCAAGAGAAAAAAAAATCACTCACAACCAGTAAATCATACTAAGAAATAGTTAACAATTGGCTGTTTAGGAGGAAAATGTATGTGTTGAAATTCTTAACATAAGTTTTTATAAATTTCAGTCATATATACATAAAATAAGATATACACTTTTAACTATAAATTTCTTCTAATTTATTAATTTTGACAAAGTGCTTCCATGGATTGTTGCTAAATTAATTTGTCAATGTTGTATGGTTGTAATTCAAAGATGATTCTACAAATAGAGTTATATCCTAATCATCTAGTCTTTTTCCCAACAAATGTCATTAAATCTGATTTGTGATCTGTTGCTAAACTATTTATTGCCCGTATATAAATTACAACGATTAAAATGAAACATCTTTCAGCCTAAGCACTAGACATGACACACTTTAATCAACACTATAAAATTTGTCTCTATCACCTTTTAAGTCCAAGCAAACAACAAACATGAGGTCAAGTACTGATTTATAGCATTGGCTGATTTCAAGCTACCCAACTGCATTCCTAGACATGTAGCTAAGAAGAGCCCCTGAAGAGCACACTATTCAATCATGTCTGTAACATCCAGCTAGGGTAGACATTGATAACCTCAATAAAACAACAATAATTTACCTTGGGTGCATTTTGATTTCTCTGAAGTACATCCTGAAATGATTTTTTCCTGGATTACGTGGGTAATAAATATTCTGAGTTTTAGCATACTAAAACCTTCCTTATTTCACTCTTCTATTTTAATCCAAGTTTAGTTGGGTGTGGGAATCTAGGTGGAAAATCCTGCCCAATTCTAAATTAAAGGTCTTTGCTCCATTAGTTTATATTACAACAACTCTTCATTGTACTCTTCACTGAAAAGTCCACTATTGGAACATTTTTAAGTGGCTGGCTTTTAGTTATTGAAAAGAAATAAGAGTTTTTAAACTTCCAATTTAAAAAAATTTCTTATGAAAATGTATATTTTTTGGGCCGGGGATTTAGCTCAGTGGTTCCACCGCCTGCCTCGAAAGCTAAGAACCTGAGTTCGATCCCCGGTGCCAAAAAAAAAAAAAAAAAAAAAATGTATATTTTTTGTTTTTATCTGACTATGTGTAGAGTCAGTTTATTATTTTCTCTTGACACTTCGGACTACTTTTCTAGCTTTGGGAAAATTATCTTTAATTATATTTTAGATTGTTTTCATCCTTTTATTCTCTCCGTTGGATATTGCTACCAAACAAATTTCAATTCTATTGTATCTGTCCTCTCAGATACAGTATTTTTTGTACTTTCCTTCTTTTTTATATTTTTGTTCTATTTTCTGGAAGATATTAGTTTTCGTTATACTTTTCAAGAGGTTTGGAGTTAATTTATATAACAAACAAACATGATAGGGCATAACAAAGAGGCTTGGCCTCTGATATTCTCAAAATTTGAAATTGTAAATGTTCCTTATGTAATTAAATTATCTTGATTTTCTATGAATTTCTTTTCATGCCACCTAAAATTATGTACTCAGCATATGTTCTTAGTGCTCTGATACTAATGTTAGAATATTATTATCCCTGACTGTGTACATAGAAGCCTATTGTTATTTCTCAGTGCAATAGCTTTTGAATGGTACGTCTCTGAGAAAGCAAGTAAATAACATTAAAATGATAGTTCTAAAAGCAAGAGTAGCTATGGCCGCTTCAGTTGTTGAATGTCATCTACTTCTTTATCACCTATAATGCTATGCCTCCTTGGTTGGTAGCTCTAAGCATAGACTATGCACCCAAGTAATAAATGCAGCCATAAATGACGGGACAGACTGATTCACAGATGCTCGGAACTTTTAGCAGTTGTGTGTGTACATCTACTGCACTGGCCTTGCTCATGCCTGGGAAGCTAGTGCCCTGACTACACCGGCCATGCCCCTTAGTCGACATGTTCTTTTTTAGATCATAAAGTATAGAAGGAGGCAGCTGCCAAAAATATATAACTCTTGACTCTAAAAATGATTTTTTTAGTTTGTTTCACTCTCGGTTGGAACTATTCTTTCTTTTTTCGTTCTTCATTTCATTGTTCCATGTGGGTCTCTGGCCTTACAAAGAATATGCTTGAAAAAAGTTTGCTTTTCAGATAGTAAAGTCATTCTACCGTGGGTCCATTGACTGTGGTATTTGTGTCACTTCTGGACAGCACCCCGCCCTTTGCTGTGTTCTTTGTTTCTCTTACAGCTGTGTGTCTCCATGCGCTCAGGGCCTCCCACGTCTCCTCTGGTGGATTAGCTTGTCACCACGGCACCGTGTAGGGACTCAGTCACTTTTTCCCACTGACTGGAAATTCCATGTTATTGTATGCTAAATTCTAATGTAGTTAGATTTATTTCCAGAATTTATTATTCTGTTTATTTATGGTACAAATGCCATATTTTTAGGGTTTTGTTTTACTAGCACATATTTGCAAAATAGCAAGTTGACATTCATCTCAGGGAGTAGATGTCTTTACATAATATACCTTGACTCATTTTTATTCCCCTTCCACTGCTCACCCACTTCCCTCCCTTCATCTCTAGATCCCTTTTCCCATGTTCATCATCATTATTGTTGTTGTTATTGCTTTGGTTCTTGTTTACAGAATATGATTAAATTCATTGTCGGTATTTGGTACCTGTACATGGTACATCTTACATCTCTACTTCCCCTTCTCCTTCCTTCCTCCCCTCACCCTCAGTCTCCTCGACTCCTTCCCATTTGCAAAAGATCTATCGTCCGTTCCTTCTAGCTGTCTTTTACTTTGCTTTTCATTTATATTTTGCCTTAATCACATGAGAGATACCATATGGTATTTAACCTTGTGTGTCTGGTTTATTTAATTTAAAATTATATTTTCCAGGTGTTACCATTTTTCTACAAATGCCTTGAATTCATTCTTCCTTATAGTCAATTAATATTCCATCATGTATAGATACATTTCTTTATTCATCTGTTGATGGGCGTACGGCCTACTTTCGGGACTTAGCAATTATGAATAATGCTTCTACAAACAACGATAAGCATGTCTTCCTATAATATGATGTTTTTAGCTCTTTGGAGAAGATACCTAGATGGGAAATAGCTGTGTCAAATGGAATTTCTAATTTTAGTTCTTTTAGAAATCTCCACACTAATTTTCATAATGTTTGTGTTAGTTTACATTCCTGTAATGTAAAAGGGTTCCTTCTTTCAAGCAACTACTCCAACATTTGTTAAAATGTCTGCAATGTTTAAATTATTTTAACAAACTCATCTTTAATGTGCTTCTGAGTTATAGTTAGCATTCTTCCATATGTATCCTTCTAAATATATAAAAATATCTGAAAATATCCACTGAGTTAATGAAGATGATTTTGAAAAGAAGAAAACTTTAGGAAGAATAAACAAAATTGAGTGGGATCTTTCAATTTTACTTTGAATGCTTTCTATCCTTGAAGATTGTACAACATAGTAGGTCATTTTCTTAAACTTATTATTGTGAGAAAAATGAAATAAAATAGCAAAAATGATTAATGATTGTAATATAAATATTTTTTAGAAATAAAAATAAGAAAATCGTACATG
>NW_004624899.1:2030410-2057042 GCF_000247695.1 Heterocephalus glaber | reverse complement strand
CTGATCTTTATAATTTCCTCCCTTGTATGAGCTTTGGGTTTGTCCTGCTCTTCTTTTTCTAGAAGCTTGAGGTTCAGTATCAGGTTGTGTAATTGAGCATGCTCTGTTTTCCTAACGTGAGTATTCATTGCTATAAATTTCCCTTGTAAGACTGCTTTCATTGTGTTCCATACATTCCAATATGTTGTATTGCATTGTCATTTAGTTGTAGGAACTGTGTGATTTTTTCTTTAATTTCCTCTGTGACCCATTTTTTCTTCAGAAGTGTGTTGTGCAGTTTCCATGTGTTTATGAAATTCTTGGGGTTTCTTTTGCTATTGATCTCCAATTTCATTGCACTATGATCTGACAACATACAGGGGATAACTTCAATTCCTTTGCACTTACTTGAACATGTTCTATGAGCAAGTATGTGGTCTATTTTAGAGAACGACCCATGGGCAGCTGAAAAGACTGTGTATTCTGATTTTGTGGGGTGGAACACTCTGTAAACATCCATTAGGTACATTTGTTCAAGAGTTTGATTGAGCTTTTGTATTTCATTGTTATTTTTTGTCTAGTTGATCTATCTATTTGTGACAGTGGGGTAGTAAAGTCCCCAACTACTATTGTATTAGTGCATATATGATTTTTCATATCTGTTAGTATTTGTTTTGTATAGTTGGGCGCACTTGTGTTTGGTGCATGTATACTAATAATTGTCATCTCTTCCTCTTGGATTGTTCCCTTTACAAGGATGTTGTGTCCTTCTTTGTCTCTCTTAGTCAGTGTTGGCTTGAAATCTACTTGATCTGCAAAGAGGATAACTACTCCTGCTTTTTTTGTGTGTTCTTGTCACATGGAGCATTGTTTTCCACCCTTTAACTTTCAGTCTATGAGTTTCTTTTTGAGTTAAGTGCATTTCTTGTATGCAGCATATTGTTGGATGTTATTTTTGACCCATTCTGCCAATCTATTTCTTTTGATTGGTGAATTGAGACCATTAATATTGATGGTTATAATTGGTATGTATTGACTTATCCTTGTCATGACTTTTTTGTTGTTGGATTCTCCTGCCTTGCATTTAATTTCTGGTCATGGCTGATGGATTCAGTCTACTGGGCTTCCTGGGGTTGTGATCCTCATTGTCTTTTCCTAAGATATTGTTTAAAATTTTTGGATGTGATGGTTTGGTACTCGTGAAGTTCCTAAAGTGCTCTTTGTCATGAAAGTATCTCATTTCTCCATCAATTTTGAAAGATAATTTTGAAGGGTACATCAATTTGGGTTGGAGATTGTTTTTCTTTAGGGGTTCAAATACATCACTCCATGCTCTTCTTGCCTTTTGTGTTTGTATTGAGAAGTCTGCTGTGATTCTGATGGGCTTTCCATTGTATGTGATTTGTTTCTCTTCTCTAACTGCTTGTAGAATTTTGTTCTTCTGTTGAGTTTCTAGAATCTTAACTGTTATATACCTATGTGTATATTTTTTTGATCATGGCTAGTTAGAGTCCTGTGTGCCTCATTTATCTCTATGTCAAATTCTTTTCCCCTATTTGGGAAGTTTTCTGCCATTACTCCTGTGAATAGTTTTTTAATGTCATTTGCACTCTCTCCTGTTTCTTCCTTGACTCCTATCACTCTGATGTTACTCTTCTTTGCATTGTCTAGCAGCTGCTAGGTTGATTTCTCATGGTCCCTTACTATTTTTAAGAAATTTTTCTTTTCCTGGTCACTAATTGCAGTCTTATCTTCTATGTCTAAAATTCTATCCTTGCATTGGCTCATTTTTCTGCATAAACTTTCAATGGAGTTTTTAATCTCCTGGATATCTGATAGCATCGGTTTTATAGATTCCATTTGTTTCCTATGTTGAGAGTCCATCATATTCTTCAGCTCCTCTATTTTTTTTTCTGTGTCCACTCTAGCTTTATTAATCATGTCTTGTACTATGGGCACAATCTCTGCTGTTATCTGAGAAATTATTTCTGATTTCATTTTTTCCAGGTCCCTTTTCATTTCCAGTTCAGGGAGTCCAGTTAGTTGAGTATCAGATTGTTCCATCTCATTGCCCTTTGGGGTTCTTTTAGATTATCTGGAAGTCTGATTTGGGAACTTATTTATGTGTCTTCTTATTTCAGTAGTTGCAGCCTGCTGTGTCTTTGTTGAGGCAACTTTTGCTCACCAATGGTCTTAAATTCTCAGCAAGCCACTGAGCATCCTTTACTCTGCTGCTCACCAGTGTACAAATTCCTGGGTTCAGAATGGTGGGCTTCTGGATTCCTGAGCTTACCTGTTGTCTGGGTGGAGTTCTGGCTGGGGTCTGAGCACCCTTGGGATGGTATCTAGGTGTGCCTGTTGCTGGGGCCCCTGTGTAGCTATTGTCTGGGAGGGCCTTTGGACGGGGGCTGTGTACCCAAGTTTCTGTTGTCTGCCCAGGCTTTGGCTAGAGTCTCCTCACACTTATCAATGGTATTGGGGTGAGCCTCTGGGTATTCCTTGTGTGCGTGTACAGCTCTTCTCCAGGTGGATCCCTGGCTGTGGCTACTGGAATGGTGGGACTCTGGCTGAAGCCTGTGTGCCTGTGCAGCTCCTCTCTGGGCAGACTCCTCATTATATTTCTTTGTACTTAAAGATGTTAAGTTTGGTATATTTAAATGTTATGGTATTAGAGACAAAATTTAGGAAGATTTTTTTCTTTTTTATTAGTAGTACATATTTGCAGTACATAATGATTACATTTACTCTGGGAAGTTGGTACATGTATGCAACAAATCTCAATTCTCTTTTCATCACCTACCACTCCCCTCCTTCCTTGCTCCTTCCATCTGTTAGTTCCCTTCCTATTTCAAAAGCTCTGCTTCCATTTTTTTGAAACTTTTCTCTTCCTTGTTGTGGGCTATTTTGACTTCAATATTTGTATCTGGAAACTTATTTTCACCCCTTTTTAAAAGTATGAAAAACATAAAAAGGATGGTTAAATGAATTAAAATAGCCTCAGAAATGCCATAAATAATTCAATAATATCTTTTGGAATTTCATTTTCACAGAACTTACATCATCCAACACTCAGCTTATTTATTATAGTACCTTAAGTAAGTTCTGTAAAACATGAAACTTCAAGGTTTGTGTGAATTCCATAATTCCACAATAGATTCAGCACCCTATTTAGTGCAAGGCTATAGCAAGTCAAAGCAACAGTTGCCTTAATTCTCTTCAATATGCTAATATGTTGAGATGAGAACGTGCCTTTTGTTTAGAAAAAACAGAATATTGTCCAAAACAGAAGGAATATTTCATAAGAAAAACTGTCATTTGAAACAATTACTGAAGGAGGGGAAAGAACTTGTAGCAAAATAAGTTACCTTACAAACATTTTCTTCATAATTAAATGAGAATCATAAAATGTAAGATAAATAAGTAAATTTCAAATAAGTGTTGCTTACAAAGAGATGTTAAGGGCATTGTCAGTGTTTATTTCTTGAAAACCAAGCTGTACACGAACTTTGAGAAAAGCAAGTAAAGAAAGGAAATCAATCAAATTTCCTTTTAGGAAAACTTAAGGAGATTTATAAACAGAAATGTTTTCAGAATTCTAAATATCTGTGCCCTTCTGCAACTCTTTTAATAAAAAGTTGTAATGTTGTATCTGTGCTTTTTAAATGTCCCTGACCTTTATACCGCATCCTCTCAGCTGCCATCTGAGGTCAATAGAATCTGGACCAGCACACTCAGTTTAAATGAGAAAAGACAAGACAGTCACAGAGAGCCTACGACCAAGGTCTTTCCATTCTAAACTGAATATGCATACAGCTAAACAAGATGAAATTTCCTTAGCCTGTATTCTATATTCCTCACACAATCTCTTTTATCCTGTTCTTCTGAGTCAATCCCAAATACTCTCTCATTTCTAACTACATGAGATTGAGCTGTGGATAAATTTTTTGGAATGTTCATGATATCATTAAGAAGCTTTTAAATAATGGTTATTTATTTGTCAATTTATTTAACATTTTTTAAAAAATAAAATACCAGACTCGCTAAAGGTCAAACTCTTATTATTTACATCTTAATTTAATCATTAAACTGACATAAAAACTCCAATACACAGGGAAAAAAAACAGATTAGGAAATGATGGCTCACCAAATTCAGAACTTCTTGAAAATATTAATTTCTTCGAAGATGCTAAAACCCCTATCTAATTTAACATCAATTTTTATGATTTTTATTTTCTAGTAATCCCAAGAGAATACTTTCAATTACATTCACATAGATAAACATATATATGTGCTAGGATACCTGTACTGCCTAACAGATGTGAGTGTGAACACCTAACAGTGAACGCTTTGGGTTCAATGCCAGATCATAGACATTGAAAACATTCAGTATTCATGATTGCTTTTTAAGTAAGGATGCTTCAAAAAAAATATTTTAGCATTAACAACTTCAAGTACTTTCACTTCTACATTCCCCCTTAGTACCTATTGTATTTTATCTGTATGAGGAAAGTAGCATTTGGTACTTACTGAGTTAATGCCAATCACTTTATAAACTTTAGGGATTCGTACCACATTTAAACAAATTATCATTAAAAAAATTAAGAATTTGCACTGGAATTCATTTCATGGCGTACCTACAGTAACATCACACTAAGTTGTTTGACTGCCTCAAATCCTGAAGAAAACTACAACAGTATAGAGAATGTATATAACACTTCTTTAAATAACTAGGAGAGAAAGAGATGGGGAGGGGGTGGTATGGATAATATTCATGGTGGTTTGAACAACATTATGGTGAGGGAACAAATATTATTAAGAACCATTAGAACAACCTGTCCTTAGAGTTGTTGAGAGATTCCCTGTGTCTGAACTCCTCATTTTCTCTGATGTTAAGGACCATGATTTCTCTGCAAAAGGAGAAATTCCTGAGTGGGTTAACCAGGTTTATAGAAAGAGGAATACAAAAGATGACATCGGTGAGAAGGTGACGTTTCTGAACATGGACCCAGCCCACCATTAGGCCCTCTCAAACCTTCTGAGCAGTCTATCCACTCAGCTAATGCCAGACTTCTTTTGTTCATTTGTTGTGAAGTAATTCGCAATTTGTCCTTCACAAATGATTCCTGTTTTGTAGGCCAAACACATACTTAATCGCATACACCCACACAGAGAACAAGAGAAAAGGGAACCACATTTAGGGCACTGCTTGTTATTAACATCAAACCCAGGGTTGTTTAGTTTGATATCTTTTCCTTAGGATTTGTAAATGGAATTTTCCTAGGTCACACATTCAAACAGTTTCAAATAAAATGATTGTTTTTCTTCAAAGTTTAGACTAACTTTATGGAGTAGGCACCTTTTTCTCATTTGTCATGCCTAATTACTCAAAGTGTCAGGTCTCATTAACGTACTGAATAATCAATATTGTCTCTTGGATCCCTGAGGCTCTCCCTACAGAACTGTGTGAAAAGGAGACTGGCAGTCAGATGTGTTTAGGAAACACTGCGTTAACCACAGTTAAATAGGTTTCTTTACCTGGTGGTCTTGAAACTTTTACTATGCCAATATGACAGTATGAATTATGGCTCTTCATGAAGGATGATATGTCATTTACAGTGATTTTTCCCTTTGTAGAAAGATAAGGCAAGCTCCTTTCATTAGGAGCAGACATAGGGAATGACTTCACTCTTAGCCATTGTTCAGTTCACAAATCCACTGATCTCATCTAAATTAACACAAAACAGAGTCTGGTTACTTTCCACATTGTATGTATTTTTCTGCAATTATGGATGGTAGCAGTATATATAAAATAGAACATATTTGATAAGTTATTTTTACATACACTGAATAAATGATAGAGTAAAACTCATTTTCTTAGCTTCTATAATAAATGGCCCCTTCTTAGTAAATGATCTCAATCCTCAAACTGTTAAAGTCACATTAATTCACCCAAATGAAACTCCTCAAACAATAAATGGCTACTTTCTCATTCAACTACATGAACTGACCTTCAATAAAGCAGGATACCTGAGATTGATAGTTAATTGCTGGTAAAGATAAGAAAGTAGTGACAAATTATTTTTCTCAGGGTGCATATATACAAATAATTTTTATCTAATTAAAAATACCATGAGAATAAAATGATAATCTATATAATGCTAGGAAACTTGAAGAAAAATTATCAAATTATCAAGTACTTTAAATGCTAATCTCTTAAAATGCTAATCCTTATAAATTAAAATTGTATTTAATTTTTTAAATTCTCATGAAGTTCAGGTGTTCGTGTTTTCCACCAGTTGAGACATCCTTGTAACCCTGACATCATATATACATATATCCATTCTTATAAATAACTAATGTGTATGTGTACATATATGTTTTATTCTGGCCTAAATTGTATTAATCTAACATGGAAGCTGTTTCATCTTCACCAAAATTCAAATGTCTCATCATCTCTTGATATCCACAAAAAATCATTTCCTTCTAGTCTGAAATCTGTCTGCTAACAGTAAAATGCCAATAAGAGAACTGGATTAAAATTGCTCACTACTTTAATGGGAATTAATTTCACATAAATGCTTGGCAAACAGAGAACATTTTGCTGGTTGATTGGATTTAATGTTAAATACCATGCTGAGTTAACTGAATTCATGTCCTACCTCCAGTCATCATGATGGAGCTCTTACCACAGCAATCTCCCTAGAGATAACAATTATAAATAAACACTGGGCAAAATATTCTAACAACTACTTTAAGGCACTACTTCAACCAAATGAAGAATTAACTGGAATGTGGCTGACATTTGGAAAAAAGGGAACAGCATCCTCTGTTCCTCTAAATAAATCCTCTAAATAACATCCTCTTTCTTCTGAATTTTCAACCAAACATGAGCAGTGGCTGAAACTCTGATAGTGAGTATATAATGCTACAGGAAAGAAGGCATAGAAGACAGAATTTAGGGTCTCCATGTCAAGGGAAAAGAAAGAAGGCATCCAAAGAAAGGATGGAGGAAAAGGCTCACATTCTGGGTATAAACTTTTTAATTAAATCCCTGGTTGAATCTATGCATTTGTAAGCAAATGTACAAGCAGCCCTGTTCAGGCTAAATTTGCCAAATAAAGATTTCAGGTTTAAAAATTGTATCCAGTCAAATAACTTTTGGTTAAAAAACAGAAACAAGCAGACAAAATAAATCAATAATATTTAGAAGAGTGTAACATAATCTATGGTACAATATCAAATGTCCAACTGTCCAGGATGTAATTCAAAGCTATCAATCATAAGAAGAAAGAGCAAAGCTAGGTTCATATTCAAGAGGAAAGACAATAAAAAAAGACTAATCCTAAAATGTTTGATGTTGTGTAGTAAAGGCTTTAATCCAATTATAACTGTATACAAAAAAAAAGAAAGAAATCCATTGCATAAATGAATAAATAGATAATATTGGAAGAGACGTAGAAGCCATAAAAGAACAAAAGGGAAATTCTGGGCCAGGGATTTAGCTCAGTGGTTCCTCTGCCTGCCTTGCAAGAGCAAGGTCCTGAGTTCGATCCCTGGTACCAAAAAAAAAAAAAGAAAGAAACAAAAGGGAAATTCTGAAATGAAAAATTAAAGTTCTAAAATATAAAAATTCTTAATAACAGTTTGGAGAAGACAGAAGTAAAGTCCAACAGTAAGCAATGTTAGTGATCCAATCTAAAGAAGAAGAAAAAAATAGAAAACAATTAATAGAACCTTAGGAAATTTGGAACACATATTAAGAAGACTAGCATGTATTTAATTGTAGTTAGAGAATATTTTAAAAATTGAGACAGAAAAATTATTTGAATAAATCGTGACCACAATTTCCCAATTTTGTTGAAAAATTCCCAAATCAAAGAAGGTTAGCAAAGCAAGTAAAGATATAGCCAAAAAACATGATTCAGAGACAAATAATCAAAGCGCCAAGCAAAATGAAGTGTTGTGTAGAGTGGAATAATTATATGAACATATGCTAATTTTACATCAAAATTATGAAACTGGAGATATAAAAAATATCTTAGAAATGATGAAAAAGAAAAAATAACAACTGTACCAGTATAAATAAAAACAACCCTCAACTGATAACTTTATTTGCAAGGAAAATATTCTAAGATAGTAAAACCAAAGATTTTCAGACAAACAAAAATAAGAAAACTTACTACAAGCAGATTTATTGTTTGAATAAGCTAAAGGACTTTATGCAAACAGAAAGAAAATTATATCAGATGGAAACTACGTTAGGAAAAGAAAATCAGCAGAAATGTCAAATATGTGAGTATTGTTGGTCATGGTATAAATTCAAACACTCATAAAACACTTTTTAAAATTAAGTTAGTATCTTAAAACATCTCTACCTGGAGCAAGTAGAGTTTTGGTCTTTGAATGGTTATGATTTATTCTCCATGTTCATCAAATTCATCAGAAAATAGTTTGTCTTGATATTTTATGTTTATATTATCTTGTATTAATCATTTTCTTTTTGTACCTTTCACTTTTCCTCCTCTTTCATCCCCAGCAACTCATTAAAAATCATTATAATTTTTAAGAAGCTTATGTATTGAAAAAATTTTAAGTTATATGTGATAATATTCAAGTAGTTGCATATTAATGAAACTATGTGAAATTCCTTGTTCAAATTATAACGTAGCCAGATAACATAAAGAACTATAGTCATTCAATTAAAAATTAGTTTTGTCTTATTCTTAATCAATAGGCCAGTTGTGGCTATAACTATTTGAAACAAACCACAAAATGAAGTATATCATCAAATGTTTACACAGCACAAAGATTAACCCAAATTAGAAAAGTATCATTGTTTTAAGATCCACCAAGTATAAAACCCTGAGATCTTCTATCAACAGTTAAAAAATGAACAGAGAAATATCTTCAGTGTGACAAAGTATCATTTTATATTTCACTAAATAAGATTCTCTTCAACTGACAGGATAATCTATTACTGTGAAAAAATTAAGACAAGTATGTAAGTCCTAATGAATTTCAAACTCTTCAGTTTTCTCCCTATCTGATTTAAATATACTTTTACATAAAATTAAGTTATATTTCTAGAATTTAAAGAAATTCATATTTTCAGGTTAAGAAATATGAATTATTTATAATGGCATATGTCAGCAGAAAAATGAAGAAGAGAAAAAGAGAAGTAATTAACATAATAATATTGTTCAAAGATTCAGAAAACCTCTTTGTTTTCTCACGTAACCATAAAAGAAATCTCATAAACTCTTGAACACTAGATTTTCTCACTTAAGCAGTGGTCACAGAATATCTGTACTGCAAGTCAGCTTCCTGAGTATTGGGCTAGTAAATAACAACACACACTAGTAAAGAAGGAAAATTTTTGTGATCTTTTATCAAATATTCATGTATTGTCATACACACATTTTTGCCTAAAGTGAATGTTTATTAAATTGTGAATTTTTATATGAAATAGTTATTGTTGATTTTAGTTAGTAATTCTTTGATCTAACCTTAAGATACTATTTCAGCAATAAAACATGAATAGCTAAATGTATAAAAAGAAAACAACACCAATGTCTTCAAGAGTTCTTCCTAACCTCTCTTCCAGCTGATTTAGTGTTTCTGTTTTAATATTTAGATCTTTAATCCATTTTGATTTTAGTTTAGTGCATGGTGAGAGATATAGGCCTAGTTTTAATCTTTGGCAAGTTGAAACCCAATTTTCCAGCACCATTTATTAAAGAGGCTACCTTTCCTCCAGTGAGGGTGTTTAGCTCCTTTGTCGAATAAGGACTAAAAGGTATAATAGACAACATGAAATAGGAAGAAAAGGTGCAAAGGGGAAGGGGATGTGGAAGGGGTAGGGGAAAAGAAAGAAGGGAATGGAATTAATGTGAGAAAATGGAAAAATGGAAACAAAGTCTTTGTAAATATGGAGGAATGGAGGGGTTGAAGGGAGGGCAGGGCAATGGGGAAAAAATTAGAACCAAGATGGATTATGTAAAGGTGCAAATTTCCAGTGATGAATGTCATTATGTTTTATACCTTAAATGTACCAACAAAATTAATTTTAAAAAAAGAAAAGAAAACTATGTCCATTGACCATGGTATGCAGTATAACAGAGCAGAAAGTCAAAATCTTTTACAACAGATGCTCTTATCTTAAAGGCCACAGGCAGACAAGGAGTCTATGTACCCTTTCACATCATACAAAGAAATGTTTGTGTGCCTATTCTGTGCCTATGTTATATATATATATATATATATATATATATAGCATATGGTTAACAAAATTCTTGTACTTTTGGATACAATTCATTTAAGAATCTAGGAAAATGGATTGTGTTCCAATTTGCAGATATTATAAGCCACAAAAGGATTTTGAACATTGTAGAGCCCTATACTAAAAGAGTATCAATAACAGTGTCTTACATCATGTCACTATACATAGGTATCTGTCAAGTGAATTAACACTATTGAAAAAGCAAATGTGTGTCTTAAAATACTTTTCCCATAATCTATAGTAGCTAAGAAATGAATAATAGAAGAGACAGAGCTTCAGCATATTTTATATCCTAAACACCAGCTTTTATCAATATAACAATATAATTTGTCGTTCTGTACACAGCTAGGCCTACTAAGGTTGGACACTAGTTAACTTGATTATTATTAATGTCTTTATATCACATTCCAATAGCATGGTCTCCTTCTCTACTGAATAAGTTCTGTCAGTGTGCAATTAGGCTCTTTGTTTGCGTATTCCAACCCCACAGAAACCAGAGCCAAAGCTCTAAGCTCGCAGTTTTCTTTTTAGTTCTGCAAATACAGCATGAATAAATTTAAGGAAAAACTATGTAGACAGTGAGCTTGTGCTTTGTCGTTCCTTTCTGGGTGGAACACAACATGTAATTGGAAAGTTCAGGGTATTTATAATTTCTACTGTATAAGATTTCTATTCTTGAGTCTCATTTATTTCTTTGATATTAAGTAGAAAACACCACCTACTTCACCTCCTTTCATCACATGTGTGTCCCAACTCCCCACCCTAAGGGGAGTGAGAAACCGATGTTGCAAGACTTTGAACTACTCTGCTATATTCTTTTACTTTAATGTGCTGTCTTCCATACCAGTCTTTTCAACAAATCAAGTTCCATTCTGTCCTGCTCATGTTCACTTACCCTATTCATGATTCAGGATCAGAGACCCAACCCTAGCTTTCCGGTCAGCCTTCTTATTTCTAATGCCTTGGAAGGTGACTGTGCTCCAGAGGGTGATTTGGGTCAGAAAACACAAAAAGGAGCAGTAAATATGAGATTCCTGGACAACTGATTTAAAAAGTACATATGGTCTGTTCATAAAAAGTAGCATTCTCTACTGTCATTAAAATTGTGTCATAGATCAGTAGAAATCAATGCACATAGATAATTTTTTAAAATATATTGAAAATAGGAGATGAAAATGGTCCTTCTACTATTGTGGACAAAAATGCCAAGTGAATGCCTATGTGAAAAATTTGGAAAATATATACAATGCTTTCATTAATTATCTCTAATCTATAAATAGGGACCACTTCTCTTTTGTAAGGATCACTTGTGTCTTATTTTTAATGGTAGTTATTAAACAGCTATTTATTTAATAAGAAAAATAAATGGCATGAAATAATTATACTTTTTAAAAAGAAAACTGAAGTCTGTGGAGTCAGAGGTAAATCTGAGAAGATTTACTGGAGTTTACAGATTGTGCTTGAACTAAAGCCCTGAAGCATCCTACTTCAAACAGTTAATGTCACTTCACCTTAGCCTAAGTAATTAAAGACATATTTACAATAATTAATTTTAACTCTTCAGTCTTTGGGTTATCCCTTTTAGAGATATAGATAATTTGAAAATATGTATATATGGCATATCATATATGTAATAACATTACTTATACACCTAATTTCAGGTCTACATATATATATATATCAAAATGTTAAACAAATAATGGCAATTAAATCTCTTTATAAAAATAATGCTATTGGTCAAAAAATAAATTACATTATGTCCCTATGTATAATTTCAATCACTCCTGCCAGTCTTATATACAAGTAAACATTCTTAGTTCATTGACTTCCCTCAAAGAAAAGCAACCAGTATAGCTTCATGGCTCAGGGCAGTAAGGTAACTCAGGGGACATCTGATGTAATCAGCTGGTAATAATATTATTTTAAAATAGGGAATTAAACACTATCAGTTACCAGGATTGATTTGTTCTAATTCAGCATAATAAATGTGTCAGTCATATTCTTTGCATTACTATAATGAAATACTTTAGACAATGAACATAGAAAGAGCAAAGGTTGATGTTGGCTCACAGTTCCAGAAGTTCCCTTCCAAGATGAGACGTGCCCACTTTCCTTGGGCTGCTGACAAGGTCAGCACAACATGATGCAGCATGTGGAAAAGCAAGCTCTGTAGATGAGCTAGGAAATATAGACAGAAAGAGAAAGAGACTGCACTCCCATAATCACTTTAAGGACACATCACCAATGAACTATGCACCTCTTTTCTCCAACAAGTTCCAACACCTCCTGATGGTGCCACCCTGGGAAGCATGCTTTTGATTTAATGACACTTGGGGGACACATGTCCAATCCATTGCACTAAGTAAACATCAGTACCTCTACTCAAACAAATCTTCACTGCCAACAATCTCCCATTAGAGAGTCTGTAAACAAATCTCCACTGCCAACAATCTCCCACTAGAGAGTCTATAAACTCAAAGCTGACTTTCAACTACAATAGGAAACAATTTCCCCCAGCCATGATCACTAACAAGATTTCCACACTCTGGGCAAAACTGAAATGGGGTTTCTGATTGCCATTTTCTCGCCTGAGGTATCCAGTGAGTAAATGAAAAAAAAAGAAACAAAATAAGAAAGGAATATCCCTTTCCTATCAATAGTTTTAATATATAGTCACAAAGAGAATGTTTATAGAAATCAACTTTAAAGGTACTCCTTGTAAGGGCTCAGAAGAAAAAAAGAAAAATATCATTGCAAACTGGAGGAATGATCCTTGATACACAATCTGAAAGCAGTTAGCTATGCCTTATAGCTGTGCAGAAGTCAAAATTTGTATGTGATGAATTTAGATATTAATTGAGGAGAATTCTAAGAAAAGTATTAAAAAGTGTGGTTGGGCTTAGTCTTGCTGCTTATAGTAAAATACAACAAAAATTTTCATTAGGAAGTGTTAATCAAGAAGGAATCAGCCTTGGGGAAATTTTCAACCATGTCAGACTGTAAAAGGCACTAAAATTAAATTTATTGTTAAGAAAGCATGCTCTGGAGAGAAAGCTACATGAAGATAGGCAAAGACTTATTGAGGAAATTAAATGTGTGTTTCATAGATCACTCAACTGTGTCAACAGAAGTCAAAAAAAGAGAGAATAATCCAAGCAAGACCTAAGGATGACCTTCCTATCTTCCACTGTGGATCCCCAGAATGCACACAGGATACTCACTAGGTTTTCAAAATTATTACACTAATAAAAACTCTGCCTGTTGGGCTGACAGAAACTAGGAACAAAATGAACAGTGAAGTTTGTCAGACTTTCAAATTTCCGCAAGAATAAAAAGAGTCACATTGTTAGTTGGCTGCAAACATCCCTTCCCCTTAAAGAAAAAGAATGACCAGAGTGAGCAATGCACAGAGTGCTGCAGTGATAGGGATGCAGAAGCCTATAGAGAGGTACAGCCATAGCACGGAGTCTGGGGTCAGGATAAAGGCAGACACCTCTAAGCCCCACAAAGGGCAGAGGGAAAGGGTTACAAGGCTGTCTGAGAGCCAAGAGAGTGATCTCACACACAGAGGATCACACAGCACGAGGATTATCCTCAGGTCTTGAGATCTAATTGAATTTGGCCTGCTGGATTTTCAACTTACCTGGGACCAATAATCCTTTATTCTTTCCATTTCCTCTATTTTGGAATTGGAATGTTTATGAGAGTTATTACATCCCTATGCTATCACTGCAGGTTCTATGTTCAAATGTCCACACGTGTAATTTTGCCTCAGGATGGACTGTACCTAATATCTCACCAACATTTGATTTAACAAGATTGAGATGATGACATTTGGGGCTTTTGTGTTAATGATATTCAGATATTTTGGACATAGAGCTAGTACTTTTAATAGGTGAAACTTTGTGGCACTTTGGGATAAAACGTTTTTGTGCATGCTTCAGATGTAAAATTTAAAGATTAGAATGTAGATTGCAGTGGACTGAATGCTGACCCCCATTGGTTTGTCCACACCCTTATCTCTAAAACCTATGAACAGCACCTTATTTGGGAAAGGCAGTTTTTGTAGATGAAATTAGTCAAGAAGAGCCAGATGAGATACAATCCTGTATTATCTAGATGAGGCTTAAATCTAATGACAGGTATCCTTGTAAGTGATCCTCAAAGGAGAAACATGAAGGAACAAGCAATATTCCAAAAGAAACAGAGATGGGAGAAATAGAGCCACAAGCTATAGAATGCCTGGAACCACTAGAAGTTGGAAGAGATGAAGAATGGATTCATTCCTAGATGCTTTGGTGAAAGTACAGCTCTGCTAACATTAAGATTTTGGACTCTTGCACCCAAAACTATGAGACAATGAATGTCTTTTCTTTGAAACTATTATATTCATAGTCATTTGTTACAATGGCCCTGGGAAACTAATAAAGCACTCAATTCCTTGATGAAGATTGCGGGGAGAGCAAATCCCATTATTCTTGGTGATACACTCTGCTGGGGTTTGAACCTTAAATGCCTACCCAAGGTTCATGTGGTTCAAGTTTGGTCTCCAGTTTAGCACTAATGGGAAGAGGTAGACATTTTAAGACTCATGGACTAGTGGGAGGTCTTAGCTCATTGGACTTGGGCCCTTGACAGTGGTAGTAGGACTCTGTCCTCTTCCTTTCTTTCCTTTCCTGGGCATCATTGAATGGTTGGCTCTATGACAAGCCCTTACTGTGATATGCTGGCTCACCACAGGCCCAAAGAAATGCGACCAACCCACCACTGACTGAAGTAGCCAAAATTCTGAGCCAAAATATACTTTTGTCTAAGTTGGCTTATTTCAGATACATGATATAGTGACAGAAAGCTGATCAGCATGCCCACTCTATCACATGTGTGTAGGGGTGGGGAACACAGCATGACACAGTGGCTACTTGCTTTTTACTTTCTGAGATCTTTATAGATTTTTCTTGAATAAGTATTAGTGCTTTTTGCAACATGCTTTTAGGAAGACATCCAGATACTTTAAATATTTGTTTTTTCTTTTTATGACCAGAGGTGATTGTTTCGTTGAGGAGATATTCTGTAGAGCTCCTCACATGAACATTCTAGAAGTTCATTTTCCCAAGTTTGGCTTCGATCCCTGCCTAACCCATACTAAAACCACACAAGTCTGTGAAACAAAGGCTCAGTTAAAATAATCATGGCCAGTGCCTACCTGGCAAGCACAAGGTCCTGAGTTTGATCCCCAGAACCAATAAAATAAAATAAAATAAAATAAAATAAAATAAAATAAAATAATCATGTCTTTGTCAACATAAGGTCTTATTTACCCAGATATTTTGGGAAAAAATGACACATTAATCTATTTACTAAATAATACATAATTCCTCTTCACGAACTCATCCTGTAAAAACATAAAAATGCAATGTGCTTAACTTGAAGCAATCTTCAGCAGCACTATAAAGTTTTCCCCCAATATTGTATTAAAAATAAACGGATCTTCTTGCCCTCACATTCTTCCAAGCAAGAGCCCTTATATTATTTCAGCAATGGAAAACAGATTTTTCGGAAAGGAAAAAAATAAAACCCTAAAGCCTGGCATTTTAAATTCCTCATAGAAGTTAAATAATGTTCCATCAGGACTAAAGTATGTAAGGGTTTTAAATTTTTAACCCCAACTGAAAAGATTTTTTTAAAAAGATTGGGGCTGGGGATTTAGCTCAGTGGTTTCGCCACCTGCTTCGCAAGCGCAAGGACCCGAGTTGGATCCCTGGTACCAAAAAAATAAAAAATAAAAAAAATAAAAAGACATCACCATCTGCTTGATTTTACCTAAATAATGCATATATCTTTTCAAGCAACCACACAGAATTCTTGCTCTTTAGAAACTTTTAGGAATGTTAATATTTTAGTCCTTCTGTCAGTTCTACGCAGAACACTATAGAAATGACTGATACTCCAGGGAACTGTGCTAAGAGATATGGTAACTATTCATTCATCCAGGTTCTAACTAGAATTTTGCTCTCAAATCATTTTGTACCTTGAAAATATGCAAGCATGAAATATATTTTATTCACAAAAATCATACGTTGTCTAATATTATGTTCTCTCTGCTTTTACTAATGTCAATAAGGAACAAACGCCGTTAAGTCTGCATTTTTCGTACTATCCATTAGATATTATACTACGCAGCATCTTCTTTTCATTATTATAACAAATCCATCTTTATGTAGTAGTAAACTCCAGTAGATTCCCAGAAACGAGATGGTTCATGAGCCTTCTTAATAATAGTCTTCAATATTTACTTACATCTTAGAGCTGTTAAAGATTTATCAATAGCTGAAAATCGCTTTGAATTTGAAGAATGTCACAACAAGCTAATCATCATTAATTTAAGACATGTGAGAAGAAATTGAAGTATTTCCCAAACCAGGTGCATTTTAAAATGTTAATGCATGCATGCTGTTGAAGTCTCCATTGTTCTAATCTATAAAAATTATGCTTCTTTCTCAAATAAAATGATTTATTTTTAAAAATTCTAAATTAGTGGAACTAGTAGGTATTTACATATTCAAAGCAAGACTCAGCTCACAAAATTCAGGCATTCTTATGTTTTGATGGTTTACACATAAGAATAATTTTCACAAAATAATAAATTAATAGTCTTTAAATTATTTCAGTTCTATAGAACCATAAAGCCTAAAACATCACAATAGTAAATAATAATAGTAATTCTGAGATCAATTGATAACAATTTGAAAATTAACAGAAACAAAACATTACAATTGCCTGTCTTAGAGATAGTTTTTTGGTATTCTGGGATTTCTTTTTCTGATGAGTTTTTAAGTAACATTTAAATAAGTTTTTCTGAGTTATTAATCTATAAATATCTATCCCTTATTTCCTTGGTTTCTGATGTTATTAAAATGTGAATACTCCCCAGAAAAGGGAAAATGTTAAGTTTTATTTCCATTACCCTTTGGAATGTAGGTGATATAAATAGATAATCTAGGCTGCATAGAGGCTTTCGCTACTTCTACTTTTAAAGGATCTCAATTATTCTAAATCAACCCAAAGACATGAAAACATGATTAAAATTATAGCATATTTTTATGACACAAATAAGACTTTGACTCTATTTGTGCATGTATACCCACAAATACCAAGACTGTGTGCCCACAATCCTTTTCACGGAAATTCAAAAGTCTGAATGCAAGGAGTCCTAAGGGTGAAGATGGGGTCGCATGACTCCAAGTCTCTCTGTGAGAGGCATTCAGTGCTGACCAAGCTCAGGGTAGGATTTACAAATCTGCTGGGTCATAAAGGCAAATACACAAAGTGAAGTGAAAAATTTGAAATTGTATATAGGAAAATAAATGTTCATCTTTTTCACATATCTAATCATTAGCAAAAGAAGTATTTCATAACTACTCATTAAGTTGTCCTACAACTTTCATAAATAAATCATTAAAAAAGAATAACTTCATAATTTTTACATATTTATTTGTATAATCTACATTTTTTCCCATGAGAAAGCAACCTTAAATTTATAAGGCATTCCAAGCATAGAAGCAATGGAAATTTAAGTATATGTAAACTAATCAGAATGTTATATTAATTTCTTTTACTTTATGAATAACATTATTGAAGAATTTCAATGTTATATTAATTTCTTTTACTTTATGAATAACATATTATTGAAGAATTTTAAAAGTGTACAAGAATGGAGGCAACAAAATGTATTATGGTAAATCCAAATTAAGTTATTAATTGCTTAATAATTTGGAGGTGTAAAATTTTCCTGCCTTCAGTGTGCTCTCTGCTTTGAAAGGGCAATTGTGTGCATCTTTTTAGGTTCTTAGCAAGTAATAGAAAATTACAGTTAATAGAAATATATATATAGATTTGTGTATATACCCATATATATATATATCAATTATAAAATTAGAAAACAATGGTCAATTGATTCACATACAAAAAGTGTCATTGACTATACAGTGAATGCTTAAATTTTAAATTTATTATAGTAAAAGATATATTACCATTAATCCCCCTCAAAACACAACTCTCCTCTTGTTGTGAACATACTTATCCTGTACAGAAAAGCAGTCTGTGGAATACACACATGATGGTGTGTCTCCATCCTCTGGATCTGGCACAGTGCATCTTCTGGCTCTTCAACAAAGTCAAAATGACCATGAAACGTTAATATTTTCAATGCATTCATACATGCAGGCACCCAGAACAACACAACTAACAACACAAAAGAAGACTTCAGAACTGCTTCAGATATATGGCAACCAGAATGGGACAAATGTTTGAAGTAAGGAGATATTTTGAAGGAGATAATGGAAATGTGTCTTTTATTCTAAGAATTTTTTAAAAATTTAAACGTTCCACATACTTTTTGATTATACATTATATAGTCATTGTCTCTAATTTTACTCATGCAATAAATTTTTCATGAAAGAGTCACACCACAATGTAAAAATGCAGGCATAATTCAGGAGAATCAAGTAACTTTTCAATGCCAGATTCAGTTAAAAATTCAAATAAATTTTTCAATTAAATAAAATTATATTTTAGGCAAAATTTTCTGTTTTTATGCTAAATTTAAAAGTCTTTCAAAATTAACCTCTATGTAATAAATTTTAACAGTACTCTTGCTGAGAGAAATGTACAATAAGTAAATGAGATCATGCTGTTTTCATTTTGATATAATTTTTTGAAAATTTGACTTTTCAATATTTTCAAAAATTAATAGAATCAAAAATTGGAGGCAAATTGTTTTCTTTCCTCTTCGAATCCAATTTTGAAATGAACTCTGTGTGTAAATGATTGAAAAGCTTTTATCTCATGGCTAATGGCTGAGAATTTGACATAAGTACCAATATGGAAATGAACACGTGTCTCCATGTGTCATATGTTATCGATATGATGTTCTCATCCATGTGCATATGTATATTTTCTTTCTATGCTATTATGTGTACTTCAGTATCATTCCTTTATCTTTTACCAGTTATAAATTCTTAAAAGCGTGGTCTTTAATCACAGTGGTATATCCAATCACTGATAAGCAATACTGATGAAACATATCTGGAGGTTAACAAGAATTTGATCAAAACTTGTGCCAGTATTGAAATTATTAGTACAAGAGCGTAGTCTTCATTTTTGAAGATATACTGCATAACATTATATGTAAATGATTAGAAAATGCTATTGTGCTGTATTATATACATGAATGTTATTTTAGGAAATATACCTGCAGGCTTACCTAATTTTCAATACCTTGAGAGTGATTTTTGTATTAACTCTTCTAAGAAATGTAAATGGATCTGAAATAATATTTTTAAAAATTTTAGTGAGAGCATTTTTATTGTCCCAGGAGCCAAAGGGATGTTGAGAGAAGGTGAAATATCACCTGTGCTTTTATTCCAGAGTTTAATCTATTCTAATAAAATGTATCTTGGAATATAAAAGTTAATGAGAGATAGAAAAATGTATGACCTGAGGAGAATCATATAACTAAGACTTTCATTTTTAATACAGAAGTAGCCATCAGTTTTATCACTCCTATCTGAATATAAGCAATTAATTATCAAGTTTAGAAATACAATAGAGTGAGAGGACAGTCACCTGAATTTATCGCTCATTCATGAGTGTCTACTTACATTGTAACTCAGTATTGTTGCAGGCATGGAAGTACAAAATGTATGAGGTTGGTCAAAGATCTGCCCTATTTAGCAGGAATCATAAACATGTGGAGAAACACAAAGAGCATTATGTATTTCTCATTCATAATTGTTTCTGCCTATCAAGAAGTTTCTGTGTTAAAATGTTTGATTTTTAAAATTTTTTATCAGTACATGTTTGCAATACACAATGAATACATCGTTAATATCAAAATGTATGAAATCAAAACTTCTATTCGGGCAGGGGATTTAGCTCAGTGGTTTCGCCACCTGCTGTGTAAGCGCAAGGACCCAAGTTCGATCCCCGATACCGAAAAAAAAAATAAACTTCTACTATTACTTCTAAAAAGAAGTACAGGATCGTTTTATTGTTCTAAATCACTGCATTTAATCTTTACTGTACATATATCATCTTGTGACCAGCTGCTTTTCTGTTACTATGTACTAGGCTATGACCATGATCAGCTGAAAGTCACAGATGTTCTCAGTACCTAGCGCAAAAACTTATGTGAACATGGTGAGTTCTGAATAAATGTACACTAGAAGAAATATACACCAGACACTGTTCTTCACCACTGAAGACTGAGGGATTTCACAGTGTGAGCAAGGCCTCTTGGTTACATCTTGCACTGCCATGTAATCCATTCCAAGAAATCCCAATGTCAGTCTTTGTCATTGCTGATCAACACAACCTACTCCTTGCAGTAAAATGTGTTGCCTGTGGAGATAAAGCTAATAGAGTGTTGCATGAGTTTATTAAATAGTATCATAAAATTATTTTTTTGGTTTAAGTCACATTTAATAAGAGAGAAATTGATTATTAAATTTGTAATTGTTGTGAACTACATTAAACCCACTGATTGGCTTTGCTTAGTACCTTTACTTATTATTAATATTTACCTATTACTTAATAACCTAAAGCATATGATATTAAAATATCCTCATATTATTGACATGAAAATTCTCATGAGAATATTCTTGGGTTACCTAATCCTAATACATACCTTAAAATTTTCTTAAGGTAAGAACTCTAAACACTACTTCAGAGGATATGGATTTCTTTCCAGTGAACTACAATGATAATTGTAAATATTGCAAACCACAACTTAATCAGGAGTAAATTTCTACAGGCAATACAATCCAGTAACTGTGTACAGTTGTTGGGTTTGAACCTTGTGCTTGACAGACTGGCATGGTGCCACTGAACTACATGCCAGGCCCAATGTGTTAGTTATTTTTCTGTCCTTGCTGAGACAAAATACCCAACCCCCAAAGTAGAAGGAGGAAAAGTTTATTTGGCTCACAGTTTCTAGAGGTTTCAATCCAAAATCAGCTGGTTCCAAGGCAGGGTGGCAGAGGGGCAACGATTCATGGAGGCGGAAGACAGCAAAAACAACAAGGGACCTTAACAGCATCTGCCTCTTCTATCTTATTCAGATTTAGGGGGAGTAGCAGTCACATCCTTAATCCTAGTGCCCTCAGGCCTAGCCCCACTATGAATCAATCACACACTGTAGATTCAGCCACCTTTGAAAAAGCTTGAGGCTTTGGAGAGACACAGAGACACAAGCCATAGCAGTTAAACATTAGCCTGTCCAGGAGATATGTCTATGTAGTAATTGGTACTTGGAGAGATAACACATTAGCCACTACAAGTTGATAATACTGCAGTGTAAATTAGATTATCTGATTGTGAAAGAGGAATGAAGCTAAGAGCTGCACAAAGATAAACTGACCAGAATAAAAACAAAAACAAAGATATGTGTAGTCATTCTAAGTTAAATTTACAGAATATACCTTGTTGCTTTCAGTGCTCTATGATTGTACCTAATTAACAACCCATTCTGTGTTTCCTATCGCTTCCCGGATGTACTTTTTAATCACAGAATGATTGACAAATCTTTAAACAAATGTGCCTGTCTTGTGATTTGTACCGCATTTGCACAGATGCTTTGAAATGGCCTTTCCTGCCATTTCTTTATCAAGCTAGATCTATCCGGTTCAGGAACCTTTAACACTTTCTAGGTGAATTTCTAAACATAGCATCCTGCGTCCCCAGCACACTATTTACCGTGTGGAATACAAGTTAACTATTTGCAAATTCTCTATTGGGTTGATGACCCCTTGTGATTAAGGACTATGTTTTGTCTTTTTTTGTTTTGTTTTATTTCTCATTTAAGTCCTGACCACTTAGCCCAGAACTGAATAGAGAGCCCAAAAATATTTGTTAAAGAAAACATGAATTCTCTGAGACAGTGTGAGCTTTAAAATAAGAATATGTGGAAATTTGCTCTTTCGGGGAAAAAATAGTTTGTAATAGAAGAGGGAAATAAGTGTGGCATCAGAGCCTGCTGACAGATAGTGAAACTGGTTAATGCCAGCCCGCAGCTGCAGAGCAGTACAACCTTAGCTATGATCTGAACACTAATTAGAATCCTGGAAAACTTCATAAAGAGGAAAAACATGTCACAAGAGATGATCAAGATTTCAGGAACTAGAGTCACAACGGTTTTCAGGAGCAACAAGGCCAATCAGGAGAAATGTGAAGAGCTAAGACAGACGCTTAACTCTTAATTAAGAGACCAGTTTCCAAGTATTTCAAGGCACCCACTAGGTGGTTCCACATCCAGAGCAAAACCAGAAAATCAGCGAGGTGGTAGAAAGAGTTGGGACACTGCAGGCTGGGAAGGGAAAAACAACAACAAAAAAATAGTAACCTGATAGAAATCTTAGAGTACATTCTGGACATGAAAGATCCTATGGGTCTTAGTATAACTCAGACTGCCATACTCATCACTGAAACTGATTTTTGACATGGATTGAACTGAAATGATTGACAACATGAAAGGAATTATAGACCCCTCCCAAAAAAAGATATCTAGAAAAGTGCAGAAAGAAGGCTAAGAAAATGCACTGTTGAGAAAAGTTCAGAATATTAGTTGTTAACATTATTTGTCAATGTCTCTTAATATTTTTGTGTGTGTTAGAAAAATATACGGCACATTTGAGAAATCATGCCCCCTTCTAATAGAACAGCAAAGAGGAGCAAAATAAATATGCAAGGCAAGTAAATTACAAAAGTGATGCTGGAGAAAAGAAAGAGTAAAGAAAGACCCAACCCAAGACTGAGAATTAGTTCTCAGAATTAAAAAACAAATGCATATCATGAATAATGAATAAAAATGACAATGCTCTAAATGTCATCCAATTGTAAAATCCACATTACATATTTTCACAAGTATAATCTTGATGACTTCTCTCAGAACTGTATGGATTAATAAACATTATCTTCATTTTGTGGATAAAAATGACTCAAACTCAATAAATGACTCAGCTAAAATCACCCAGTCAGAGAGACATAGAGCCCTGTCTGAAAGCTCAGTTTTCTCGTTGCAAGTGTCATTTTGTTTCTTCAACTCTTTTGTGCCTCTCTTCTTTTATTGTGCTCTGCCTAAAAGCATCTGAGTCCTAAGGGGCCATGAGAACTCTGAGATGGATAAGAAAGATATAACAAGAAATAATCTCACCTGTATCTAAATTTATCTGGAAGCAAAATCCCAATAAAAAACTCCATTAGAATTCTTTGATTTGATTTTTTAAATTTTTATAATGCTTAATAATTATTTATCAAACACATTTTCAATTATCAAATGATGAAATTGTTAGCATGTAATGAAGCATTTAATTGATAGCTTCCTTTCAACTAAGTCTATAAATATAGTTCTGCAGGAAATCTACCTAGCTATATATTTAAGATATATAAAATTAAATATGCCTTATTTATAATTGGCTGATTTGGAGCTCTGAAAATTTATTAGATACTTACCACATAGAAATAGAATTACTTTGTTCTGAGCAAAAGAAAAATGTAAGGAGCATTCAGCATTGCTCTCTCCCAGGTGTTTTTATGGGCCCATAAGAGAGTATATCAGAGATGCTCATTGACAAAAAATATTATTTAAATAACTAGATTTAAATAACTCAGGTTTCCATGGGGAAAGTTGAATACTAGCCTTAGGACATGAACTGCAAAGCAAGGCTTCAGTACCTTCAGACGACACACTGAGAAAATAATACATTCTCTGAAGTGAAAGAAACAATGAAGTGAGAGTGCATGAAAATTAAATCTGAAATTCAAAAATCAGAACATAATATAAGGGAAAATAACATCTAAAATGTGTTCTAAGGAAAAACAAATATTTATATGCATATATGTACGCACAATCTACGGTGGTTTTTATCATTATGAATGTTATATTTGCCCTGATCTTTCAATTTATAATAATCAAAGCCATTTGTTCAAAAGCATAGAAATTTGAGATCCTTAAAACTTAGCTCAGTTTTCAAGAATATATCGCAAAAAAATTTTTTCATGGATTTCCATGAATTTTCAAAGTTACAGAGTATGTATTTATGAATCAAAATATGGCAATAGGTTTTTACTTGTTATTTACTTTTCTGCAATATAAGTGCTCTAATTTAAACCAAACAGTAAGAGAGCTAGTTAATAGTGGCAATTAGAAATAATTAAACAAATTAGTCAATTAAGATTAATTATATAAAGAATGTGTGAAGAAAATATAATACTATGTTTATAATTTTTTGTCTTGTGATAGAGTAATTTAATAACTTTCATTAACCCTTTAATTTTATTTAAATTTTTTGAGTTGCATTTTATGCACTTTTTAAAAATACTTAATATAAGACATTTTAAAAAGAAAAAATAAATACAAAGTAAGTAAATGCATATTGGCTATATTTAGTAAAAAATAAATGTGACATGTTTCTGTCTTATGAGACTTTAGAATATGTTTCTACCCCTGTCTAATGGTGTACTCTGAACAGCTGGAAGAATACAGGACATAGCTCTGTTTTTTCCTGAGGCTTTTTTGTAGTGGTAAAATTCAATGTGGCCAAACCGGAAATTCTCTTTGATTTGCACTCTGCTGCTATCAGGACCGCATTACACTGGGCTCTGGGGTCAGCCACATGTGCAGACATCCATGTAAATGCTCTCTCAGCAGAAGTGTTTGCACATGGACTATTTAGGATTGTGCTTGCTAGTGATGGCAGGGTTTAGGTTTGCAGGAAGTCATTTCCAGCAGTGTCCTCCTTTGTACTGAGGCTGGTTTTATGTAAGCTAACTCCACGCCAGTCAGGTCCTCCACCATCTGTAATTTATCATATTGCATCACCATATTCCCATGTCATCATTTTGAACATTTCAGAACACTGGAGGTTATCATAAAGGAAACTCTTTCCCAGGGAAAAGCATTTCAAGTAAATAAATGTTCATAGTTTAAAAAAAAGAAATTTCATTGGCTGTTGATCTCCTTTTGTTTTATAATCTATGATGTTTTATGGAAATTAAATACACCACATGAAATTTCTGTTATTTAACCACAAGCATTTATTTACTTATAAGCTAACCTAAGTAGGGCATAAAATTAACATATAGAAACATAACATTAATTTAAAACCTATATAACCTTTATGCTATCAAACTTTAAGGCTTTATTTGTAAGCCTCATGTGGGTTTTAAGTCTCTTAGCCATCATCCTGTAACATTTTATTCATTTATTTTTACTAATTTTAGTGGCACACTTTTGATATACATAGTGATCACATTCATCATAAGGAGTTTGTACCTGTACATAACATATCTTGATTCTTCTTTTTTTCCCATCCCCCCTCACCTCCTTTGAACCCTTCTTCCCCTCTTTCCCCTTCTTATTTACAAGAGCTTTGTTTCCAATTTTTGGCCATTCTCTTTTTCTTCCTTCCCTTTCCCCTTCCCTCTCCCTTGTTCCCCTTCCCATTTGAACATTTTCTCCCTACTTCCCAATATCTATCGTCCTCATTTACAATTCCAATTTCTCACACAAGAGGAATAATGTGATATTTGAATATATGTATCTGGTTTATTTCACTTGAAAGTACAGTCTCAAGTGCAAAATATATAAAAGACATCTCTGAAAATAATCATTTCCTAAAGAGGTCTCAGTACTAGTAACAAAGCCACCTGCCATAAGCAGTTTTCAAACATCAATGCAGAAAAAAAATTAAAAAGTAGAAAATGAGGAAACACAGAGGCAAGATGCAACCCCAGACCTCCAGCTCACACAAGGCAAAATCCAGGAGGCAGTGAGGTAGAAGAAATGAAAAGTCACCCAGCTGAACTTTCTGAAATGCCAGCAGCAGAAGTAACAAAGCAGGTGAATGAGGTCCTAGAGAAAGTAAATTAGAAATAACTCTATGGTTTACTAGAGATGAGGACCATAATGAAGGACATGGTGAATGAAGCTAGAGTAGAGACTGAAATTTCATTTTGGAAATCAAAGTGCCTTCCAGCTAAGAGGACTGTTTTGTTGCTCCCGTGATATCACACATCATCTGACCCACAGTGGACAGCAGTGGGTAGTATCTGATACGTCCCCATGCACCGTGAAGATGCCAGTGCAATTGTATTCACAATCCCCTTTGTTAGTCTTCCACAATACATCTAAACTGCAACGTCTGATTCATTGAAAATAATCTTACTAGACCATAGTGCAATGAAATTGGAGATCCATAGCAAAAGAAACTCAAAAAATTTCATAAACACGTGGAACTTGAACAACACACTTCTGAATAACCAATGGGTCACAGAGGAAATTAAAGAAGAAATCAGACAGTTCCTTCAATTAAATGACAA
>NW_004624899.1:1959192-1988042 GCF_000247695.1 Heterocephalus glaber | reverse complement strand
TTTTTGGATGCTATTGTGAAAGGAATTATTTGCCCTATTTCTCTCTCAGTGAGTCTGTCATTGGTGTAGAGGAAAGCTATTGATTTTTGTGTGTTAACATTGTATATGGTTACTTTTTTAAATATCAAATGAGACTTTTCATTTTTACAACTAAATACCTTCAATGCTTCACATTGTTAATAGATTTAAGTCTAAATTTCTTGGCATCTTCTAACATGAAAACTCCCCACTTATCCTAAATTTATTCTGACCACTCCCATCCCTAAGTACATTTTCTGATGTTTCTGTGACTGCTTTTTACTGTTCTGCCTCAAGGTCTTTGTACTATTTTCCCCTCTTCTTAGCATGTTTCTTTTTCCACTTCCTTTTGTTTTTCCCACCCAGGCTAACTCTTAATTGATATGTCTTCACTTTTAATTTCTCTAGAGAAGCTTTCCTTGGCTTTTCTTCATATCCAAAGTTAATTTAGCTTACTCTCACATAATAATTTTTACTTTTACAGTATTCATCAAATTACAGATAAATAATCAAATTTTTCTTAGAGTATAATGCCAAAGTAGAGAGGCAAAATTATTGTTTGCATGATTATTTCTTAGAATTCTCCCATTATAAATAGTGAAGAAGACTTGAATATGAGGATGTTAAGATTAAGACCTTTCAGTAAATTCATAGGAGCTTGCCAAAAGACGAACGCTTCCTGTGGGAATTCTAAGGCTGGAGAACAACCACTAAAAAGTGCTTTCATCCATCCAGGGGAAATTGTTTCCCCTTATTAAGTGGATAAAAGGAGTTATAAAAAAAATCCAGAAGTTACCCTTTTATGGAACAAAATGAAATATTTGTAAATATCAGCTGAGTGAGATTCTACTTGGCAGCATTAACGATAAGATCAGCATTTCTTAAAAAAATTAGCGACTCAGAAAGCCACTAAGTTGTAGAGCAAAACCAGAAACAGAAGTCAGACTTTACAACTTTTCTTGGGAGACAATATTTTTAAATCAAGAGATTTAAAAGGCTTGAAACAGTTGTGACCCATTAATTCCTTTTACTGTTTTTTTAATTAGCTTTGTGCTTTGTTCTGGAATTCTGTAAATACTGTATAATACTAACCAATGCAAACAATTGCTCAAATAAATAAGGAAAATTGATTTTACTACCATTGAAACATAGCTTTAGACATTATCAATGTGGAAAAGTGGGTAGATCTTGGAAAAAATATGAATTTTGTTGTAAGACTCAGTTGAGGAGATGGAATAGAAGCAAATTCTAAGAAATGAAAAGAAACAAAAGTTGAAATCTTTAGACCTTGTCTTCCTATTTCACATTTGAAATCTGAGCTTGGAGTAGTAAGCACAGAAAAAAAGTAGGTGGAATTTACACAACATGGCTAAGAAAAGAGGAAGAAGATGAACAAAAAGTCCATTGGACTAAGTCAAAGACTCTAAAGTAAAAGATATAAGGTTGGTATTTCAAGTTCATTTTAGATATTAGATAGATATAGATTTTCTCTGAATGAAATCGTCTTCAGCATATACCTCAGTGTTCATACGCATTGAAATAAACCAAATATGGGCTTCAATGGAAGATAAAATTATAAGAAAATAACACTTTGAAGGAGAATCAGCAAAAATAAGAAATATTGCCATTAATTATATATTTGCATAATATACATATAAATATTGAAAGACATAGCTACAGTCATACTATAGGAAATGTGTAAAGAAATAAGAAATACATTGACCAAACACTGAAAAAGAAAGAAAAAAGAATAATCCAAATACGCTCAAATATCTGAATAATTCATTTGGTTTATTTCAAACTAAATAATGCATTTTGTTTGTTGAAATATATACATTTGAATATATATGATATATATATATATATATATATTTAAAATAAAAAACCAAGAAAGCAAACTTACTAGACTTCCTCAAATAAACTGAAAAATATATTTAAATTCATTTAAAATAGTGAACTAGAAGTCACAACTAAAACATTACTTAAAAGAAGTGAGAAATAAAGATAAAAATATAGGAGATTTCAAAAGATAAGTTAGGAAAAATGAGGTGATCTAACATAGGTTTATTTAAAGTCCCATCCATAAAACTAGAGAGAGTCAATTTTTGACTAAATCATAGCTGAGTTTGTTTAACAATGATAAATGACATCAATCCATATGTGCAAGAGCCATAAGAATGAAAGAGGATAAATAAAAAGAAATCATACAGGGACACATTGTAGTACAATTGCATAACTTAACAAAGGATAATATATTAAAAAGTAGAGGAAAAATTCTCATCACCTACCAAAGAATAGCAATATGTGGAATTCTCAAAAACAGAAAATGAAAGCCAGAAGAAAGGAGATATCTTTGAGGTGTTGACAAGACATAAGTAACAACCTAAAACTGAATAGGAAACACAAGAATCTTGCAAGAAAAAGCATAAAATAGATACATTTCAAACAAGTAAAACTTGGAGAAATCCACCAGTAAAGGAGCAAAACTTTATTTCAGAATGATATACTTCAGAAAGATGGAACTATATCATCCTGCAGTGAACAGTCTGTATTTAGCATTTGGCAAGGAGCTAAACATGCTTACTGAGCTACATGGACCTTGAAAAAGATCTTGGGAAATGTGACAAACAATGCTTGGGATGTTTCCTATCAGTTATATGGATGATATTCCAACTCTACCTTAAAGACTAGGCTTATAATGGGATGGAACCTCACAGATGTCCAGCTAAGGAAGGTAGGGAAACAATTTAGAAATATGAAGAAAGACTTTAATATTAGAGTCCCCACCAAATACTTCAATACCTCCCAAATAACCTTTTTCAGTCAGAAAAATTCCATGTTTTTAATTTGCTTGCTTGTTTTAAATAAAATTTTGAGAGTTTTGGCAAAAATAAAAAGGGTAATAAGCCCTTTTTTCAAGCTCCATCTGAAACCTTTGAACTCCAAGTACAGAAATTAAACATTCATTGGAAAATGTCAGCACTTGAGTTCCCTTCATAGCAAATAGATTGAAGAGTATCAAAATGAATGAATTAACATATTGTTGCATTATGTATTTAAGATGTCTTCAGAATATATTAAATGCAGAATGCCACAATGGAATATGAGAGAAAAATTCTTCCTTCTTAATGTTTCAAAGAGCAAGGGTGTGCTTTCCTGAACCCCACTGGTCAACTGTGCTGGACTGAAGAAGAAGAGGAGCATTATGTCCAGCAATGTGATTTACAAGAGGAAACAGTTTTCTTAAGCCAGGAGATAGTTTGCACTGAGGTTATACTCCAAATAAATATACCCAGTTATGCTTCCCCTAATTAGACACTTCCCTTTAGGAATGTTGAGGACATTTTTTTCCTTATTGTCTTGCTCCAAAGCCTAAGCCTAACTTATTTACTTGCATGTGTTTAACAGAATCAGTATTTCTACCATTCTTGTTGGTCAAATTTATTCAGTGACTATTGATTATTTTGGTTCTATCCAGATAAAACCAAGAGACACTGGTGGATGATCTACTAGCAGTGAAGGAAGTGTGATTGCTCAGAAATTATAGACTTGTAGTCCACCATGAAAGTACTCACCTCATTTTCTCCAAAATATATTTAATGGACCTGTGAAGAAAGTAAAGGGAGAGAGAGTAAAGAATCTCAAAAGTATCTTCAAAACTACCTAAAATAGTGTTATTCAAGAAATTATTTTTATTCAAAACTTTAATTACAATGCTAAGTTAGATTAATTTAAAGTAGTTTAGTTCCCTAAAACATAATATCTAAATTCAAGTCATCTACATGCAGTGATTTAGGAGATCTATTTTTTATAATAAACATGTGTATAGTTACATAAAAAGCAGTGGAAGTTTGCAAAATATAAAAGTAAATGAAATCCTTACAACTTGTAGTAAAAAAAAAAACTGCATAGCCCATTTTTATCTGACAAGAAAAAACAAGATATTACTCAACAAATAGGTAATAATTTGTATGTTATATTTGAGAAGCAGTGCAGAAGATAAAATCACAAAGAATGTAGAGTCTCCAACTTCCACAAAGAAAAAAGACATGTTAAGAGTATCTAAAAGTACCACATCAATTATCATAAGGGAAGTACAAATGAGTTTGAATGGATTTGAAAGGTGTTGTGTTAGTAAAGGCTGTTCTCAAATAATGCACTTTCAAATATAAATTGGAATAATTAGTGATTGCACCTAACCATGAGCATAAACAAGGCTAAAAAGGAAAGAGAAAATGTATGGTGCTAAGAAGGCATACTTGATGTTCTACGATCATACAATAATCTAATTTGGTAAAAGTACATGCAATGATACATAGTAATTAATTAGGCTGGAAATAGAGTCTAGATCCAAATTAATAAATTATATTCAAGAAATACAACAGAGAAATTTTGAAATGAGCAAAGCCAGGTAACATCTACAAGTAGTAATCTATACAATAAAGAAAACATAAAGCAGGGTCAAAGGATAAGTAAAGAGGGATGCTACTTTAAGCAAAGACAGATAGCTCTCCAAGAAGAGATATTTAAGCAAAGATTGAAATGAAGGGAAGTAAACAGCTGTCCAGATATTAGCTTATGACATTCAAGAATTAAAAAGAGGGGCTGGGGATTTAGCTCAGTGGTTCTGTTGCCTGCCCCGCAAGAGCAGGGACCAGAGTTTGATCCCTGGTACCAAAAAAAGAAAAAAAAGAGAGAGAGAATTAAAAAGAGGAAGCAAAGAGATGAAAGCAGGCTGAGTGCAGTCAAAGATCAATGAAGAGTCCAGAGTGGTTGTGGCACAAGAAATAAAGAGCCAGGAGTTAACCACGAATCAGAGAGGCAGAGCCAGACCATGTGCGCTGGAGGGACTTGCAGTGAAGCATGAAGGAAAAGCATCAAAGGGATTAAAGTGAGAGATGACTCAACTTGATTGATGTTAAAGGAATTCTGGTGTTGTACAAACAACAAATTATAGAAGAGTGAGAGTCACCAAGACTGTGGCAGGTGGACCAGCAAGCAGACTTCTACTTCAGTCTGTGCAGACATGGTGAGGGCAATGGACACAGTGCGAAGGGACTGTTCTGGCATCTACTTTGCTGTTGTAAACTCAAAATTTGTTGTGTGGGATATGGATGTGGGGATAAAGATGGTTCAAACGTTACTTTCAAGGATTTCTACTTTAGCACACCAGCAGGTAGTGGTGTTATCTACTGAAATATGAGAACAGGGTAATAGGAACAAGTTTGATAGATGGGTGTGTGAAAGCAATGGGAATCAGTAAGTCCGTTTTAGGCAGGCCAACTTTGAGATGTCTTGTACTTGAGATGTCCAAGTGGAGAAGTTGAACAGTCATTTGGATAGAAGTCCTGGTTCCAGGAGAAAAATTAGGATTAGAGATAAAAATGGATACTTAACAGCATTTAGTTACTACACGTAGATACAGTGAGAATTCATGGAACTAAGTTTCCTGTAATACAAAGTAGTAGAGGGAGAAAAGAAAAAGTTCTCAGTCTAAGCTCCAGAATACTCTTATCTGCACAGGTGAGAGGAAGGAGAGAGAGACAGAGAGGCGGAGCAATAGAGAGACAAAGAAAGAGGTGAATGAAGAAAATGAGACAGATGTTTTAGTAAGAGACACAAATGTAAAACAATAAAATAAGGAAATTTATCAAATAATAAGTTTAATGAATATCCTCAAAATTAAAATAGATATAACATTTAAAGTGACTCAAATCTTTGTCCTTGCTTAACTTTATAGATAGCAATATTTAGGAATTGTGCTTCCACAAAACTGGAATTAAACCATAACCCAGATAGTTTTATGAAAGAAAAAAATGTGGAAAACCCATGCTTCCAGGCAGTATTGCTGTTCCTATGCAAACAGATGGAAAAATTAATAGGAGCAATAATTTCAGAGAAAATACTTCTAAAAGGAAGTCAAATCTAAAAAATTATAAAGAATCGCTTTTTGCTTAACCAAACATTTCAAATATCCATCAATTTAATTGCATTCCTGGAAAAGTATTAGAAGTCCAAGAATTAATCAAAATATGTAATAAAATATATCTTCTTAAAAGTCCAGGTACAGAGTTGGATCTGTAATGGAAAAAAGGAATAATGTAAAGAATTTATCCCAAGTTTAATATTAAATGATTAGGAGAATGAAAGGAAAGCAGGCATTTAAATAACTGAAATGAAACGTTTATTAAAATAAATCAATTGTAACTTCCAAAAAAATCAAGAAGATAGTAGTATTAGAAACAGTGTTCAGTTTATTTTACTGCTTTAGTGTCCAGTCATTTAAAAAAAAGAAGCAATTCCTGTCATTCACTTCCATTTTATATTTCTCAACCAGGCATTAGCCAACAGGTCAGGCAAAAGAGTAGAGGTACTTCCTCAAAAGCTCCTGAAAAAACTCTTTTACTCTAACACAAACCAGCAAATCTGGAAGGAATACAGTATCTAACCATGGGAACTTGAAGGTTCTAAGAAGTTTCAAATGTCACAGCCAGTCCTGCCCAAAAACCAGTAGATAAATAAATCAGGATTTGTTGCGTGGTATACCAAGATTAGAATGGTCAGATTCTAATCAAAATACAGAACTCCCAGCTATTCTTGAATTTCAGATAAATAATAGATACTGTTAATATGAGTATACCCAACACAATATTTGGAACATAGTTATACTAACAAAAATAATCATTGTTTATCTCAAATTCAAATTTAACTAAGCACCCTGTATTTTACCTAGCAACCTTATTTGAAATCTTAGACTTCTCAAAAGAAACTTGTTGCCATTGGACTGGCCTAATTCCGTATTTTTTCAACAAAATTAAAATGCAGACAGTATATTCTGCATTTCCTGTTCTCCTATAAATGGCAAGGATCAATGCATATAAAACAGATTAGATGTAACTCAGGCTTTGCTGCTTCTGTACAAAATTCAATCTGGAACTGTATTTCATTATCACATGGTTGAACTCTTCTAGAAGGTCAACTTTTAACTTAAAACTTCTACTTTAGAAGATCATCAGACATTAATTTTATGAAATTCAAACAGCAGGATATGGTTCACATGCTAGTAAGTTAAGAACCGATCCATTTACTTAGCCAAATATTCTCCTCTTTGAAGAAATTGTACCATTCAGCCATTTCTACACAATAATATTCCACTTTGAGTATCAGTCATTGGAGTTTTTCATAGAGAAAACTATACATCCACATGTGGCTAGTGAGGGCTCATCTTCACTGAGTGCCGGTTGTCATGGCCTCATGGGTATGGAAGACAAGCTGAGCAGCCATCACATTGATAATTTAAAGACAGTATTACATTTATTTTATCATACATCTTTTTGACCCTTTTTTATTTCTTTGAACAAAATCTCTTTTCTGACCTCTCTTAGCTTTCTTAGCTATTATTTCCACTCCAAATCTATGTTTTTTCTTAGCAAAAATACATTTTCCTCAAGCAGAACTGAAATAAAAAGACCATTCAAACTGCTACAATGGTTCAAATTATTATTGCCTCAAAAGCAAAAACAATATCAATATTTAAAATATCCAAGAACTTTTGACTCACTACTACCATGGACAGTACTATAAACAACATTCCAATTGTTTATAAAAATAAAAAACACAACTCCGCCATCTTCCAATTTATCAATTACACAATTTCCATTATCCTATTTTTGTTTAAAGCCATCGTTGCAGCCATGACCATGTGAACAAACCTTTGCTCCTCTGTCAGCATTGCCTAGTTGTAAGAAATGAGATGAAATAATATATTTAACATTTTTGCACTTCCAATTGTTCAATCATAAATGGCATCTCATATGTTAATATAGAGTTCCTAGACTTTTTTTCCATGTCCTGGAAAAAGTAGCAAGAAAGATCATATTTCTCATCCAAGAGTAAAAAATTAAAGAGCTTGATATTTTCATCCTACTTTATTCATATCTTGGCAAAATAATTTCAGTACAAATATTTTATCACAGTACCTACAATATTATATTTCAAAATTGGTTATGACTCTCCAAGTTCTTCATTATTTACTTACTGTTTCAATAGTATCATCTAGTTTATAATAATTTCCTAAGAATTTATGTTTTCATCTAAAATGGATTAAGCAAAAATTAAGAATTATAGTGATTTTTCATTTTTCAATAAAGTCAGATGAGGAAAATCTTCAACTTAATTAACATTTAATACTTTTTATAGATATGATTATGTAGAATATAAATATCAATTCAATTCATGTTATATGAGAAATCACTAACTGTGTTGTAATAATATGGAATTATTTTTAAAGAGATGCTACAGTAACATGACAAACTAAGTAAAGGAAATGACTGTGTAAAAGTAAAAATTTGTGCTGGACACTTGTCTCCAGGCTTTTTGTCTCAGCTATGTGATGGTTCCTCCTCCCCACAATTCTGTGTATCATCAGGCTATCTTAGAACATTGGTGATTCTTATTCAGTAATAGACACATATGCATTAAACACAGTTACGTTAATGTTGTTAATCATTACTTTCTATTTGTTAGTAGAAGTTCCACCTGGGATAAATTTTTCTGGAATTAATCCTGGGATAAATTTTGTTTAGTATTTTAAAATAATTTTAAACTTAGGTACTCAACATTTAAATTCAATTGGTATGAAGAGAATGATATTTATTATATTTTAAATTGTGTTCTTAATAAATTTCAACTACTGGAGGAAATAATCAACTCTTCAAAAAGAAGCAAAAAAGAAGTGAACATGAGCATGCAATGAAACCTTTCTGTGGAGGGAGGGTTCCTGTAACCTCTGAGAGGTCGTATTCTCAGCTAGATCACATTTAATGTTTTTAACCTTCCCAGGAGACTATGACTGGGACAATATTTTGCTATTAGAAAACTTGGCTCTGTGTAGAGTAATACTGAGATGACACAGGATTCTAGGTTAAATTTTTTCCATCAGGCCTGTGGTTATCTTACTAAATCATGTGAGAAGGCAAATAAAACAAAAATTAAATCTCAGCATCAAATAGAGTGTGGCCAGAAACCAGATAAAAAATGTAGTAATTCTATGGATACTTTATATTAAAATGAATTGCTAAAAATTATGATAGGTCCAAGGCCAAAAATTCAACTCAATGACCATATCACATGGAAAAGCTAGACAACAACTAATGACATTGTTTACAAAACTAAGAAAAATAATCCTAAAATTTGTGTGGAACCAAAACAAATCCCCAATAACTAAAGAAATCTTGATCAGAAAGAATAGAGCAGGAAGCCTGACTGACTTCAAAATATACTGCAAAGCTGTAGTCAAAACAACATGGTATTGACATTTAAAAAAAAATCCACAAAGGCCAATGCAATAAAATAGCTTAAAAGTAAGCTCACACATTTAGAACCAACTGATTCATGCAAAAGTGCTAAGAGCAAACTCAAAGAAAGGACAGTCTTTTCAATAAACTGTTGGGAAAGCTGAATATCGACATGCAAAAACTATGAAACTATGTCTCTGTCTCTCACCATATAAAAATTCAATTCAAAATAAATTGAAGACTTAAGTGTAAGATATGAAACTATAAAACCACCAGAAAAAAAAAGACCACAGGGGAAGTGGACATTGGAAGAGGCAAAGATTCTTTGAACTCCAAAAAGTCCCTCACAAAACAAAAGAAACAAAAGCAAAAGTAGGCAAATGAGATTAGATCAATCTAAAAAACTCTTGCTCAACAAGCAAAGAAAGGAAGGAAAAATTAAACTATCCATTAGACATATTCTAAAGCTACCATTAATCAAGGCAATGTGGTTTTGAGTAAACAGACTAATGGAACAGAACCGGAATAATAGAACAAACTGTGACCTTTTGGGAAAGATTTCTTAGATGTAATGGTAAAAGCATGATACTTAAATGAAAAAACAACACTGATATATTCAGAAGAATTAAGAAATTCTGTTTTCCTAAAATATTGTGAATAGATTAGAAATACAAGCCACAAATTCAGAGAAAATATTCACAAATCTAGATTTAATAAAGAACTTTTATCCAGAATATATACAGAACTCTCAAAAATCAATAGGTAGGAAAAAAATAATTTTTTCCATCTGAAAGGTCTAAATGTACATTTTGCTAAAGACAGTATATAAATGCATATAATCATTGCATCATGATTGATGCTAAATATCCTTATGCCTTAGAGAAATGCAATTTAAAACAGAAGCAGACACCTATTAGAATATCTCAACAAAAGCACCAATCATTCCTATTATTGACAAGGATATACTACAACTATATAACTATGTAATATGTAGTATATATACTACAACTATACAACTACAAGAACTCTCAAACTAGATTGATGGGAAAGTAAAGCCATACATACAGGTATTTTATTCATTTTTCTGCTTTGTCTAATTTTAATTAAAATTCATATAATAATTTCTTGGAAATTCATTCACAATCTTTTTAAAACATTGTCTTTAGCAGTTGCCCAATGTTTTACATGAATTTTCAAGTAATGAAAGTCCACCTTCAAATTACGCTCTACCAGTAAGGAACCTTCCTAACAGAGCATGTGCATCTCTTCGATCCCTGTGACACTGCTACATTTTTATTTTGTTTATCCATACACTAAATTACCAGTAGAACATGGGTTCTATTAGGACTTCATATAAACAGCTATCTTTTAGATCAATAAAGAGTAAGAAAAATAGCAATTTGTTTTACCTTCCTTTCATGTATAAAACTAAGTTTCTGACCTATATACTTTTCCTTCTGCCTGAAGAATTTCTTTTAACATTTCTCTCAGGAAATGCCTGCAATTGACACATTCCTTCAGTTTTTTCCTGTAGGAGAGGTCTATTTCATCTTCGCTTTTGAAGGATATAGCTCTAGTTTCACTGGATAGTGAATTCTATGCCAGGTGAGTTTTTCCTTGCAATGTTTTATAAAGATACCATTATACTCTTTTCTTGTGTGCATGATTTTCATAACAAATTTTCTGTAATTCTTACCTTTGTTTTCTATATGCAAAGTACTTTTCCTCCCCAGACTGTATCTTAGCCTTTACCTTTTGCAGCTTGAATATACTATCCCTTAGGGCATTTTGTTTTGTTAGGAGTATGCATTCTCTTTGGGATTTACCAGGGAAAGGGAAGGGCTTTCTTCCTGTGATTTGGTATCTGACATTAATTTTGAAAATATCTCAGCCATTATTACTTCAATTACCTCTCCTTTTTGTTTCCTTTTTCTGGCATTGCAATTGTGCATACTTTGCATTCTTTGAAACTTTTCTAGAGTTCTTGTGTGTTATTTCTTGTTTATTTTAATTTTTTTGTGTGTTTCAACTTGGAATGTCTCTATTGATGTATGTCATGATCATTTCATTCATTTCCTGGTTACATCAAATCTACTGGTGAATGTGTTAAGGTTCTTCATTTCCATTACTGTGTTTTTACTGATAGTACATCATGTTGATCTTTCTATGCTTTCCATCTTTCTGTTGACAACCCTATAGTTGTATATATTTTCTACTTTTTGATGAGGCCTAATATATTAATTAAAGTTAAATTGTCTGATAGTTCCAATACATGTGTCTTATTTGAGTCCTGTTCTGATGATTTTTTTTTTTTTTTGGTACCCGGGTTTGAACTGCAGACCTTTTGCTTCTGAGGCAGGCACTGGAACCACTGAGCTAAATCCCCGGCCCCTCTGATGATTATTTTATCTCTTCAGACTATGTTTTATCTCACTTTTTGGAATGTCTAATACTTTTCTGAAATTGAAAGCTAGACACATATTAAATAAGCCAGTGTGAAGATTTATGTGAAAATTATTCTGGTTAAGAAATGTGTTTAATGGTTTTTTGTTTTTGTTTTTATTTTTGTAGCTATTGGCACTAGAGGCATTAGAGTCCTAGATTTGTCTTCTCTATTGGCTTTGGGCCTTACTTTACCACTGCTCCTTAGAAAGACCTGTATCTTTGAGCTCTTTCCACTGTCATAATGGTGTGGTTGATAGGGAAACATGTTTGATAATCTTCTTTATGAATCTTAGTGTTTTAATGAGTTTGTATTTCTTTTCCCTTTTTTTGTTTGTTTGTTTGTTTGTTTGTTTGTTTTGGGGGGGTGGTACCAGGGATTGAACTCAGGACCTTGTGCTTGCAAGGCAGATGAGGTGCCACTGAGCTAAATCCCCAGCCCAAGTCTGTATTTCAAAGTAGACCTTTCCAAGTATTTTTGTTTCTCCTCCAAATGAATACCTTTTTCCTCCCTTTCCCTAATATTTCTTTCCTAGTTGCAGAATTCATAGTCTGTTTCCTTGATATCTTTTCTCCTGTTGGTTGTCTTTTTAAAAAGTTTTTGTTAGGTGGAACTGAAAGGTAAGAGCAGGCTCTAGTGGGTGAAAATTCATTCTGCCAAGTGAGGTAGGTTTTAGCATTGCCTTTTGGCAGAATCTTTTCCCCTAGAAAGTAGGCTTGTTTTAGAAAGGAGCATCAAGCTAGGGATATATACTGCACTTTCCTCCTCTGTGAGGGCCAAAAGGGGACTTTTTTTAATGGAGAACCTGGTGGGAGTCCTGGAGGGAAAGTCTGGAAAAGGTGTGAGGGTCTCTTTCTAATTGCAGCCTTTGGGAGTTTCCCACTTTCACATTACTCAGCATTCAGCCTCCAGCAATCCATCAAAATTACCAGTTAAGTACTAAGGGATTCTAACAGTGATAGTGTTGAAGATCTACCTGTGTAAGCAAAGCCTGGACATTGCATCTTTTTTAATTCACTTATCTCTCAAGTTTTCAGGATGGTAGTTTCCTCTAAGATATTTGTTCTCCAATGAATCACAGAAATCCATTGACTTTCAGTTCATCCAACATTTTCTTGTGAGGATGGGATTGGCAACTTCTGAGGGGATTTTTTCTATGTCAGATTTGAAAATATAAGCGGAACATCCACTTTTGGGAAATATTTTGGCAATTTATTTAAAAGTTAAATACGAGTTTCCCATTGACCCAGACATTCCATCCTTGGGTATTTACCCAGGTGAAATGATAATACACAGGCATACAATGACTTATACACAAATCTTTTTATAGCAGCATCATTCATTATATCCAAAAAGGTGAATCAACACAAATGCCCATCGGGTGGTGAATAGATAAACACATTATGGTATATATCCATTCAATGGCTTACTACTTACCAAAAACAAATAAACAAACCACTGATAATTATCATGAGTCAGTCTCAAAATAATTAAAGAAGTCAAGACTACAAAACACAACAAAAACACCTACTGTGTGACTACATTTTCACAATTTCTAGAGAATACAAACTAACACATATTGAGGGGAAGCAGATACTAGATTAATGTTTACCTATGACTGAGGGTAGGTTGGAAGATTTGGATGAGAAATATTACAAAAGATACAAGAAATTGTTGAGAAGTATGGCTAATATGTTCTTAATTTTAGTAATAGCTCAAGGTGTGCTTGAGAAAGAGACACACACAGAGAGAATGAGAAAGCAAGAGAGAGAGAGAGAGACAGAAAGAGATAGAGACTGATAGACATAGAGACAGAGAGAAAGGATGCCAATAATTTAAATGTAACAAAAATAAGATTCTATAATCTATTACCATATGCCCTTTTCATTTGATAATGTCATGAAAATCATCTTTCAGGGTTTTATTTCAAATGCCTGGATATTATTTAAGGGCAATCCTATGAGATCTCACTATATTTAAGTTCTATTAAGAAATAAACCAGGAAAGATTTATAATATCATTAGATTTAATGATAATCAAATGTTCTCTCTAAATCCTCCAGGGCTTACACTGGATTTTCAACACTCTTGGAACTTCATATATAAAATGCTTATTTGTGGGGAGAAAGATACTTGCCTACATATACTATATTTTAAAGAACAAGGTATGCTTCCATTTGTAGTTTTGATAACCACTGTTTGTGAATTTTATGACACTGATTATTTTAGCATTAGTTTACATTTTTGTCTTGACTTACTATAGAGATACTTATCAACCTTCATTCAATATGTTCATTGACTCTAAGTTTTGAAGACAACCTTCTTCATATAATCATGTCCAGAAGCGCTGATTAGAAATATGACTACGTGTTGTGACAACCAATCACATCCCCTGAACTTGGTGATTATCTTAGCCTTTAAATTCCTTGGTATTTTGGCATTTCCCACTGTTACAGAGTTATGTTTGTATTAAGGTAATCAGAAGAATGTTCATAGAAACTATGAAATTAAAATGGATTTTAAATTGTGAATAAATTTTGAAAAGGTTTTTTCTTACCTATATGAAACCCTATGGGATTTTATAGGTCAAGAATCACTAAAATAATGATAATTGTATCTAGTTCTACCTTGATATGTACAGTGATATAAACAATTTGTTATGACTTGTGTCTAGATATCTCCCCCAGCCTCATGTGGTCATAGGTGGGGCTTTTCAGAGGTGGCTGGATCTAGAGTGTGTGATACTGGGATCAAGGGTATGTGAGTCCTAACTTAGTCCACTGATTGGTTTGGCATAGTTCTGGGTGTGGATAATGAGAAGGCCCACCCTGGATGTGAATGCTACCCGCCCTAAGGGTGTGTTACCTGGATACGATATAAGGGCCAGAAAGAGGGCTGCTGTTATCTCTTGCTGCTTTTTCACTACTTTGCTACTTTGCTGCCTTCTGCCCACCATAAACTATTTCTCTGAAATGCCCCTCTGCCATGCCATTCTGCTGTGCAGGCAGACAACTATGAACTGAAACCTCTACAAACTGTGGGCTAAATAAACCTTTCCTCCTTTGACCTTGGTTTTCAGGTATTTTGTCTCAGCAATGAGAACAATAACTAAGACACAGCCCTAGTGAGAGTAAAGGCTTGATGAAAACAAATTTTTAAAGTATTAGCATTTTTTGAGAAAAAAGAAATATGTCATAGTTACTACACATCGTCATATAAATTCTTGTTATTATATGAATAGGATTTTGGGGGAATAGTCTTGCTATACAGTTCACACTGGCTTTGAACTTGCTACATATTTCAGGCTGGCCTCAAACTCACAGTAATCCTCCTGCCTCAGTCTCCCAAGTGCCGGGATTATAGGCATGTGCCACACCTGGCTTATATGAATAGTTTTATATATATATATATATATATATAACTATATATATATAAAACTATATATATATATAACTATATATATAACTATATATATATAGTTATATATATATAAATTTCTTAGTCTCAGGAATCAAACTCAGGACCTTGCACTTGCAAGGCAGGAGTGGTGCCACTGAGCTAAATCCCCAGCCCTAAATAGTAGCTTAAAAGACTATATCAGAGTTATTCCAACAAGAATCAAAGGCTATTGAAATAAGTAAAATTATGAAAGTTATTATAACTTCTGAAATAGTTATAAACCATCACGGACAAATTCAAGAACCTGAACTTGAGTATAATTGAGTAAGTCATGACTATTGACAGTACAAAATTCTGCACTGAGGTCAATGAATATGGACATATGAGTGATCTTTGCCTTAGTCACTCTGTTCATCATTGGGACAATCTGTAATCTGTAATGTAAAGGAGGAGAGGTTTTTATGTCTCATGATTACGATCCATAGTTGGCAGGCTCCCAGGCAAAAAGGGTATGGCTGAAGGGCACAGAAGAGGAAATCTGCTTGTTTCATGGATGCCAGGAGCATAGCACAGAAGATGGAGCCAGGAAGGAGACACACCCTTCCAGGTCCTGCCCCCAGAAACTTGGCTTTTCTGAACAGATCCCACCTCCTAATAGCACACTCAGCTCTGAACTCTTCAGTGGATTAACCCACTGATGAGTGTAATGTCCCATAATCTAATCGCTTTCCAAAAGTCCCATCTCTAACAGCATGAGATTTTTTGTTGGACATTCTAGATATAAACCATACCAATCATATAGTCATTCATTGAGCACTGGTATATATAAAGCTTACCCAACCTATTTTTATTGACATTTGAAGCATTCTCCAGAGAGTTTTGAACTATCCTTGAGACAAGCATCCTAGATGATAGATGTATAGGCCAATAGGCAGAGATAGATAGATAGATAGATAGTATAAGAAGTGACTTCTATGTACTCAAGCAAATGAAAGAGCTACTTTGAGTGATGTATACTATTCAGATATACGCAAACATGAAGCTCATTTTATTCTGGTTGGCTCTAAATATCTATTCTTCCTTGGCAAGGATTAAACGTAATTCTATTCAACAGACACATTTCAATCCAAAAATATTTTGGTCAATAAAGAAAATTAGAATTCAATGCCGATCTAGTTTCAGTCTTCAGTTTTTATCTCACTTCTTATGTTTTAATCCCTTAAATCTTCCTGATTGCACTCTTAATTTCATAGAATTATCTTGTGTCTTATTAAAAAGGAGTCAACATGGGTCAGAATCTATCTATGAAAATGGTAGCTATATAGCTGGCTTTTCATGATCCCTACACCAGCTGGAAATGCTTCTGTGAAGACAGGTCTTGTCACTGGACATTTCATGACGTTGTCTCTACCATAGAGTATTTTCAAGATTCTTTCACCATTGTACTTAGCAACATTTGCACTGCTCCAGAAATTTTGATATGTGTTATTGTTGGACTCCTTTAGCAGTCTGCTATAGAGGAGTGGGAAGGTTAATATCAAACATTACCCAGGTCCAGCCACATTCCTGACTCCTCTCCAAACTGTAAGGAACCTACCCATGGGCCGCCACCCACTACTCTTCTAGCCATAGTCAGACGACTCATCCTGTGTGTGGCTCATTTCTGGCATTAAGCATAATTTTAAAACTAAAGAAGTTTTTACCATTGTTTTCAACTGTGATCTCTTCCCAGAATAATCTAGTCTTGGCAGAGGGTGCATCCAAAATCAGGTGAATTATGAATCCTTCTCATACTCCTGTTATAAATGGAGAAATAACTTTGCACAGTTAGCTCCTCATAGCATTGGGATTTTTATTATTTCTGAGAAAGATGAATGATACCAAGCTCATCCGCACTGGCACAATGTATGAGGGTTCATTCTGGTCTTTGCTTCCAGAGTTAAATGGTGACTAGTTTGGGTGCTGAGCTGGATACCTGAAATTGCATCTTGTCCTGTGATTTCCTGGGTGTTCTTTCTGCAGATTGAAAGAAATGACAGGAAAAACAATCCCTCCAAATCTACCTACAAGACAAGGCCAACAAAATACAGCACAATTCCTCTTTTTTAATCCTGAAAGGGATTGTATCAAAATATTTCTCAACCTGCTGCAACTAAAAAATATGAGCAATATAGGACTATTTTTGTTATTACATACAAAGATTAAAGAATATATAATATCCCCATTTTTTAAGGTTCAAGTTTTGCATTCTAAAAACAGCTTATCTTCACTTCAAATACAATTCAGTCAATCAACAGTGTGTGTATGTACCCTACCAAATTGTGTGAGTATTATTCCAAACATAAAATTGTTGACATCCTGAAAAAAATTCCTGAACAATTGCCTTTTAAAATAGATAAGAAATTCTACTTTGATTATATTTAAAGAGTACAATATAAACTGAAATACAAATTTTATTAGATCTGAAAAGAACTTGATTTTAATCTCCCTGCAAAAATAATTTCAAATTTTTATGGAACATATATTACTTTCAATAAATTTTACAAGTTTTAGTACATTGAAGAAGAGAAACAGCAATCAACAACACACAATATTAACCCTGTAATCCTGGCTAGGGGCAACTAACTCAATTACAGAAATGAAACACTTAAATGAATGAAGAAAAGGGTAAGCTGTGTGGGGCTATTGGAACACTGTTGTGTGGAGTGTAGAAAAATATTTGCTTTTTTACCAGAAACTGGAAACCCGGAATTTTCCTGCTTTTTAATGTTGGCAAACATTCTAAAGAATTTTAATTCTGGTGCAAGAGAAACAAAACATTACTGCAGGCCAAATTAAACCAGCTGGTTACCAGTTGGTGCATCCACGCCAACCCTCATCGTATGTTTCTGCCTCTGTGGGTTTGCTCATCCCCTTCCCTAAGCTAAGCACACACATCCATTCAGATGACCACGCATGATTCTGTCCAGCTAACTACAGTGCAAGAGCTCTTTCTCGTGTGCTAACCTGAAAATAAATTCTCCTTCCTCAGAGTTTGTCAAATACCTTCTCTGTGATACCATTCATATTGTTTCTTGAAAATAATTCTGTGTCATATCATGGTGATACTAAAACCAGAAAGGCAGAAATGATTTTCTAGGAAATGTGATACTTAAGCCCTTTCGTGTAATGTCTTGTACATAATAAAGGTTAAATATATAATGAATGAATGACTTCTAGAATTAGTCTCTTTGAAATGAGTCAACATAGGGTGGTGGATAGACATCACATGAAAACATGAATAAGTTTGAATACTTTTAAAATTATTTTTGCATAGTAGAAAAGACATTTCTTACTTTATCTGAATTAGTAGGAATAAGGAGGTATGTGAGTAGGTACAAATAGTGACAGTTCTGAGAATAATTTTTAAATTAATACATTAAACAATGCAGTATCCAGAATGATAAAAAGCAATGTTTTTCTAAAGCTAATACTAGAAATAATTCAAGTATCTTACATGATTTTAATAAACAGGGTACAACTTAATAAAATAAATAGATGGCTTGCTTGCAAGTAACATCTAAAATGGCTCATACCTTTTTGTGAATTATCTGGTATTGACCTTCAGCAAAACAATGGCACTGATTCATTTCTTCAGCTCTGAATTATAGAAAAACTTTTAATGGACAAGAGTCCTCCTTCTATCCTTTTCGTAGTTCTATATTGTAAACCTAATGGAAAAAACAAAGAAAAGAAGATGTACAAATGGGTACTAAAATCACCCGCATAGAGATATATAGTGTGCTTTTCAATAATTCCAATTTATTAAATAAGACTAAGAGCAATACAATAAATTTAGTAGCCTGCATACTGGGTTCATTTATGAAAATGAATATTTGCAAAAGCTTATAGGCAATAAAACTTTGACAAGCTCTAAATATGAATACAACAGCCTCTTAAAAATATTCATTTTAAACCCATTCTTAGCAGAGACAATGTTATTACCCACTTTATGAAATATTTCTCATATATTATCTCCTTTGCTAAATACAACATTACTGAGAAGAAAAGGCAAAATGTGATAGTCATTCTAGAATGAAACTAATTATTAGAAAACTTAGATGATTTGCTAATTTTAACATTTACCAAAAACAGGGCCAGACCCCATGTCTCTAGACAACAATTAGAGTTCTTTCCTCTCTAACTTATCACTCATTTGGAGCACAATTATGACATATATTACTATATCTTTATGGCAAGACTGAGAGGCTATCTAGTCCATTTCATAAATTAAGACATAATTTTACTGAAATTACCAAAGAGAAATTATAATTAATTTCATCATGAGGATCTAAATTATGCAGTTACTAGCTAGTATTCTTTTAGCAAGTGCTCTCGCTCTTCCCCAGTAGCCCTGGATTTCTGTTGGAGGAGAATGTTCTAAGGAAACAAATCTTCTCTGATCCATTTTGGAGGCAAATTATGTGGTCTCAACCAATCAGTGCTTTGATTCTTGTTCCTTTTGACTGGTTCAGTTAAGCACATACACATGAGGAGATCCAATCAGAATGATTGTGCATGTGGAGAAATTCATTCTTTCCTCTATTTTAACTGCAGAATAACATAGCCCTGGAAGTGTGGATTGCTACATTGGGAACCAGCCTAATGAGAATGCAGTTTTCCACTCACAAAACTTACTTGTCTAATGTCATATTCTGTGTTTTTATTTCATAGACCAATCCTCAATAGCTCTTGATCTTCACCAGGGAAAAATGAAGCCAGCATCATTTAAGGTAAATTACAGAGAGATATTGGCCCTGTGGTAACACTGAGCCACTAGATCAGGCCTTGTGTGATCTCATTTAGTTAAATGAACCTGTAAATTACGTAGGCAAGTTAAACTCACATTCTTAGTTATTGCTAAATGAAAGCATTCTGTTTGCTGATAAATTTATAAGTTCTGAAGTATAAGTAATTCCAATCTCAGTAATTGATTCTTATTTATAATGACACACACTCTCCAAGATACTATTGGCAAGTGTATTATACTTACTTCACTCCTACAATGTCTAGATTCCCATAAGGCTTAACTTCTTGTTAAATACTCTGTGAAGTCACAGTGACTCTCTAGTACCTATATAGAAGGAGACTTTTTTCACTCAATTTATTCTGTCTTATTTCCTCCTATTAAATTTTAGTCTCCTGTCTATTTTTCCTAGAACTGACTTGTAAGCAATTATTTACCTGTATGGGTCAACTTTGATCTCTCTTTAATGTGTCCACATTATTACAAAGTGATCTTTAGAAACAGAAGAAAGGCAAATGAGCCCTAGGAAACATTTGAGGACAAAATAAAGTGGGAAAATTTGTACATTTTTCAAGAACATAGCCTTCCAAACATGAAACTTGTTTTGCTAATGTCAAATTACCTGAAATAAAGTTTTCTTTACACAGAATACTTCTCACAAATAGTTTTTGTTTAAAATAACAATTGAAAAACTACAAAATAATGATTAGTTCTTAAATTATATGAAATAATTTATGCTAACATCCTTTCTTACTCATTTTTTAACTTCTGTTTAATGGTCATCATTTTCATTACTTTTTTTTTGAGACAGGGTCTTGCTGTTAGTTCAGGCTGGCCTTCAACTCACTATGTACCTCAACCTGGCCTTCAACTCACTATGTACCTCAGGCTGGCCTCAAATTCACTTTAATTCTCCTGCCTCAGCCTCCCATGTGCTGGGATTACAAGCATGTTCCACCATGCCTGGCTCATCCAAGATTTTTAAGAAATATTAAAAATACTTTATATTAATTCATAGTATTATCAACGACTACCTATTTTACCTGAGGTGGAGCCTATTTCCAGCAGTAATAAACACGAATGCCAATCATGATTTATTGGTGAACTTATGAAGAGCTAGGCACAATTCTAAGTGTTGTGCTGAACAATTTATTCAACACTTACAATTACTCTATGATGTGCACAGCATTATTCAACCTATTTCACAGAGAAGGGAACAAAGTATCTGAAGCTTCTACAGAGAACTATTTAAAACTCTTAAAAGTTGCTCAAATAGTAAGTGACCATACTTGGATTCAAACTCACCTAGCCTACCAAGCTGAAATGTCTCACAGAGTCAGAAGCATGCACCACTGGCATCCTCACAGAAGTACAGAAAGCTGCACTTGATTGGGCCTTTGATTTACGGGGTTAGAAATTTACTATGTGGCTATTAACTGTCCAGAAAAGTCTCTGAGAGCCATAATTGAAGATGGCCATTTCTTTCCCTTCCAGATCTAATCAGAGTTCTTGGAATAAGGAATGTGGAGATGGTTATGGAGGCAATAGTTCCTGAGTGACTACTATTTGAAAGGAATGAAGTATTTTTCTCTTCAAAGCGCAGAATATTCAGACCATCTTGAAGTAACCTGGAACATCAAAGGTAGGTACGGGGCAGAGTTCATACCTTTGCCCAGTTCTTCATAGAACATCTCAGCATTTACCTGGTGTTGTGAATAAGGGTGTAGGACAGAGGGAGTCTGAAGCCAGAGTACAACTGGTGTTTGCCTGGCAAATAGATATAAACCACAACTCTGATTTCCTCCTCCCCAGAAGACCAAAACCATCATCCATTTATTATAGCACTGATTTGAAAGGGAAAAGAAACCTTTAAGTTTATAATGTATTTGTTCTAAAATTCAATATAACTATGCTTTTCTGCAATTCATCCACAAACAGATTTCTACTGAGTTCTTTCAGGAATGTTATTGCTGACTATAATTATAGAGCTGTGTTGCAATGTCAGTCAGCTACTTGGCTTCAGATTCTGGAATGGTTGTGCAGGAAAACAAATAACCTAGCTGAGAGCAGAATTTAGTGTATTTGGCTGAAGATAGAGACAGTATATTTTTATAACTGTTGGAATTCCCTTTGTCAATAGAGTTATCTGATAACTGTTTGCAACACCCAGAATGTATATGATCAGGAATATATCTTTTTAAAAACATCGCATTATAATCCATTAAAGTGATTATCAACTTTTAAAATGATTGAAGGTTAGTTGATACCTCAATGCCTTATTACAGAACTTCTAATCTTAAATGCAAGACTATAATCTGACTACTATTGCCATGTGGAATGATAATCAGAGTCATCTATTAAATTGTTTTTCACAGTAACACAGATGCTAAAATGCATGTAGGTAGCCAACTGGTAAGATAGTGAAGAAAAAATTAACCAAAATGAACTCTTGGTTTAAAAACTTTAAAGAAGAAATTCTATTTGTTAAAATGTTTCCCTTATGTGTATAATTGCAAATATTAACACAATTTTTTTCTTTTAAGTCAAGAAAGTTTTTCTTCCTGCATAATTTCTCCCACACTTCTTTGATTATACGCTCTGCGATAATAACCACATTTTCCAGTAGGAGCTTAGGGATTTAATAAACATCAATCAATGTCACAGCTAGAAGTAGATGAAACAAAGAACACAGAGATAAAGTGCCTTCCCTATGACACGAGTCAGTTATTTCATAAAGGAACATTTTAGATTAAAAGGGAAATGCACTGCATGTTTTTCCGGGCAGACAAAGGGTTAGAGTAAGTGTTTGAGGTAAGAGAAGGAGAAAGTTTCTCTCCAGTGTGGTGTAGGAAAAGAGATGTAGTCTGTGACTCTACTGCCTATTTCCTTTCCTTCATATCAAACCAGCACAGCTCTTGGGCTCGGGAGCTTCTGGTGAGTCATGAGAGACTACATGAGAATTAACAGCCTCCTGTGCCTGCAGACTGGAAGCGGGGGAACAGTTGGCTCCATACTCTACTCCTCTCGCTCCCCACTTGAATTCCCATGTGTCCTGAAGCAAAGGGTAAGGTGAGGAATGGAGAGTTCTGGGTTCTCCCCCTATCACAGAAGCATTATTGAGCACAGGAGCTGGGGACGTGAAAGAAGAGTCCTACAAACTACAGGTAGCTAGCTACCAAAGAGGCACTCCAAAGAGAGTATCCTTTGAGGACAATACTGATGTAGAGTTATTTTCCCTCCTACTCTAAAACCCACCTCAGCTGCATCCTTAACTCACATCAGAAGTGGAGTACATGTAAGAACCCTTGAGCACTCCATAGTCATTATGCTGCATTATTCAAGTTTCATAAGCTTACAGCTGTGGCACAGAGCCTAGAGAGTACAGGTGTCTCTGGTTGAAAATCACAAACACACTGAAGATTCTGGTGGCAATGTCGTACTCCCAGTGGAGCAACTAGATTACCTTAAATGTCCCCAATCTGTTCCTGTCACCCTGGGAACTGCAGAACACTGGGTTACTCCTACCACTGCCTCAAGAACGTCAGATTGATGGAGTCAATCTAGGATCTCCTAGAAAGCTTTCTGAAAATGTCTTAGTTTTAAGCTTACAATAATTTATTCAAAAAGCAAGCCAGGGGCACACTACAGAGAATTATACACCTGCTTCAGGCACATCACTGATGGCCCACTGATAGCTCAGCATGAGATTTCAGACCCGATATGACATTCTGTGAAATACTTTTGATACCATCTCTGCCTAAAAGAGAAGTTCCTAGGGAGGACTCACCATTTTCTGCCACCAAAGATTGAATATGCTAATTCCTCTCATAGAACTAACAAAGTTGTCTCACATATCTTCTCTTTCCATCAAGTTTTAAATATATCATGCATCATGAATCCTAGAATTCCATCCTCTAGAATAACTGATTCAGAGAGAGAGAGATCTGGAAAGCATACAGCGTATTACAGCACTTTCACCTGGGCGCTGATTCCTCTTTAACTCTTTGCTGAATGGACTGAAGATCTCATAATTACCCAAGACAATGCTGAGTTAGATACTGTGGTGTGACAGTTTATTCCCAAACAGGGCGATGTCTTCATAGCTTTCATCCCACTTAAATCTCCATGAAATAAGGTTTAAATAGCAAGAGGAAAAGAAAAGCATACAAAATTTTTAAGTGATTTTAAAATGATTTGTAAGATCATTGTAAGCAATGTAAAAAAGTTAAAATGAATTCTGTCCTTAGAGATTTCAGAGAGAGACTGGATCTAGTTTTCAAAGCTGATGTTCAATTTGGAAACACTCCTCACATTGAAAACTGCAGTATTGTTGATTATGTAAGGTGTTTAATTTAATTTGATAGTTTTTGGAAGATCTCTCTGAATTTTTAATATCTTTGGACTCCAATAACTTCATCTACTGTAAAAATACATAATTTCCTTAAATCAGAATAGCCAAATCAGGGAGCTCTTTGTTTTAAAATGCTTTATCCTTCCCTGAAAGATGAAAGTCAGTCATTTCTATTCTGTCAGCATTTAAGATGATCTCAAAATAAAGTCAAATTGATTCTCATGAAAATAAATCCTTATCTTCCCAGATTAGAAAATATTTCATAAGTTGAATATCACCTTAATGTTCGTATTTAAGCTTCTTTCTCAACAAATTATAAGAATCGCTCAACTTATTACTCAATATGAGAAGCAAACCAATTTTAGACACAATTATGCCACTGCTACGGCTAACCTTTCTCCCTCATCTTTTCGAGAAAATGGCTAATAATAACAGAATAAGTTCTTCACTGTGCACATTGATCTTGCCACAGATTCCACAAATAGAGTCTCACAAGACCATTGCAGTCTTACCATTAGTGCAACAACAAAGCTTTTCCAATAACATTCATGTAAGACATAGAAGTTTATGACAGATAAAATTTCCTGATGATATGGCATGGTTCATGAATTGACCCCAATCCTGCTTTTAAAATATCGAAATAAATTATGAACTATTTTAGATGGCTAGCTTATAGCAAGTGTTGCTTGTGAGGAGTTTGCTTTATTATCAAAAGCCATGATACAGTATTAAAAACATAAAACCACAGTAACCAAAAAGCCTTTAGTACCAATGATGAAAATTCAGTCATGATTTTTGACAGAATTGATGAAACTTTATTACTACATTCCACTTTTCAAGAAATGAATCTCATCAATTTTGGGTGTCTTGCGATAATCATCCTAAAATGTCTATTGGCAAGACCTCCTCAAAAAGAGGTGGGAAAGTAGACATTCGTAGCTATGAGTGAAGAACAAGGTGATCAAATAGGAATGGAATTACTGTTTTGTTTTCATACTTGGGCCTCATCCATGCTAACCATACACTGTAAACTGAGCTACATCCCCACCCCTATAGTGACATAACTTAAAAAGAAAAGTCAAGACAAGGTAAGCTCTTCTTAGAAGCATATTGTACTACATAAAAATTTGCCCAAGTAACATTGTAGCAAAGAATCTGTCTTCTGAAAATAAAAGTGCTTCTGCCTACAGATACTGCTACATAGCTCAGTTCTCTTTGGAAATAAAATGGTCCTTTATCACTTGGTTATATTTGTTTACCATTACTTTTGTCTACTCTGTATTGTCAATATAATTATTATTTTTCAGGATATCTGTTTCCTTACTTTAAATACTGGTAAACATTTAGCCCACGTGATTCTGTATTATAAATTTATAACTTTTTATACATATTCATGTATGTATACATGCATTTATAATCTTATTTATTTTTCCTCATATTGTCATTTATGAAAAAATAATAACTTGTCCGAGACTATTCAGTGGAGAGGAAAGATCACCCTTAAGAAGCTTTCCCCAACCTATTCAACTACTGTGACGCCAGGACCCCTGAGTGAGCTCAGTGCCCCCAGGCCTGCACACATTCTGTATCCCTAGGGGGTCGTGTAGGTGTGTGGTGCTCTGACGCATGTGCTTTGCCTTCCTTCGCAGACTTCAGAGGTTTAATCTGAAGAAGAAAACCGCAAACCTGCAAGCTTGGCATTTTGTCAGCTCCTTATCTTAATACAATTTAATATCGCGAGTCACTTTAAAGCCACTTCAAAACTAGTCCTAATCTCATGGTGTTTCCTTACAAATCATAAAAAATCATACTTAGTGTCCTTTCCCAGTGTATTGGCCGCGCACGTGCCTGGTCCTTGCAGGAAATGTAGCCACCGTCCCCATGGGTGCCACACCCATCAGTGCCTCAAGGAGAGCAGCGGACCCAGCCCTTTGCCACTTAGCTTGACTCGGCTGGAAGCACTTGTGCTTTTCATGCTTTACGTCCCTTTGCTCAGAGTTTAATTCCTAGTTCAGATTCACATTACCTCTATCTCAGAAGATGGTGCTAACAACATTAAGTTATACACTTGGCTCCAGGCTAGTGTGGATGCGAGGAGAGGAAAAAGATTTATTATATACAAACTGCAGCAATAATTCAAATCTGTGTTGCTTAGATGTTTTCACAGACACTGTCATGATGTGAACAGGCCCTAATCTTAGTAGTATTTGGAAATTCAAATACGACTTCTATTGCATAATTAGCATAATTGAAATTATCATTTTTGGTTGAATTGTTCTTAATGTGGTCTATTGAGTTCATATTTATAAGCAGCGGCTGCTCCGACTATTAATTCCTATTGAGCTCACTTGCTAGGTAGAATTAAATTGCTTCTCATTTGTTTTTATTTTATCATAGAAGATCTTCAGATTGATATAAACTTCAAAAGATGTTCATATTACTCTCCAACATTTAAAAAAATTATTACTAGTATGTTGATCATGTCAAAATGAGCCTAAAAAAACCAATTGTGCTTGTTTTGAAGGATGTGAAAATCTAAGAATATTAGTATATTATTTCTTAGAAAATCACTAAAAGGGTGAAATCTTTTCCTAAGCAATGTCTTAACAGTATGCTCTGGAATTTCTATGTTTGTGTTTCTTTTTCCATACTGCAGTCCTCTTGCCAGTTATTTCTGCACTCTCCACTTAGAATGGGGATTTTGATAGTCAGGCATTCCTTTACTCAGCAAACATTAATTGAACTCTAACTATGGTATGTTCCAGGTATTACACTAATTACAAATAATACAGTGTGGGGGACCACTCCATTGATTATGCCTAAAGCAGCCTGTGAGCAGTGCAGGCTGTGAAGAGTTAACCCCACAATTGGGTTGTTTTGAGAACTGAGTCTCACCAAAGCCTAAGTGACTAGATAACATGGCAGCTGAGGTCAAAGTGACTTGTGCTCAAATTCCGTTCCCAAAGTTAAGAATGCTTTGTCTCTTCCTTTACAAGCCTTGCCTGTGTCAGCAATGTATCCCTAGAAACCACACAGAGCACTCTAACCGTAACATAATTATGATGTCACGAATAAACATCAGCGGCTTTGGCTGGCCAGGGTCTTTTGCTGCTTGCTCAGCATTGGCCATCCTGGCTCCCCATTTCTCTGGTTCTTTAAGTCTGTCTTTGAATTTTTCTTCTCACCTTGCTCCATAGCCCTGAGCAGGAGATCAGAACCCACCATAGGGGTCTCCAATAGTACTGAAATTATTAGGAAGGAGCAAATATATTTGAAATATGTAAAAAATCATGAAAGTAATAAATATATTAAATCTATTTCATATTATATTATAAATTATTTTAAAATGCTTCAAATGTAAATACAGAGAATGATTTAACACATACATATGTAGTCATTGCTCAGTTTTAACATAATTTAGCATTTTAAGATATTTGCTTCATGTTATTTTTAAAATAAAGCATTGCAGATAAAATTAAAGCTTTTTGTACAATCCTCCTGGGTTCTATCCCCCTGTTTTTGTTCCCCAGAAATAACCTTTCTGCTCTATTATTGCCTTTCATGGCTTTATATTTTTAATATCTGTGGGCCCTAAAGCAATAAATAACACATACTTTTGTAAACAGCATCCTATTTGAGGTATCTTTATATAATTCTGGGTCCATATCAACATGATACATTTGAAACTTATTTTCATCAAACTAACTCCAATAATTTACTAATAAAAGCATTGATTTTGCATGAAATCTTTCATATGTTATCTGTATAAGCATTTCTCTAGGGTGGATTCCTAGAAATGAAATATCCTGGTACTCCTAGAAATGAAATTTACTCTGTACTCTCTCCAGAGTAGCTGTACCAATTTGCTCTTCTACCAAATTGAAGGAAATATTTCTTGGCACCCTTGCCAACTGTCCTATTTTCTGACTTTATATTTTTTGGCCACACTGATGAGAATGAAGCACTAGCTTCTAGTTTTAATTAGTAGAAAAGTGAATTATTTTTCCTGGATTTATCAGCCTCTTGATTTTCCTCTTGTGTTTACATTTCTTGTTTATACCAATGGAATCATTTCTGGTTTGGGGGGGGTTTCATTAAATTTATTGGTACAGATATAAAATACAGTTATATTCATCATTGGGATCTTGTCCCTTTACATGAGTATCTTGGTTATTTTTTCCCCTTCCCCTGCCTTCCCTTCACCCCCTCCTCTCTTCCCTATTTGCAATGACTTTGTTTCCATTTTTTTTCTTTTCTCATATTTTTTCTTTTACCTTCTTTCCTTTCCCCTACCCCTCCCACTTCTCCTACGCCTTTAGACCTTTTCTTCCTATTACACAATATCATTATACATTTTTAAAATTGCAATATCAAAATTTGGAGGACATTATCAGATTTTACAGAATTTAAAAGGATATAGAAAGCATATTTTAAAAATCCTTTTTGAAATAAACTTGACAACTTCTAAGAAGTACTTTGGAAGACAAATTAATGAAACTGACTCTGTAGGAAATATAAAATTTGAATAGCACCTATTAAAGAAAGTATATTCCTAGCT
>NW_004624899.1:1926435-1957435 GCF_000247695.1 Heterocephalus glaber | reverse complement strand
TAGAATTTTGTTCTTCTGTTGGGTTTCTGTAATCTTAACAATTATATGCCTATGTGTAGATTTTTTTTTTAATCAAGGCTAGTTGGAGTCCTATATGCCTCCCTTATCTGTATGTCAAGTTCTCTTCCCCTTCTTGGGAAGTTTTCTGCCATCACTTCTGTGAACAGTTTTATTTTTTTATGTCATCTGCACTTTCTCCTGTTTCTTCATTGACTCTGATCAGTCTTATGTTATTCTTCTTTGCATGGTCTAGTAGCTGCTGGGTTGATTTCTCGTAGTCCCTTACAATTTTAAAGCAATTTTTCTTTTCCTGGTCACTAATTGCAATCTTATCTTCTATGTCTAAAATTCTGTCCTCACATTGGCTCATTCTGGTGCATAAGCTTTCAATGGAGTTTTTAATCTCCTGGAAAGCTGTTTGTATCTGTTTTATGGATTTCATTTGTTTCCTATGTTGGGATTCCATCATATTCCTCAGCTCCTCTATTTTTTTATCTGTGTCTTCTCTAGATTTACTAATCATGTCTTGCACTATGGGCACAATCTCTACTGTGATCTGAGAAATTATTTCTGATTTTATTTTTTCTAGATTCTCTTTTGTTGCCAGTTCAGGGAGTCCAGGTGGTTGCATATCAGTGTTCCATCTCATTTCCCTTTGGGGTTTCTTTAGGTGATCTGGAAGTCTGGTTTTGAGACTTGTTTACATGTCTTTTAATTTTGATGGGGGAGGGGTGGTTTGCTGGCACCTGCAGGGCTCACCTCCTGTGGGCTGGGGGAGGTAGTGGTACTTCAGCCCAGAAGCCTCCTCCTGGGTGCTGGGAGCGGCTCACCTCTGGATTCATTTTCTATTAGCCTGTCAGGTTGAGTTTTTGAGAAGAGAAATTCTTTGCCTATTTTAAATGCTAAAGATCTGAAAGCAAAGATGTCCATTCATCTAGTGAAACACCATAGTATCTATTGCCTTTGAAGTCCTTCTGGTTGGCTTGAGAATCAAATCAGCCAAAATAAATGAGACATTTATAGAAATGTGCACATATCATATACACAGTAGCACTAGCCACAATCATTAGCATCATATTATCTATATTGTTAATATTACACATCAAATGATCATATCTGTGTGCACCTCTTTTCAGGCTCTGTATTTAATCATTAGTTGTTTATCTATTTTTTGTTCATTTGTAGTGGTATGACTGATACATATTTTCCATTTCTTTAGCTTTACATTTTCTGGATGACTGTGTTTCGTGTGTGTCTTGTAAGGAGCACATCACAGGGTTTTACATCCTCTTATTTTGATTTAATAGGGTAATAAAATACATGTATACTCACTTGATTACTAATATATATGGGCTTAATTATCTCATAATTTCAATTTGTTCAGTTGTTATTTAACATCTACTTCCTTTATTTTTGTTACTTTTTTTTTTGTTTTTTTGGTTTTTTAAGACAGGGTCTCACTATTAGTTCAGGTTGGCCTTGAACTGACTGTGTATCCCAGGCTGGCCTCAAATTCATAGGGATCATCCTGCCTCAGTCTCCCAAGTACTGGGATTACAGTCATGCACCACCATGTCCTATTTTTGTTACTTTCTTGTCTGCCTTTGAACTCGTGAAAGTGCTCTTTGCATTCCTATTCCCTCATGATCTTTGGAAGTTATTCTTTCAGTGGTTACTTTAGATTTCTGATGTACATTCTTAATGATAAACTTTTCTCTCACTGTCTAAAGATAACCATTATTTTATTCTGCTGTTGAACACTACAAGGAGCTCAGCACACTTTAATTATTGATAGTGTACCCCTTCAATCCTGACATTTTCATCTGCAGATTTATTTGTATTTGATTAATGTAAAATTCTACTTTCAGTGAAAAATTAATTGAGTTTACTAAAAGATTTTTTAAATTTCACTATTATTTCATTATTCCACAGGTCTTCTGGCTTCCTTTATATATACATATACATTTGGATATAGTGTACTTTTAAATAGCTTTTCAAATGAAGATTTGGGGTGGTAGACCCTCTTAATCCTCTTATTTCTGAAAACATTACTCTTACACTTGAATGACTGGTTTATTAGCCCTAGGTTAATAGTTATTTTGTTCTGCAATTTGAAGACACATAGCTCCTTTACCCTGGCACCTGTTACAGTGTGGGAAGGGTCTGCTCTCCTTTTATTTTTATCCCATTGCAAGCACTGCACTTTCTCTGGTACTGCTCCAAAGTTTTTATTCTTTATAATGAAGTTTTATGGATTTATTCAGTGTTTGTATATGGATTTAAAAGTTTTTAAATATTCAAACCATGTTTCCTGAAATGCTATATGTTTCTCAATTTGGGGAAATTTACAGCTACCATCCTTCATATAAACATTGCTTCTCCCTCTCTTTTCCTAGAACTCATAACATGAAGATATTTCATCTCACCTGCAAGGTACTTTGTTGCTTCTTGTTTGTTTGTTGAACTGAATTCTGGGTGAGTCTATCAGCACTGTGTTTCAATTCACTTATTATTCTTTCATACTTGTCCAGCTAAGGGCTTATGATATCTACTTTTTAATTTCACTAACACTATTTTTGTATCTCTTACATTTCTACTTTCCTTTTTTATAACCCAAACTTTTGTTTTATTTCTGCCTGATTTTATCTTATATTATTCCTTAGACTGCTGTTCCTTTGAGAATGATTCTTAGAGCATTCCAAACATATTCATATTAAATTTATTGTCATAGAGTTTTACAAGATTGATTTTTTTTGTGGAATTATCATGTGTTCTACTTGCTAATTTTGCTGGCTGTCTTTCTTTCCTATTAAGTTTCTTTATGTGTTTCAAAACCTAGGTTCTTCAAATTGTTTTCCATTGGAGACGTGGAATTTGTATTTCATTTTCTCACCTATACTCCCCATTTCTTTCTGTATGGTGAGTAGTTTCTCAATTTTTTTCACTCGTCTCTGAGAACTTTAGGTTCACAACCAAAGTTTAACTTTGTGTTTTATCACTCCTTCCCCATCGTGATTTGGGAGCATTGTATGTTCAGGCAACAGGTTCACTGAAAAAACTGACTCTTCCCTTCTACTCTTTCCTTTAACTTCCTAATATCAGTCTCATTGGCTGAGTCACAAAATTTCATTTTACTCCAGTACCTATATTTATTTTCTCTTATTTCCAAAATCAGATAAAATTTTATTTTTATTTTCATCTCCAATTTAAACACATTCAATTTAAATCTTTAAGTCTTTAAAATGTAGGCTTCATTTTAATCATGTTTTGGGGCAACAGTTCAGCTGCTTATAAACAATGGGCTTTTTAAAATTACTTTTTAATTCTTTTCAAAGAATATCTGGTAATCATGTCTCTTTTTCCTCACTATTATTGCATATGTGGAAGCAATCACCCTGAATAATTTAAGTATAGATAAGCATTGCTGCTGTATTCAAGAATTATTATCGATTTATGTTCAGAACACTTGAACATGCATTACTTCATTGGGTTGTCAGAACTACAGTTTGACAGGGGCAAAGTCTAATCATGCCTCTCTGCAGAGTTTCTGAATCAAGTACAATGTGGTACTTACCTTTTTACCCACCCAGAGCGATGATAAAAAATATCAACCTCTGTCTCAGTCGTAGAGTACTTGCCTAGCATATAGGGCCTTGGGTTCATTTCCTAGGACCAGGAAAATAATAGTAGTAACAATAATATCCTGGTGATTTGGTTCAAAATTGTTTCTTTCTGAAGTTATAAAAAATATTGAAGCAGAAATGACTACAACTTTGAAATCTATGATGAATATGCATATAAGATATATACAATGCGTATTTTTTTTTTCAAAATGGGTAGTATTTGAAGGACACAGAGTACATATCTAAAACAACTAGTCCTGCCCATATTAGACAATTGTGTCCAAATGGCAAGCAACAGACCCTGGAAAATTTATCATGTAAGAAAAAAGGTTTACAGTGTCTTTTTCATAATATTGGTAATTATTGTGTACTGTTTTATGTGATATGGATTTACTATTTAACTTTCTATATACTTTGAGGCAACGTAAGAATGAGTGTATAATTTAACTGCATGGAAAATTTTATGATCATGTTTTCACAACCTCTATTTCCTATTTCCCTTATGAATTTACACTTGATCTTAAAGCAAATATATTTGTCTCTCAGTCTTTTAGAATAATAATGCCACCCTGGTTGGTAGGTGGAGAAAAATTCCTAATATGCTTACCACAAAATAACAGATAATGATATTGACCTCATGAGGTTTCTGTGGAGGATAGCTAATAAATTGTTGAAAATTCTATTTAAAATAAATTTAAAGCTTTTAAGATAATTGTGCAATCAGGAGTACTGTAAAAAACTATGAACTGTTAATATAATTTCTTGAGAAAATTAAATCTAAAACAGAAAAATACAGTTTAACTATATAGCATTTGGTATTTCAAATAATGACCAAGCTCTTACTTGATAACAAATATTCAGGTCACATTCTCTCTAAGAGGTTTGGGCATAATTAGATTTAAGGTCAGAGTGTGAACTAAGAAAAGCAACTGCAACAATTATTATTTTACCATTGTCATTACAGTTGAGAGAATTTGAAGAATTAAGCATTAAAAATACTAGACATTAAAAAGTTTCATGGCTGAGAATGTATCGTTGGCCTTAAAAAATGTAATTAGTATGTCTCATTCCAACCTCAAGAGCTCAGTCAATGCCATATTCTATCCGTTAAGCTCTAGGATTATGAAAAAAGAAATCATTAATCAAGTTGACGTCACAAGTATGAATTTATAAGTGACTAATGTATGCGTGAGGGAATTACGAATGGGTGTGCAGATAAGATCTGGATGACAAATGTGGAGGAAAACTGAGAGCAATATTGAAAATTTTAGGCCATTAAAATTTCAAAGGATGACTTTTACGAAGAAGTTCTCCATCTGATTTTAGAGGACATAAATCTAAAACTTAGTCAGATTAACACTCATGAAACAAAATTTTATGTATTATATATGATTACCTTGATCAAAGTTGGAGGTGAAAAATTCATGCAGTCTGTTGAATAAAGAATATAATATTGACTTACATTTCTGACATTTTAGGTCTTTTTTTCAAAATGTTTATTTCAGAAAATTTCTCTGAAATTGAACTATTTTTGTTTCAACTTCTTGGGAATGATTAAATCCATTTCCCATTACTTTTTGCCATCTTCCTCACTCTGGAACCACCACAGTGACCCCTTGTGACTATAACGCTGCAGACTATAAACCACCTGAGACATCTTCTCTTGTTTTGTTTCATTTTTCACGCTACCTATTTGAATGTAGTTTGGGCTTGAGGATCTCACTTTATTTGGGAAACCTAGTTACACCACAGCTACAGTAAAATATACTCTCACTCTTTTGTAATCATCATTCCCTATGCTACTTACAAAATAAGGGTTCTTTACTATCAACTCTTTCCAAAGAAGATATTCTAAATTGACTAATCTAACTGGTAGCTACCACCCACCTCAGAGTACAACTACTGTTCATCCTTTTTGGAGTAAAGCATGTGGGTAAACAAATGCACATGTACACACTGACGAGTTCTTATATGCATTCGTGTTGGGGTTACAGAACTCTGGACAGACAGACATACTTCCAGCTAAGGCACTACATCATTTCACAACCCAGCCCTTCCACATGAACGAATCATAGCAAGTAGCTGAAAGGCGATGACAATGATCTCTGATGTTTTGTTCCCACATTTGGCAGTGTACACTACAATAACACTTCCTTTCTGCCAAGGCCTCTGAGTGCACCTCCCAGTTCTAGAAATGAATGACAGCAAAAAATGTAGAACTGCTGTGTGGGGTGTTTGCTAGGATGCATGAGCTAAGCAGCTAAAACAACAGCACCAGGAGAACCAGAAGAGCCTCCGAGAAGGCTCGCATGTCAGGTAAGCAGATGTGGCAGATTAACTAGAATCTGCAGTTGAGAAAGTGAGAAGTGAAGGAATTAGATGAATAACACTGAAGAATCTGACCATTAGAGTCCGATTTGGCATAAAGAGCTCTTCAGATGCCTTCTCTGTAGTCAGCCAAGGATTGGGGAAAGGAGATGTCACAGTACAGAGACTTGCAGGCCAAAGTATTTTGGATTCTACTCTGAGAGCAAGGGACGCTATTTTAAGAACTTGAGACAAAAGAAGCATATAAGCTATATTTAGAACGTGACACTTGGGCTATTTTGTGAAGAGTTCATGATAGAAACACAGACCAATAAAGAGGATGTTGCTGGAGTGTAGGAGGGAGGTTGAGGACTGCACCGGAGCAATGTCAGAAAATGAAAATCAGTCAAGGGACTTGAAATGCATTTGAATAGAACAGGAGACATTTCTGGATGTGCTGAACTGTTGGGGTTAGGAAGGTTTTAAAAAAAATTAACCTACATTAAATACAATTTATAATAAGAACTGTCATTGTACTCACTAAATCTAAGAGTAAAAGACTCAAACACCAGCGTCACAGCTTTGTAGATTGCGCTGGTGCTGAGAACAGTGAAAACCTCTTTCCAATTATAAGAAAAAAGTTAATTTTCAGCTATAAGGAGCTACCAGTTATGGAGTATTAATGTGGGGATACCACACTATTACCAAATCCTACATACTACCACAGAGCTACTAGAAATATCCATTGTGGAGAAAATGCTCTTGATTCACTCCAAATTTACTGAGCACCACATATATATTTGGGGAAACATTATCTTTAAAAATGCATACTTATGAATAATATGTGTCATTTTGGGATGGAAGAGTCCTAGCAAACTTCAACGGTCTCTTCTTTTACTGCAGTATTTCCAGAAGTGTTTTCGGTAGGATGTGAACAGGTTATGTATAAATAAGTTTCACTACCTAGCAAGTTTTGAAAAATGTTATCCGAGACTTCTCAGTGTTTTTCTGTGCTAATTTCCACAGTGGATCTTGAAGGGGTACACAGCATTTTCCAAGCTGGCTTAGAAACTCTTTGGGATGTATATCAGGCCTTAGGCCAGGCATTCTGCGAGTTAATTAAGGTGAAAAGGAGAAGGATAAGGTTGCTTTTTGCTGAGGTAAGATCCAATCTCTCCCTCTCTGTGGTTCCCGTCTATTTAAGGACAGCCATGCCTTTTGAGCTAAAAGTATGTTGGAGTTCTCTCTGTTCTCCACTTTCATTCCCCTTGGGCACAGGCAGGGAGAGAGGAGAGAGCCAGTTTTGGTCCTGCCTAGCCTGGTCTGGGGCCCAGTGTGAAGATCTCTTACTATCAGAGCAAATCATCTGCCTTCTCCTTCTAGTCCTCATGGTTATTTGCTTGTTCTCTGTCAATTAAATTTGTTTTCCTATCAGAGGACAGAATCAGCTGATGTGAGGCCAAAGTATTCATTCACTGAGCTGCTCAAAGCCTGCCCTTAATTAAGTTCGGAAAGTAGCCTATTCCATCCTGCCTGCTTAGGTGGCCTCCACATTTTTACATACATTTCCTTCGGGTGCCAGCCACATAAGGCAATAGGAAACAACTTAAGGATGTAATTTTTCTTTTTCCTTTTTGAGACAGGGTCTCACTATGTAGTTCAGACTGGCTGTCAACTCACTATGGAGTCCAGGCTGGGCTTGAACCCAAGGCGATCCTCCTGCCTCAGCCTCCCAAGTGCTGGGATTTCAGGCATGCACCACCATGCCTGTTTGTATTTTGAAAATTCATTAGAGAGCAGGTTTTTTAGTATTATCACCACAAAAAAATGCCAAGTATGCAAGGGAGTATACTTGTTAGCTCAATTGAGATGTGCCACAGTGTAAAAATATTTCAAAACAGCGTGTTGTACATGATAAATATATACTATTTCATCTGCCAATTTAAAAAAATATTTTTTAAAACAAGGCTATTAGTGGTGTAAGTCGTCTGTCTCTCCATCTAACAGGCTCTCACAGAGATTCCTAGGAAGTAGTTCTTCATGAAGTGTTCTCCAGCTTTCTCTTTCTTATTATAAGCACTGTCCTCATAGTCAATAATCTTCAAAATATTCCCCACTCTTTCCCTGTCTCCAAACTCTAATTTTGACATCTCCTTTAAAAGTTTTCCAGGTTGTTTCTTTTACGACTGATCTATCTTGTTTGGTACCAGTCTTCCCATCTTCCCTAGACAATGCACAACCTTAAAAATGACCTAGGGGGAAATAAAAGCAATGATATTTAATTGAAGTTTATTTTTCAGCAGGGAATACAATCAAGATAACTCAGGAAAGAAGATAATTCATAATTATAGAAGTAAAAATGCATAACTCTTAATAGTGATCAATTCAACAGAGAAGAGATAGCCTTTGAAATATCTGAATTTTCTTTAAATATGTAAGTACAAGTTGGTTTATGCCTGTAATCTCAGCACTTGGGAGGCTGGGGCAGGAGGCTCCTCAATAGTTTGAAGTGAGCCTGGGTTACAGAGTGGGTTCAGGGCAAGCCTGAACTACATAGCAAGACCCTGTCTGAATTAATTAATTAATTAATTAATATATAAAATGTCATGCAGAAAGAATATTTGATATATATAAATGTTTAAAAATGAAATAGATTGATTTTAGAATAGCGGTTTTGAGGTCAACGAGTTGTATTCTGTATTATTTTTTTCCAGTAATGATGAAGAATTTAGGGAAATATCCACCTATGGGACCAAGATGATTTCATCCAGCCGCTGTGTCTGGAGGTCGGTCTCTAACTACAGAGTGACATGGACCTCACACACTGCTTCCTGAAAGCAGTGATATACAAACGCTGTTGTGCTATGTGTTCGCTATTTAGCAGCGAGCTTTCAGAGTGCAGATCTGACCTGAACACTGCTTGGTTTTCATGCACATTAACACAGGAGATGGGAGTGAAACAGCAGGGCGTGAACTTCACTTGCTCATCGGTGAAGCTCAGCAGTAAGGACTAACTACTCAGCTTGATTGGACAAGAGCTTCTGAATACTGGAAGAGTATTTCTTCCATCTTTTTCATTCTAGTCACATTTTCAAATGCACAGAACCCATATTCTTTTCAGTTTGGACTTAATTGCTAACATTTAAACACATTATCTATAATTTGAAAACTAATTCAAATTTATAAGTTCAAGATATTTCTAGTAGATGCATATATCCAGTTTATATATGGATTAAGATGTGACTCTGTTTTTCCTTCTCTGACCAAAGAAGTTTTTTTGTTTGTTTTTTTTTTCGGGGGGGGGGTAGCTGGGATCGAACTTGGCTCCTTGCGCTTGCGCAGCAGGTGGCGAAACCACTGAGCTAAGTCCCCAGCCCTGACCAAAGAAGTTTAAAAGAGATGAATGGCTACAATGATATTATATAATGATATTTTATGTATTCATATACAGAACAAGGCATTATTTTTCAATAGCAAGTTTATTTGCCACTTCATTAAAAAATTTTTGAGTAGGGAGAAATCAATCTACAGTAAGTAACTAAAGCTGCAATTCTGGATTTCTTTTTGGTCAAGATATCTTTGAAGCTAATGAACATTTAGTTTAGACATAGGTACAATACTTTGAATTAAATATTTATGGGTTCGATAATACCAGAATTTAAAAATGCACATACACACACATAAGAACTGAATTTTCATATGATGTAAATACTAATTTACTTTGCATAAATAAAACAAGATGCTGTTTCTTTTCTACACCTCAAATAGATTCATACTACCAATAAATGAAATGTACACCAAAATAACCAATATCATTTAAAATTTCCTATGTTTTACCAGCAAATTAAACCAAAATATCTAATTAGTCCTGTGTGTTTAAATGAAGAAAACTTGATTTAATTATTTGCTTACTGGCTTTTTATTTTTGCAAGACATGGCTCATTAAAAGTTGTGATAGACTCTGCCAATAAAATCCAGCAGATTGCACTTTGGAAACAGGTAATTAAGTTAAAATATAAGACACATAAAATTCTGTTTTGTGGTTTTCATCAGCCAGACACAGAAAGTAAGACAAATATTTGAATTGAATTATATTTTCAAAATACACATTTTTTTGAAATAAAAAATTTTAAGACCAAATCGTTTCATTATTTAACACATGTAGCACTGTTAAATGCTAACTCAGGGAGAAAAATTCTGTCATGTGGAATGAAAGACAATCATACTGAAGCAAAGCACTTTGAAAACATTGTCCAAAGCTACAAAAGCATGCCTAAAAACAGCAGCAAGCCAGAATAATGTGTGGTGACTATTGTTAATAGTATACTGTATTCTTGAGAAATGTTAAGAGTGTGGATGTGAAGTGCTTTCCACACAAAAATGACAACTAAATGAAGTCGGGCATATTTACTAGCTAGATTTAGCAGGCATAATGTATGTATATTTTAAAACACCATGTTGTATACAGTAAGTTCATATAATTTTATCTATCAATTTAAAAAGTGCATAAACAATAAAAATATGTCAACAATATCAAAAAGAATAATACAAATATTTTTCTATTTCCTAGGCCACAGATTAAAACAGTGGGAAAAAGATAGAAAAGTACTGAAATATGTATATGTTTGGAGTTTTCAGCACCAATATTTGAACATTCTTCCAATTTGGAAGGACGCATCCTTCATTTGAATTTTCATAGAAGGCAATGTTTTCAATTAAAAAACAAAAGGTCAAGGAATAAAATATCAACTCTCCCTACACATGATTATGTCTCCCTAAATACATGATTTATGGTCAGATATCTAACACTCATTGCAGAAATCTTGGTGATGAGGTGAAGAGATGTACAGAACTCAGAAAGCACCAAGTGGCAATGTCCTCCTATGGCAGTGCAAATGTCCTGCCAGATTTTTGTGCTGTTATGAATACAGTTGTTGCTTCAGCCATCCAACCTTTAGCAGCATCTGCCAATAGCTCAAGCTTGATTTTACAAATGTTTCATTGGTTTTAACAGTTGATCCATATCCACCAAACATTTCATTTTGGCCTTGGAGTTCTTTTCTCTTGCTAAAAACCAAACTAATACTGACATGTATACATAAAAAGAGGAAAGTAAAAGGGTGTGGATAATAACAAAAACACACTGTAACAAAATAAGTTGCAACAGTGCTTCAAGAATGGAAGAAAACTATAGAAAAGGACAGCCTTATCAAATGACCTAGCACATAATTAATAAACACAGGAAGACTTTGTTAACAACCTTATGATGAATCCAGAAAGATTTTCTGAAATAGATGTAGTATTATGCGTTATTTAAAGAAAGAGAAAAAGTGACATGGAGAGAGAAGTTTTGATTATCTTTGTAGGGAAATAATGTCAGGCATGTGGTATTGCTTGGGAAAGGAAAAATTTTTTAAATGGGAGAAGAGAAAGGTGAGATCAGGTTATCATATGCTCACAAAACTGTTTGAAAAACAAAGCCAAAGGAAAGAAATGCATGTAACTTGGTGGGTTTAATAAGGAGTCAATACTTTATACATTGTAGAATGAGAAGCCAGAGATAAACTTTTTTGGATCTTGGTGGCAAATGAAAATAATCCAAATGAGAACATTTCGGCAGATGAAACAACAGTCAATTGCAGAGGCAGAGGCTCAGTGGATGGGAAGAATAGTATTTTGACAATTATCTTGTGATGTGATAGTTCCGGAAGTAATTCTAGAAGAAAGAGCATCTAGGACAACGAAGAAGGTGACACATGAGGGAAATCTGGGAAGAACTATATAAAGAGGCAGCAGATTGGGCCGGGGATTTAGCTCAGAGGTTTCACCGCCTGCTACGCAAGCGCAAAGACCCAAGTTTGATCCCCGGTACCAAAAAAAAAAAGAAGCAGCAGGTTTTACAGCCAAATGTATATTCCAACCACGAGAGATGCATGAAACATCACTTTGTGTTCTTGTTTGAAGTGTCAGTGAAATGACACCTTTTCTTTCAGATAGCAGAATGTAATCCAAGTAGGAAATCTACTGGGAGAATCTAGCCTCATCTTGTGTAGCTGGAGATTACGACAGATCACCCAATCAAATTTGCAGTGCCACCAGATGCTATGAAAACTGAACACAAAATAGTGTGATGGTGAGGATGGAATCAAATTTATCTCTAAACCAGCAATCTTGAATTGTAGGGACATGATGGACTCTGCTCTCTTAAGCTTCAAAGTACACCTCATCTGCTTGCTGTTCCTTCAGGTGGAACCTTTTTATTCACACTGAAATAAGGGAGGAAAATAACAATCTCACAGTAGAACTCAAAAGAGTAAGACTCAGACATGAGCAGTGGTGCATGTCTGTAATCCCAGCTACTGGGGAGGCTGAGGCAGCAGGATTGCAACTTCCATGCCATCTTGGGCAACTTAACAATTCCCTGTCTCAAAATGTGAAAAGTAAAGAAGGGCTAGAGAGGTAGCTCAGTAGGAGAGTGCCCCTGATTTCAGTCCCCAGTACCACACACAACACACACACACACGATTCATCAGCCTCATCAGGTATTACTAAAATCTGAAAGCTGAAGAAATTATTTCCTTTTTACTTTCAATGTTGTATGTCAATGCTTTGTATTTAAAACACTAAACTTCATAAATAGAGTCCCTGACAGAAGTTCACTGTACTTTCTGACTGAATACTTTATCCTGATTTTTAACTTACAAAGTCATCCTTGGAAACTATTTCCAGAAATATCTACCAATCTTGGTATCAAAATTTTAACTATGATTTAAGATAATAAAGAATTGAATTCTGTCATATTTAGAATCCCTCGCTCTTAGTTAAGCAGACAATAAGGTTGTTAAGTAGATATGGTTGGCACCATCTTCAAGGTTTGAGGGAATCTTGGAAAGAAAGTATTTAGTTTTCCAATTACACACAAAGTACAAATGTACATTGTGGGGCTGAGGATTTACCTCAGTGGTTCTGTCACCTGCCTCCCAAGTGCAAAAACCAGGGTTCGATCCCCGGTACCAAAACAAACAAACAGACAAGTGTACATTGTGAGCAATTGGACAAAAAAATTCAGAGAAACCGAACTATATGTATGAAAGCTTCAAAGGAAAAAAAAGGGAGCTAGAGGCACATAAGAAGTAAACCTGAGATAGAGAAAAATGAGTAAAGAGGAAAAGTAGCATGAGAAAAGTAGCTGGGGCAAAACTTTATAGACCAGGGATGACGAACCTTTTACAGTTTCCAATGATACAAGCAGCCTGCTGTGGCACGTATGCCATAGGGTTCCCTCCACTGCTATAGACTATGTTCAGGATTTGAATTATATGCTAAGTACAATGAGACAAGATTGAAAAGCAGAAAACAAAAGTTAGGTATGAAAAATACTAGAAGAAAATAGAAATGAAAGCAAGAATAATTTTGTAGAAATAATTTTTTCCATGGTCAAAGAAAGATAAGGCAGCTAGAACTGGGTAGTGAAAGTGAAGTCAAAAAAGTGAATGGATGAAAATAAGAGGATTTGCTTGGGGATTTCATTTGCTAGCTCAAGGAGAGGGATGAAAAATGGAAGACAGTAACAAGATTTCGGGCTTGAGCAAATAGGTGGGACAGGGCGGCAGTTGGACAGGAATATCAGGAATTCAATACTGACATGGAGAATCTGACATGACTGTAACTCACATGAATGATAATGTAAGAAGACAGCTGGATACATGGGATTGTCACAGCCTGGCAGTTTCAAAGGAGACGTGACATCTAACTCTAACATGGTATTCTGGTGAAGAAAACGGACATTCAGTTAAAAACTGAAGAAATCTGAAGCAAGTTTTGACTTCTGTTAATCACAATCTGTCAATATTACTTTATTAATTGCAATAAATTTAACATAGTGATATAAGAGGTGAACAAGTGAAGTAGTGTAGACCTCATGAGGACTGTTTGTAGAACATTACAACTTTTCTGCAAAGCAAATACTTTGAAAACACAAGATGTATTTGAAATGTACATAAAGGAGGACATTATTTCCTCTGAAAGTAAAAAATTGTACTCTCAGAAATTTGGAAGAATAAAGCATGTATTTTAGAAAGGATATTCCAATTGTATACAAAGCAGTGAGGCTGTTGTGTGAAATTTAAATATAGCCTAAAGCTAACTCTTTTTGCTAAAAATTCTTTCATCCTCTAAATACCTTAGATGTACATTCTTTTGAAGACATGTGCCAGCAACTTCTGCCTCTCAGGTAGGTAATTCCCAAACACAATCACTTTCTTCACACTTTCCTTGTTACTGGATCCCTTTACAATTGTAATGAAGGACTTGTTTGTTACTGCTTTTACCTACGCCATTATTTTTCAAAACAATATGGTTCGTTATTACAATTTCCAAATAATTAATAAGAGAAATATTCACATTTCTCTAAGGAAATACCACCACACAAGGTATGTACTCTCCTTAATTACTTGAATGAAGCATGTTTACCTAAATACAAGCCAATTTATTGCTTTCTCTTAAAAAATAATGCTACAAGCCTTGCCTATTGGCATAGTGCCTACACAGATACAGATACGTATAAGGATAGAGTCTCTTACTCATATAGAGATAAAAATGCATTTATTTTGATCTGCTAAGTTTAAAATGTCAGTTATGAATGCAAAAATATGAAGCAAAAAGGAAAAACTTGTCTTTATGATTAAATGTTGCTGTGTTTTGTATATACATAATTAAAAATCAAATATAATTTTTGAAAATGAATACTTAGATAAATGCAGGAATTCCTGATGAGTTGCTGATTATTTTAATTGCACTGATTTATTTCTCTTGTTCACTCTGTGAAATTCTAAAACAGATATCACAGGAAATGAGGCGGTTTCTACCCAGCCCCCAACATTTGTTAGGCTGATGTAGAATAAAGCACTTGGTCAACTCTGAATAGTCTACAAAAGGTAATGAGCAACTGTATTTTCATCCCTGTGGAAATATGAGTCAGGCTAGTAGGGAAGCAGAAGAATGGTAAAACTGCTAAGGACAATTCTGGGTCAGCTTTCGTAAGAGCAGAAAAAAAGCAAAATTAAAATCCTCAAAAAGTCACTTTTCCATTGTGTAGCTTCCTCTTCTGTACATTAAAGGAAAATCCAGCTCCTTTTTTTGTTACAGAGCAGCCTAGAAAGACTCAGCAGTGCTTTTAAAAGTTAATTCTGCCTTAAACTTTTCACTCTGCCAACTGAATTCTGAAGCACCCACCTCTACTTCTAAAACCATTTTCCCCTTTTAAAGATATAATAACATTAGAGTAGATTATCAAATATTCAATTTTCCTAATGCAGATGTTCTCAGGGAGGATGTAGTTAGAGGACATTTTCACAATCAGCCATTTGTCCGATAAACATGGTTAGCAGTTCCAGTTTTCTTTTTACTTATATATAATAGTACAAAATGCAGAAGTAGGAGAGAAAAAGAGCTGATGTGAAATGACACTGATTAGCATTATTAACAATGCCTGAATTGTGTCCATTCTTTTAAATCCTGTTGATGATTTAATTCTGTTTTCAATTTTATTCAAAAATTTTCAAGGAATAGGAATAATAAAAATGACAGTAATACCTTATACTTATCTCATTGTATAATTAGTGCTTAAAATTCTGTGCATACAAAGCTTAAATTTCTTATCATCCTAGATTCATCACAAGGAATTAGGACCCTATAGTCCTCCATACTTGAGCTATTCCAAATTGCTTACAATTCTGGAAACATAGGATGTTGTTTTTACCCTCTGAGCTTTTTACATACTCTTTCTCTACCTCCTCTTCCTGGCAAATCTTACTTATCTTGCAAATATTGGCTCAGAAAACTCAGCCATTCTTGGCCCTCAACTTTGTCTTTGATGGTCTTCTTTTGTGCAGACTCTTAAAGAATACAGCACTTCCATTATTAGGCTACATACAACATTGTGAAATTGCCCGTGTATTTTTATATTCAGCACTGCATAGAAAACCATAGGAATATATGAAATATAGAATGAGATTGAAGAAGTGCTAGGCCTACAACTTTTACTTTTTTGGAATATGCACTAATTAATTATTTTCAGCCTCCTTTTTCTACGGAAGATTACCTGTCCTTTAATTTCAGAGTAACTCATCAGACTGGCAAAAATATCACTATTAATAATTTTTTCCTGCCAGTGATTATTTTTATAAATTAACTCTTGCAGTGTGTTTTAGAATAAAATGTTCTTTTCCCTGAGAAGTTATGTTTGTCCTTTTCCCTCTGGATGAAGTGCATGAGTATAAGGAGGAGGAGAAAGAGAAATAGCTATTCTTTTCATCTCACTCTGTTAATACATTTTCAATATTAAACAGAAATGTATTTAAAGAATGAAAAGTTAATGATTGCACAACAAGTATTCGTGCCTGTCCTGGCCCTTCGGCCTCTTCAAACAGCACAACATATTTGCCTGATGACTTAAAATCTTCAGTGGTGAAATAACATGATAGAAAACAGTAAAATAAGATCCCAAACAAGCTTTAAAATTTACTATGAGGAATGTTCAAAAGCATCCTACCCAGAAAGAGTCAAACATAGATGGTATTGTACTTCAGTTATAAATTCTCTTAGGATAATTGGAATCACTTGTACTTATGCAAATTTACAATGACACTTTTATTCACATATTTTCTGGAATGCTAAAGCTGAAAATTCATTTCATACCTAGTCATGACAGGAATGAATTGTATTTATTAACAAACACCCTCTTTTGCCTTCATGTAAAGGTTCTTTGAGTCAAATGTTCTTGCTCAAATTCTCTTTTTATCTGCCCAGCAGAAAAGCACATCCACAAAACAAATAAATGGTGGTTTCATAAAAATGCAAACAGCAGGTTACTCCCCTACTTACACCCAGTCTGTGGCTCTGCATTGCTCTTGGTCTAAATTGCAATTATTTTAAACCAGCTTAGAGCCCCCTTCCTTTCCATTTCGTCTTATGCCAGTTTCCTCTTTGCCTTCTAGATTTTAGCTGCGGTACCCTTCCTTCTCTTCCTCAGATGTCAGTGTCCCTTCCGGCCTCAGACCTTCTCCTGGGCGACCCCATGTTCTCAGGTCACTCTCCTTGCATCCCCTGTTCAAAAGAGAGCTCACTGACCTCCCTGTCCGGCACAGGAGTCTGCACTGTCTGGTATCCGGATCTCTCCTTCTTAGTACATAGCAGTGTGTAACCATGTGTGTCTTGGTCACTTTCTTGTCACTGGGGCACAGTACCCAACACCCACAATTTAAAGGTGGAGAGGTTTATCTTGGCTCACACTTTCAGTCCATGGTTGGTCAGCTCCAAGGGGAAAACGGCACAGTGGAAAGAGTCTGGGAGGAAGAAAGTTGCTCATTTCCGGGGGCCAGGAAGCAGAGACAGAGGGGAGGAGTCAAGGAGGGAGATGGGCCCTTCCACATCCATCTCCCACCTTCCACATCCCACTTCCATGGTCTGCCGTTTCCATCCGGGGCACCTCCTCACAGCACATTCAACTGTGACGTCAGCAAAGCTTTAACCCACTGGTAAGTGGAGTCTCCACGGTCCATTCCTCTTCCAAAAGCCCCTTCTCTGAACACACAAGGCTTTAGGGGGACACATTCTAGATCTAAACCATAAGGATGTGTTTTGTGTTATTATTTTGTTTGAGACGCTCACCCACATCAGTGTTTAAGTCTTCTGACAACACAGGTCTGTTTTGCTTATTATCAAATTCACAACGTTTAGCCTAGAGCCTGACACTTGCAAGCTATGGAAATATTTACTGAATATTTGGATGCACGACTTAAGGGGCAACAGAGTTGGAGCTGCTCAGTGGGATGTCTTATCTTTTAGGCTCCAAATTTGGAGCACATAAAGCAACATTGGTTAATTTTAGCATTTGTCATATTTTAGACTTTGTAAACTTGAGGTTTCTACACATCTGATGGCCATGAAAGCAGACAGTACTCTCAAGCTGCATCTTGTCAAGAAGCCTATGGGAAAGCATGCTCATTCAGAAAAAAACTGAATCAAGTGATGAAGATAGGCGTATGAATTGTGATGTATGATATCACCCCAACTCTCTAAGACACGTTAAGCTAATTTGCATGTTTCACAGACTTTTTTTGGTACAGGGAATCAAACTCAAGACCTTGAGCTTGCCAGGCAGGTACTGTGCCACTGAGCTACGACTCCAGCCTACAGGGATTTTATTGAGCTCTTTTAATTTGATAAATTTATAGGTGCTATTTGACTGTTGTCTAATATGTGACAAAATGTTTAATAATCACTGTTAAAAGTTACAAAATAATTTTCAATTTTTCTCATAACTAGAGAGTAATGATATTTTCAAATGGATATATCTCCTATAACAACATATAGTTTTATTTTTATTTGTAGGTGAAAAGATGCAGAAATGTAGAATAATGCAGAAATAAATCTCAATTTACAAAAGTAAAGCTTTTTTGAGTCAACATAACAAAATAAAACTTTTACAATGCTTTTAGCATTCACATAAGGGCAAAAATGACCCTCTAAACTGCTTGGTAGGTGTTTTTACCTTGATTCCTTGCCTTAATTCCTTGGTAGGTATCTTGGCAGATATCTTTATGTTTTTGAAAAGGCTAGAATTCACAGATCCATTAAAGTTTAACACTGAGTTCAACTATAATCCATGATAAGAATTTTATTTTCAAGGTCCCAAAAGTTATGCCCAAACTTCTCTATGTAGTCAAAGGCAGTATTCAATAAGTCAGAATTCTAATCCATAAGATAAATTTCTAATCTTTACATCCATGTCTCCCTAAATTTCCTGAATACTCTGTTCCAGTGGTTGTGTACCTTTATATTCCTGTAAAAAGAATATCAGAATTTTCAAGAAGTCTCTTGTCCTGGTTCTTTGAAACAAAAGCCATTGTATGAAATACTTCTACTTAAGAAGATAAATGTTATCCATTTACGAATCTCATACCCAGGGAAGACTGACAAAAATATAAGTACATGAGTGCATAAGCATAGCTTGTCAATGCTGTAAAAAAGTAGTAGCATCTACTTTACATTCATTTATTCATTAAATGTCTACTAAGATTGCAAAGTACCAGGATTTTTTCTACACTTTAGAAAGTTGTGGGGGAAAGAGAAATAAAGGTACCATTCTCAAGGAATTACTATCTAGAAGTGAAGACCCAACAAATAAGATCAGCAATGAAAATGCCATCTTTTAGAAATTTCTTGATAGTGAAGACATAAAACTAAAAATCAGCCTCAGAATTATTTGGGGTGGCAGAGAAGACATTGTCACTCTACACACAACAACCGGGAAGGTCTCACTGAGATAACGCTATTGGAAAAATGAATTAAAGGAAGTACTTTGAAGAAAATTTTTGGATATTTGAAGTAAAAGTGAGACAGATACAGAATTTGAGGGTATGTACACAAACATATCAGGATTTCTGTCACTGTCATGACAAATCACCATACATTCAGCAGCTTAAAAACAGTGAAGTACAGTACTTTCTTAAGGCTTTTAGGTCAGCAGTCTGATCCAGATCTTACCAAGCCAAAATTAAAATCTCACCACAGCCTCTGGTTCGGGAGGCACTGGAGGAGAATTTCTTTTGCATTTGCCCAGATTCTCAAAACTCTCCACATTCCTCGGCTCATGGTTCCCTTTGTCCATCTTCAAAGCCAGCAGTTCACATATCTCCATGCTTTCCTTCAGTGTCACATAAGGAAGCCTCTCCACTTAAAGACTCCTGATTAAAGTGCATATCCAGGACAGTCTCTGGCTTTTCAGGTTCTTATCTGTAAGCACATCCACAGAACTCATCTTGCCATGGCTTTCTGACAAACTGGAGCACAGTTCTGATTCTGACCATTTTCCCAGTACATATGCTGCTTTTGAAGTGGATTTTTAGACACTGCCGTGCCATTCAGGACTCCCCATCCCTGCTGCTGCCTGAACCATGGGGTATAAGGAGTCATTGATGGGAGGAGCCTGCACTGAAGTGACCAGCCCGCTGTCTGCTGCAAGACAGGGACTCTTTGGATCAGGTGACAGCAAAGTTGTAGAAGTGAGAATTGGAAGGGCTGGAAGCCGTTGTCCCCTGAAGTCTGTCTGCTCAGTTCAGAGTCAGCATCTAGAACAGCATCAGCCTTTCTGTGATTCTGCAGACTTTCTGGACTAGCAGGGCCCTGATTTATATAGCTGTTATGTTTATTGTGTTCCTTCTGCCCCCTGAAATGAAACAGGTAAATTTTAACTCAGTGTTTGTGGGAAAAAAAATTGCAAACATCTTTTCTGAATATAAACTGATGAATGGGAGGATTTTTTGCCATTCCAGAAACACATTTTGGTATACATTTTCTTGAAAACATATATTCAAATACTTATATATTCCTTTTTAATTCTATTTCTCTCTGTTTGTAATTCACACTTCATATGGAAATTAGTAAAGAAATACTCAGTACACTTCTTTAATGAAACCAATGCCTTGTCATGGATAATATATCAATCAATCCCTCCCATTATGATGTAAGCATCAAACATTGATGATCTCATTTATCCTTAAAAGTTGGCACATATAGCAGACAAAATTAATATTGTGGATATTTCATTACTTTTCTTCTAATTAAGGATAAATTAGAACAATGTAAATTTTAGAGATATTGTGCATTTTTAAAACATGTAGTAGTCTATTCTTCATCACAATAAGTCAAATTTATAAATGTTCTATATACAAATTACAGTAGGTAACCCTTAGAGATAATTCTGAATAAAAGTTAAGTTTGTTTATCTTTTGCTTTCTATCAATTGTTCTACCTTATCTGACTTTGTACTTATATCTGATCATATATGGATTTCTCTCTAACAATTTTACTGTAGAAAATAGGAGTCTTTAATGAGTTATTTGTTGTAGTAAAATTTTTGAATCAAAATCACTATAAATTTAATAAGCCAATACCAGAAATTAGTAATACATTTATTCCTTTACTGTAACTTGGATAAATAGTTATCCAAATAGAATAGTATATATTTCTTCTGAGATGATAGTGCAAAGGTGGAAACAAAGAGAATTCTTGACATATTTGGCCTAAGGTTCAGCCCAGAGCTATGGTAGTAGAAAACCTTGCCCAATGAACTATCTCAAAGGCAGAAAATTGCCAAGATAAAAACCTTTATACCTCTGGATGTCTATGCTCAACCTAATCTTTGTGTTTCCCTCATTACTTGCGCTGTTAGGTGAGTTCAGAGTTCCCTAGATATTGTCCTTCCAGAAAGCCTACAAATGTTTCTACCTAATACTTTAAGGACTCAGCAGAGCTCAAGGAAAAAATATCTTCCCAGTTCTCCCATTTTGTTTAAGTCAATCACTTGTAATATTCAATTAGTTAAAAGACAATTTATTTGAAAAGCAGTAACATATACTGTGCTTGCCTATTCTTTTATTTTCTCCAAACAAAGGAACAGTGTATTATAAAATGTTACCATAGACTTATGGATCTTCCAATATTGAAATAGTAGGTGTGTGAATGAGTGGGTTGCCTTTTATTTTTGCAGGATCAGCTTCATAACTAAACATTGCCATGTCCTTAATCATCCTCCCAAAGAAAACACAAAAAACAACAGTATTAGTTTCTGAATTGGTGCTTCTCACAGGAACAAAAGAAATCTTCCAATCATTTCTCATTTATGGAATATAGCACTAGGTACTAAGCATTTTTTCCTGCCCTTCCCTTATTCATTTTTAGAACATTACTTCTGGACAGATTTTGTAATATGTGTGTGTGCATGCCTGTGGTATGTTTTTCAAATCTCCTTGTCCTTCCTGCTTATTTCAGTAGTATTTTGAAATTTAGATTCTCTAAGTCATAAACTTAGCAAGGAAATATTTACTTGACTTTGCTTTTCCGCACATATCCCACCTATCCAATTGTATTCTTATAATCATTAGAATAAATACTTCAAAAATTTCTCCTACCGTAAGACATTTCACGGCATTGTTATTGCTCTAAGTGACCTCTGGGAGAGTTAGAAAGGTCCCTCACTCACCCATTATTGCCCAATCCATTGATAACTTTAAGGAAAAGCATACTATTTGTTAAAGATGGTCCTGGCAACAGAATGAAATTGTAGTATCCTTCTCTATCCCAAGTACGATACTATTTCTTGGCTGTGGTTCCCCAATGCCATGAACCTTTTCACAAAGTAAGGCAAGGAACTGTGTTGGATACCAGTCAAGCAGATAATTCACCTCAGCACTTCTACCTGGAACCAAGGAACGTGTAGCGTCCTCCAGCTTCCCGTGGGAAGTGGGCGCGGCTTCCCAGTGGTCCTCCTTCAGGGCCCTGCAGCTCTAGGCATGGCTCTCTCCTGCCTGACTTCTCCAGTTTTAAGACTCAACAGCAAGGTAAGATTCCCTTCCTACTGACATGCTTTTCTTAGAAACATAGCTGTTAATTCTGCAAGAAAAATGATCAGGAACTGGATGAGGACAAATTTTACCTAATTTCATCTAACTTATTCACTTAAAAGTGTGTTTTGAACCTCAGTTTTTAAATTTTTCTCATGCTCCTAACTTGTTCCCTTACCTAGAAATGTCAATCATAAAATTAGTCTTCAATATAGGTTAAAAATAGATGTTCCTAAATGTAGTGGATTGGAATTTCTGTATATGAGCTTCAGACATCCATTTAAACAGAAATTCTGTTGGGCAGTCAGAATTGAGAACCATACAACACTGTTCACTGGGGGTAGAATTGGTCCCATATCATCATGATATTTGCAATATCATTTAAATATATTTTGATATTGAAAGATGGACAGAAATACTTAGACCTAAAGAATTTTGGAGACTTAACCAAGTTCAGTGTGTTGTGGCAGAAGCAAGGGACGTACCATATATCCATGTTAAAGCAATTCAGAGTTTATTACTTTCCATGTCATTCAAAGAGCACATATTCCAAGTCCATACCTTTTGGTTAACACACTAAGTTGTGCCAAAGAATAGCTGGGAAGATCACAAAATACACTCTAATCTATGCCAGGTTCACTATGACAGAAATGCACACCACACACTTAGCCAAGTATAAATTAAATAAAAGCATTGGCAGTGTAATGTATATGACTGTCATAAAGTCTGTGAATAGAAAGTAAGGCATTCTTAGAACTTTGACAAATTGAAGTGTTAAATCAAGAATAATAGTTAAGAAATGTAGTGAGCCCACAATATGAAAATGATCCACCCTAAAAGAGAGAAAATAGGTGGCAAAAAGGCTTACCTCAGAGTCAGACTAAGGTAGTCTCTATTATTGACAGCTTTAGCCTAATCATGAAAACAGCAACAAATCCTGCTATAACTTAGTGCCAGAAATGAAGTTTCTTAAGAAGTTATACTGCAATCGATCTAACAAAAAATGCTAACAGACAAAAGTTTATCTGAACAATACCATAGTTGTTTTTTACTCTCTCAAACTCATTCATGGCTTTATTCTTTTCCATATAAACTTGTTTTATTAAGGTACCTGCCACCTTCTTCGAGAACATGAAGTCCAGGGAATTGTTTTCAGTATTAATTAGGAAGAAAAGAAGCAGAATTTAAAGAATCTATCATTTTTAACCCATGTACATGTGTATAAACCTGTAGGTCTTTAACTGTCTGTTCTCCGTTCAGCGGCAGAAGTAATACATGAAGTTTATTTGTTGACTGCATAAAATTTGCCTGCTGACTGGTCACCTCTTTCTGACACTTCCCTATTCACTATCCTCATTCACCTCCTTGCCATTTTGCCCTTTTGGGTGATATTTTGTTGGGAGAACAGTGATTCCAGAGTAAAGGCAGCATCCAGTGTTCTACAGCTAAGAAGATTTTTTTTTCTTGTGATAATTAATAAGGATTTTGCTCTATAAATTTTGGGTTTTCTAGTGTCAGTAGCTCTCTGTCAGCTTTCTCAATACTTGAGACTTGCAGATCTTCAGTGTTGCCTAAAACATGTACCCTAAATGTGAAATCCCACCCTGTGTCCTGCCAGCCCCTCATGATGCTGACGTGAGAGCCCAGTGTGAACTCAGTCACACAGAGGAGCTTGTAAAGTGCATGGTTTCTCTTACATGAGAAACCCAATACATAAATAAAGTTAAAAATAAAAGAGAAAATTGGAAATAGTGAGGTGGATCTTTGGCATATGGGAAAGCAACTGAGAGATGGAGGGAGAAAGAAGGGAGGGAAATGAGATTTGTCAGAAAGAGGGGAATTGTGGAGTACTGTGTACATGTTCCAGGTCCCTACAAGGAATGTGATCATCATATATCTATCTATATCTCCAAGAGATGCAGGGAAGGGGTGGGAGAGGAGGAGACAGGTAAAAATAAGTTAAGAAATGTCATGGACATATACCAATTCCCCAGTGTGAATGTAAACATTATGTACTACAAACATGTACCAGAAACAAACAAAAAACTGATGCAGATATTTTTCAATTCAGGAGGTCATGAAATAAATTGTTTTTAAAATGAGAAGAAAATAGTATAAAAATGAAAATTGATTGTATTATTTATTTATTTCTCTAACTACTCTCAAAACTCACATACGTTTTCTTTTGGTTTCTGTATCCTCCTACCAACTTTATTAGTATGTCTGCCATCTGCTTTGACCCGTAAGCTCCTGAGAAAGAAGGACTTAATACTAATCGTCCTTGTTTACTTAGAATCCTGGTCAATACCTAGCATATAATAGCCATTAAACAAATGTTTAATAATTAGAAAATAAATGAATTTAAGTTTCTCGGGGAAAGAATCCACTCTTACTTAAGGAGCTCATTATGCTTAAAGGATCTCTGAGTACTCATTACAATAACAGAGAGCATTGATTACCATTAAATATCATCTTATTTAGACAGTGAGCAAGCTTCCTCTGTCTAAACTAGAATACATTTATTAGCATTCATTGAAGGTTGAAATAATATTCATGGCAATTTGTTAATGAACGTAATGAAAGAGGAAAGTAATTACTCATAAATGAAGAAGATACAGGAGGAGGTGGAGAAAGAGAAAATACAGACCTTTTTGTTCTTGTATTTGATTCTCCCAGTGTTCTGATTCTAAATGAGGGAGTCATAAATTAGGTGTTTGCCTGGTGTGTTGTTCAGAAAAAATCTTGAGATTTTAAATAGCTTACTTTGTAATTCATCATTAGGGAATATTGACTGCCTTACTTCGTTACTCTTAAACATTAATCACCATATCAATAGATGCTGATCATTTGTTGCAACATCTGTGTAACTGTGCAAGAGAAAGAGTCATTGTTAGGCAGGATAGTGTTGCATTATGATACCATTAAAATTGCCGACTACTGAGACAGAGCAGGTGTTTTCCCAGTAGGTGTTTCTGCTAAGAAAAAAAATAACTTCCCTGTTATTTAAGTATGCCATTGCAATAATTAGGGAGAGGGTATCTTAGAAAATGGTAAGTTTCCATTTAGCCAAAGAATATCCTTGACTATGACTTTGTAGTCACCTTTTGAGGGCTATGTTAAATGGCAGGCCAGTGCTAACTGTGATTCTCACAGATTTCCCCAGCTGACTGCCTAAGGACATCTGGCTACTTTCATACAGCTTGAATTTTTTCTTAAAATGACCCTCATTACCAAACTATTCTGAGCTCTGCATGTCCAGCCTCACTTTAAATTCTACAGAAATTCTAAATGTTTTTTAAAATAATATAAATTTAGAAAAAAATTTCAGGGAGTCATTGCTGGATCATTTTGCTTACACTAAAAAATGTTACTCTTATGACAAAATACCCATTCAGATCCATAACAATATCAGAATTAATGGGCACCTGGATATTCTTTTAATAATTTCAGCTAGCGATTTTATTTATTTTTTCAGCTCGCAATTTTAGATGACAGGTAGAAACCAAGCACAAGCTACAATTACTGCTAGCTGCTACTCCTAGGTCAAAATCACCATTTTGACCATTACATCCCTGTGTTCACCTCTCCGGGTTTGTTTGAAAATGAAATAAAATCTTTCAGTGACTTCTGTCTTTAACAATAATGAGGATAATATTAACAATATGCAATGTCTCCAAAGGAGATATTCATGATAACGCATGTTGACTGATTTGACTTTTAAAACAAGTTTCCCTTCAGCCTAAATCTCTACAGTATCAGATGCTTGGCAGTCATTTCCCTACCTGTTTGGCTTAGCTTAAAACTCCAACATCAAAACCTCAGCTGGAACAGCAGGTGGAAAAGCAGGTTTGGCCAATTCCAAATGCCAGTGTGAACCCAAGAGACAGAGCTCTTAATAAACTTTAAAATCCACAAAACATTGTGAACTTAGTGAATCTATTTCATGAGAAAAAAAAAAAAAGCTAGCTTAAATCCCAAGACAAACAGGAATAACTAACTGCATTTAAATATTTTTGGTAGTTCTGTTTAATCCAGCAGACACTTACTGTACATGTATTTTGTGCAAAATAATGTGGTAGTTTTTAGGGGACAGAGGGCAGAAGCAGGGAACAAAACAAAATAAAGTTTAAATTGAGATATTAAGATATCTATAACAGTACAAAATTTCCTAGATAGAAACAGCCATAAAATGCCTTGTATAAGTTTATGATTATTTGAGATTATTGTTGTTTAAGGAGAGATATAAAGCATCCAAGGAGAAAATTGAGAAATATCTGGAGAAGCAAGAGGAAGAGAAGGACAGAGAACTTAATATACATAGACATATGCTAACAAGTTTAAATTCAGCTGACAAGTTTGAACTAGAGACGAGGAGTTGTTAGCTCTATCTACATTTTTGCTATTAGAAGTTGAATAAGTTGAATGAAATTTTCAGGCTTCTAATTTAGAAAGGATAATCAATCAATCCTGTCCGTGGTAGAGCAAATGGGCGCTGAAGGAAAACAGGAAGTCTTCACTCTTTCCATGCAGAAACAAGCCCTGAATTGAAATAATGACAGCAAAACAAGTAAGAAAAGGGGAACTATATGGGTCGAACTATTTCCATTTTGAAATCTTTAAAGGAAATCTTTCCACATTTATATGTGCAACGATTACCTTGTCACATTTTAACAATGAAAGTGCGTGACTAACATTTTCTGCAATAATTTATCCTGCTATGTATGAAAATAATGGGCTTTCTGTGTGAAATTTTACTTTCTACTCAGCCTTGGTGTATTCACAAATATTCTGAAGGTTGGAAAAATATTAGATGTTAAGGAGGTAATTGGTGTCCAAATACACATTTGCTGTCTTTCAGAGATATTTTTAAGCATCAGCTTTGGGTTCCAAACTCGTACCTAAAAGAAAACAATGACAACTTGAAACCATGTACATATGGGAAAGACAACTACTAATAGAGAAAAAAAAAAAACAACTCAACACCAATGACAAGACTAATTTAAATGATGGAATGAACCAGAATACCAGTGTAAACTTGGTAAATTGAGGAATAAAGATAATGGACAGCTATCTCAATGTAGAATTCAATGAGGTAGAAAGGAGTGTCATGATTTGAAGATTAACTTACTCTCTCACATCCTATCCCTGCCTGGGCAAGATACTTGGCAGAAAAGAAAAGTGAATGTATTCCTAATCACAGTTACTATCAATTCTCTGGCATGAAGATTTTGAAACATTTTAAGATTATAGTATTTGTAAAGCATAAGAAAATATATCGTGTAAAAAAAAAAAGAAAAGAAAATATATCGTGATGAAAGAAATCTTCCAGATAATTATTTTCATTAATAAATCTATACCATGAATAAAATGCATAGACAATGGTACTACTTAGATTATTTAAAGCAACAACTCTCAAATTTGATGTAAACTTAGAACTGTTTTCATTATACATAGACACACACATATACATTTATATATATATATTACTATTTCCACATTAAGTCCACTTTTTAATAACCATTTTAGACATCTATTTATCAACATCAGGAGTATTTAATAAAATATTATTAATTTTTGAAAGTATATATGTAATGTAACCTTTATACTTTTTCTCTATGTGTAAATTCTGCCTCATAAAACATAGAATATGTATATAATATATATAAAACACTGCACACATTTATGTATGTATATTAGTATATGTCCTGCCAAAGCAAGCATGATGTATGTATATATATTCGCATAAATGTGTACATTATAAATTATATGAATATAACCTTTAGTGTCAGTATTTTTTTTCTAAGTGAGCAGATTAAAAGAATGATTTTTATCTACTCTAGATTTTCTAAATATAATTTTTCAACTAAAAGGTAAACACGTGTTTTAATGTTGTCAATTAAATTAAATACTTTTTATTTTAAGGAATATTTAAAGATGTAAAATATTTTAGGTAGAATAATGAAAGTATTCTTTTAGACTAATTTAGATTGCCTCAAACCTTGAAAGGAAAGCACACAAAACCTTTTAAAATTGAAAGGACTGTGCTCCACCCTAAGGAGCAGAAAATAAACATATTTAAATTCAAGCAGATTTACCAGAGACTAGAACTGACTCACGCAAACCAAGTGATCTCCAACATAATCTAATCCTAATAGTGGATAAGGATGTTTTGTAGTCCATTCTACAGGTAGATTGGGCTAAATATTGCCATAGCAGAATGTTTTCCTGATTCTAAATATTTTTTTCTAACTTGATGTTCTCTTACAGGACATTTTAACTAAAATAGCAAAGGTCAAATGCAAAACCCACACTAGACTTCATTTTCTACAAAATACATTTTATTAACTATGTTTTATTAGTTTTCTAACTTTTCTTTTCAAAGTCACAGATTTACATGCAATTGAAAGAAATAATATAGAGAATACCATACAGGCTCCATACAGAGGTCTCCAGTAGTAACAGATTTTATAACTATAACTTAAAGTCAAAGCCAGGAAAGTAATAAAATAAAACCCATTGACTTTATTCAGATTTGACCAGTTTGATATACAGCCAGCGCTGTGCACATATGTGTGTGGTGCTATGTAACCCATTACATGTATGTACTGGTACAGTCCACTTACAAAGAACCTTGTACCTACCGGCCACAGTCTCCTCCCAGGATCCTGGCCCTGGCAAGCACTAGTCTCATCTCTATTTCTACAATATTTGCATCATAGAGTACTACAAAAATGAAATCAAATAGAATTTTGTTTTTTGTGTCTGGCTCTTTTCACCGAGAATAATTCTCTTGCGATCCATCAGAAGTGTCACGAGAATCAATAGTTTGTTTTCTTGCTGAGAAGCCCTTAATGCTCTCAGGTAGTGTGATTTCTCCCATTTTATTATCCTTTATCAAAATTGTTTTTACCTATTCTAGTTCATTTTCCTGACCATAAAAATTTTAAAATGATTGTGTCTGTGTCTAAGAGAAAAAAAGTCCTGCCAGGATTTAGATGAGAAATGCTTTAAACCTCCAGCTCAATTTTGAAAAAAGGGACATCTTTACTACATTGGGTGTTCCAACACAATAATAGGTGATCTCTTCATTTATTTAGATCTTAAAAAACTTTCATTGGGATTTTGTAACTTTAAATATATGGATTATATACATGTATATAATTATGCCTAATAGTTTTTCTTTCATTGGAGCAATTGCAAATATTGTACACATGATTGTTAATAGTATATACAAATAGATTAGTCTATGTGTGTTGATTTTATCTACTACAACATTGTTGAATTTTGGTTTTTTGTATTTTCTTTTTTGTATATTTCTTGGGGTTATTTACATAGATGATAACATCATTTACAAATGGAAATAGTTAATTATCTTTCTTTCCAATCAACAGGCCTTTTATTTATTTTTAATTAATTTTTAAAGTGTGGAATTATGGATAGGTAAATGAAGACATCCAGTTTGTTTTGTTTTGTTTTTTTGGTACTGGGGATTGAACTCAGGACATTGTGCTTGTGAGGCAGGCAGCGGAACCACTGAGCTAAATCCCCAGCCCCCAAATTTTTAATAATAGTATCTGCACAACTTCATTTTCCTTAAAAGATAATTAACTTGAACAAGATGATCTATAGAAAGTAAATGATAGCATGAATATTTTATAACTGTTTTATTTCATAATCAACTAAGGTCAGTACCAAAAATAACAAGTAAAATTGGTAATGCTTTCAGTTAGCTGATTTTGCTCAACTGTATCAACAGTGTCATTGAAAAGACTTTTTCTTCTCTCACTAACAATTCTTAGAAACAAATCAGAATAGGCAGATACATCTACCACTTGAATCTATTATGGTTTATAATCTTATTAAAGAGGCTTTTACTTTAATCATGTCAATTAGAAATGAATAATCTTATTACCACAAATCAATTATAATCCAGAGTTTAGATCTAGTATGAAATTAGAATTCTGTAAATCCTTGTTTTATGAATAAGAGAAATAAAATCATATTTATAAAGTTTAATTCTCCCTCATAATAATCTCTTCAGAGCCCGCTGCAGACAGGCAGGTCTAGCCATGCCCTACCTAGGTCCTGAGTCGCACAGAACACGCCAAATCAGCCCACTGCAGACAGGCAGGTCTGTGCACGCCCTACCGAGGTCCTGAGTCACACAGAACACGCCCAGTCGGCCCACTGCAGACAGGCAGGTCTGCCCAGGCCCTACCGAGGTCCCCAGTCACGGGGAATATGCCAAATCAGCCCACTGCACACAGGAAGGTCTGTGCACGCCCTGCCAAGGACCTGAGTCATGTGGAAGACACCGAATCACCCCGCTGCAGACAGGCAGCCCCCCGGTTCCATACTACAAAGACGCAGAGGACACCAGACCACCAGACCAAGGTACTGAGTCCCTCTGTTCGCAGCCCAGAGGTAGGGGCTTCTGAGCCATCGTCCCACTGCTCCTGGTCCAGAGGAAGGGACTTCCCGGTCACCATCCCTCCTGCTGCTCCCAGCCCAGAGGAAAGGGCTTTTGGGCCACCTTCTGTCCCGCTGCTCCTGGCCCAGAAGAAGGGGCTTCCAGGCCACCATCCCTCCCACAGCTCCCGGCCCAAAGGGAGGGGGTTCTGAGTCACCATCCCACTGCTCCTGGTCCAGAGGAAGGGGCTTCCC
>NW_004624899.1:1819560-1920754 GCF_000247695.1 Heterocephalus glaber | reverse complement strand
TAAGTTCATTACTTCAACACCAAAAAATAATAATAATAATAATGTCTTCAGTCAATAATAAATTTCTTATGAGTCTAATTTTGACTTTATGGTTAGAGACCCTTCATTTCCAATGGAACCAGAACTTCAGAAAGTGAATTTACTATTCATAGGTCTAGGAGAGCATTCTTAATGGGTGATACATAAAGCATTGGCTAAGAAAAAAGTTCTAGGAAAAAAGCTGTAATTGATTAGTTTAGTCTATCATAAAATATATATATATAAGGTATGATCACAAAATATAGTGAATGCTTACATAAAAAATTCATTACAGTAAGAGACACATTGCCATTAATCCACTTCGAACTATTTCCCTCACTTCAAACCCATTTGTCCTTATCCCATCATTTTTCCACTTTCTGAAGCAGTTCTAGAAGTCCTCTTTTGTGAGAGTCTTTAGTTGTGTGGTCACAGCTGCATCAGTGTCCTAAATCAATTGAAAACATTTACCTTCCTTGGTCATTTTCACTTTGGGGAAGAGCTAGAAGGGACACAATGCCAGAACCCGTGAGCAAGGTGGATGAGGACACAGTGTAATGTTTGTATGCTTGCTTTTCTGCTGCATGGCACATGGCAGCAAAATTCACTGAATTTTTTATCACACCACAATCAAGCACCTCCAGGAATTGTGATAAACAGAAACTATTTTGGATCTATCAAACTTTTAGCATCCCATGGCCGGGGATTTAGCTCAGTGGTTCCAATGGCTGCCTCACAAGCTCAAGGTCCCAAGTTCGATCCCCAGTGACAAAAAAAAAAAAAAAAAAAGGAAAGGAAACTTTTACCGTCCCATAAATCATACCCTGTAGTTCACCCTATAAAGAATGAAGATGATCAAAAATGATATTAAATGATTTCTGCTTTATTCAATTTCAAAGTTTGGTGAGAAGTATTTCAGTTTAAGAATATTTAATGTTTTGTCATATATGGCAAAGGATAGCAGGAATGTGGCATCTTACAAACTTCTGCACTGCAACTGCGTTTTACAGTAAATTAACGTAAGAATTTTATATTAATGAGAGCTATTTATTGTGTGTTTTTTTTGTTGTTTTTGTTTTTTGGTACTGGGGATCGAAGTCAGGACCTTGAGCTTGCAAGGCAGGCCCCAGAACCACTGAGCTAAATCCTCGGCCCTACTTATTATGCTTTTGAAAACTTGTTTACCACATACACTATTTTAAATCATCCAATGAAAATATTGCTTTTGAGCTATTTTATCAATTGCCCTAATCATTCAATCCATTATCCTACTATTTCACTGGTCCTCCAAAAACCAAATTCTTAACAGTACATTTGCTTCACTTCATTTTTCTCTGTTTATAATAATGAACAGTTTTCTTTTCTTTCTATTTTTATTAGCAAATGTTTGCAGTACATGATTACATTCATTGTGGGCAGTTGGTACATGTACATAACACATCTTAAAATTCCCTTTTAATTCCCTTTTCATTCCCTTCCTCTCTCCTTCCTCTCTACCTCCATCTCTTTGTCCAATTTTTTTTCCACAAGATGTATCCCTTCTTTCCCATTATCTAACTTTTTATTTTGCACTTTAATACTTATATTATGATTTCCCTTATAAGAGAAAACATGTGATAGTTAAGCTGTATACAATATATGATTTATTTCACCCAACATTGGTGGTTTTGAGGTGCAAAGTTTGTGAATGCATCTCTATTCCAGATACTATCATACCAATTTTTACAGGAAGCTGTCTATTTTATTACCCCAGCAATAAAGAAATGATTATCTTTCAGTAAAAACATGTCATCCAGATGTGGTGGCATGTGCCATTTATTTATTATTCCAGGTACCTGAGGCAGTAAAATCACAGGTTTGAGCCCAACCTGGGAAAGATCGTGTCTCAAAATAAAAAGAAAATAAAAAGGGCTGGGAATATAGCTCAACTCTTCCTGGATTCAATCTCAAGTATCAACAAAACAAAGGTCATCAATATTGATTTGTTTTAAAACACCATCTGGTTTATATCTCTTTTCTTATATGCCTCTGAATTCACATAATCATTCCTAGATTTGCTAACTCTGGATGACAATATTTCTGGCTTATTAACTAATCAGTAAATATTTGATATTTTAAGATGTGACACATATAAAAAAAGAAAAATGAATTTTTCTTTTATACATGCTTGAACCTTGGATATTTTCTCCCATATTTTATAAAATTTCACTTTCTGAGTACATTCCTCTCAGCAAAAGATTAATCATCTGAAGCACTGATAAGATAGCTTAATGAGATACTGAAGTATGAAATATTGCTAACATTATTATGAGACAAAAAATTCACTTAATCTTATGTTTCTCAGATACATGAGGAAAATTCTGGTACATTTCATATTTTAAAATCACCTAATATGCTTTCTCTTAGCCAAGGAATTGTCTGTATTTTCATCTCAGAAAATATCTAGGCCTCTTTTGTACATCCAGATTTAGAGCAGGTCATATCATTAAATATTCAAGAGTAAGCCTGGTAGGATTTTCAAGAACACAGGTGTTGCGATCATCTAATTAGAAGGGGATTTTTCAATAATTTGCTCAAGGAATTAAGGATTCTGAAGTAAAAAATGATTAGAGCTTAGGGAAACCTGTAAATACTTCTCTCCACTGTCAGTTCAAGGAAAGGCTAGATTTCTTCCTGGTTACTGTACCATACTTTCTCACCAATGAAATTAACTGACCAAACCTGGCTCATGGTAAAATTACCTAGACATGTTAACCTAATATTCAGCAACCTCACTTAGAACCAGAGAGATAGTCATGATAACTCTTGGAACCTTCAAGTTGAAAATGCATGGACAATAAATTGGGTAGCTCAGCCCATCCACCATACAAATTCTGGGTTTCATGAATCCTTGATAAATATAAACAGATATTTTTACCATCACATGTAAATATCTCAAATTTAATGTCTAGGTTAGTTTGACCTTTCTTTGCAATAAACAAAAACTTGTCCAGTTACTTCAAGTTTACTTGAAGTTTTAAAAATAAATGTTGAGATCCAGGCATACTGGATTGTCTTCTCAGCTTCTCTTCTCCAAAAACTACTCACCTTTAACACTGAAGTTAATCATAATTCTTTTTTTTTTTTTGGTACTGGAAATTGAATGAGGCAGGTAGCTGCATCACTGAGCTAAATCCCTGGCTAAATCTGTAATTCTTGTTCGGTTGTAGGCCTCACTAGATATCATCAATCAGATACCTGGAAAAAATAAAATAAAACGCCTGGGATAATCAAATTCTCTTCCTTGTGATTTAATAACTTTAAATTATAGACAGTCTTAAATTTCTGGAAGTTAAGTCATACTGGAAACCTGTGCAGTAAGTTTCAGTCTCCTGCTCAGTGTACAATGAAAGGCTGAGAAAAAAAAAGAAAAGAAAAGACAGAACTAAAGAGACAGAGAAACCAGGGAGCCAGGATGACCAATGATGCTCATTCCACAAAGGCACCGGTCAGTCCAAGTCACTGATTTGTATTAGTAATCAATTGGGGTAAAGGTGAGCTATGTGTTAGGGTGGGACTACATGTGAGGATGTGCAATCATCCAGTTTCTATGGAAACTAATGCAGGCAAGGCTTGTAAAGGACAAGAAAAAGCATTCTCAAATGAGGAATAGAATAGACTAAATACATGGTTATAATTAAATCCTTGTCCTTCTAGTTAAGGTTTTAATTGTGGGAATGGAATTTGGGTGGGAGTTACTCTGACCTGGACGCATAGTCTTTGGCCAGACTCCCTTCTCAAAACAAGCCAATTGAAGAGTTAACTCTTTACAGCCTGCACCACTTACAGCCTGCTTTGGACATAATCAATATTGCATTCCCCTAAAAAGTCACATTAATGGCAACATAAGGCTTTCATGTCTGGTAGCCCAAGTCAATGGATTTGAAATATATGAGAGACTCCAGTACACCACATTAGGTATGTATTTTTATATAAATTATTTATAACCAAAGGAATCCTAATTATGCATATAGATATTAATCTGTAAAACACTGAAAAATCAAATTGGAACACAGACTGAGAAAACCTAGAAACTTAGATATGGGATCTATGAAAATGGGGACTTCCAAATTTTTACTCCATACTCCATAGCTGATGAATCTCAGCTAAATTTTGTAGTCATTCGTTGGGTTGATTTATGGAGTTGATTTCTCGGTATTTTTCAACCACTACTCTAAGGGCTTGTATCTTGATGTCCCCCTATGTGTGCTCTTAGATGAGGCTTTTCAGAGGTGCCTGGATCTAGGGTGTGTGAATACGGATTAAGGGTTTGATAATTGGATTAGTTCACTGATCGGTTTAGCAAAGTTCTAGGTGTAGATATCAGAAAGGCCCACCGTGGGTGTGGGTGGCACCACCCAAAGGGATAAAGGGGAAGGCAGGCTTTCTGTTTCTCCTCTGTGACGTGCTCCTACCATGCCGTTCTGCCTTGGAGCCAACTGACTGTGGACTACCACCTCTACAAACTGTGAGCTCAAATAAACCTTTACTTACTCCTTTAACTTTGAGGTTTGAGTATTTTGCGTCAGCAGTGTGGAAAGTAACTAAGACAACTGCTATCTTCTTTTTCTATATAATATTGTCAATTAAAACAACTTTTTGTTGGTTTTTTTAAAAAAACAACAAATTTATGGTATGTAACAAATGCAATGCTTACATGGAAATTTATAAAATTAAATGGTTACATTTAAAATTATATATCAATAATCTGATTTTCTTCTTCAGAAAAATTTAAGAAGAGCAAAAACAAGAAATACAAAAAAAAAGAAAGATACAAGATCAAAAGTTGATGAGAAAACATAGAAATGTATGCATATTATTTAAATTTTCAAGTGTAACCAGTTTATAAAAAAAAATGATACAGCTATCAAACGTAGAGGAATGAGAGAAGCTAAGGGTGTTATAAATAGTTCAAACTCAATGCATTTTAGCAGGAAATTACTAGATTGTATATTGTTAATAAGTTGTGGAAAAGAAAATACAAGTTTTATTTAGTTGTGAAAAGAACTAAGAACTAAATTTAAGTTGTTTAAAGGTTGTTTCTGTGCAATACAGTGCTAAACTGAAGAAAGAACAAAGGCAGGTTATTGCTTTACATTATAACTAACCAGATTTAGTCACTTTAATACTTTACGTTGATTTTAAAAGAGAAGTAACCCTCTTGTAGCCCAAGAATCAATCAGCGAAGGACTTTAAGGTGGGACAAAATAACCAAGCAACATTTTCTCTGAGCCATAGGTGCACTTTGGGCTTACAATAACGTAACTCAAAGCTGCTCAAGTTCCTCTTTGATTAAAAACAAGCTAATGAAACTGAGTTGCTGGTCATTTTACATGTTAAGAGCTAGTTTTGTAGAGCTGTTTCTCTCAACCAAATTTTGCACAGCAAGGCACCGTGCTACCCAGATCATGTAGGGAACTGAGGGCGGCGGAAATAGCATCAGACTTCACCTGGGGAAGACATTGGCAACGTGTGAGTTCGAGTTTAATTAGCGTGTTGGTACCAGGAGTCAGATCGAAAGGAGTCAAGGAATAAATGGAGCCTAAAGCTATGATGATACAGATGGTCTTTATAAGAATAAGGAAGGGGTAAAGTTATGAACCAATATTCGATTTTCTTTGAGACCCTCGAGCATGTCCAGGCACCCTTGGTCCTTCTATCTTATTCCTGGCATCTTTCGGTCACATCACCCTTCCTCCACCTTCATTGGTGTCATTTCCTCATTCTGGACATCTTATTGTAAATGTCACTTCCTCTCAGAAATCTCTCATGATTTGGAGATGATGGCCTTGCATATATGCATGTAGCACCAGCTACATTTTTATAGAAATAATCATCTTTCCCTCAATTGTGTGTTTCTCCTAGTTTACTCTAAAATCCTGTGTGGCAGATAGCATGCAAATTCACCTCTTCACTGTACTTCCAGAGCATAGACAGTGCCCAGCACAGTCAACTCACTAGTGAACAATTTTTTCAAAGGAGAAAATGAGTGTAGGCATGCTTTGCTGAGAACCATATGTTGAAGGTTTTGGAGGTTTTCAGGGAGGAGGTGATTTGTTTGTTTGTTTCAGAGGGGAGGAATATATTGAGGTTGCTATTTCAAGATAAGAATATTTAGATTTTTATGTTTTAGTCAAACCAAGACAGCAAGATGAGAACAGAGATGTAACCAAGAGATGCTTGGTGAAGAGATTCTCTGCAGAACTGTTTCTGGAACTTCAAGAACATGCAAACGACCTGGAGAGAATGCAACCTGTTTTCACATAGATCTGCTTCAGGAGGTCGGGCATGGTGCTTGGGACTCCAGATTTCTGAAGCCATTTCAAGTGAAAATGATCCTGTTGATCTGGAAACCAAACTTTAGGGAACCTTCCCAGAAAAGGTAGGAGGAAGTGGGTCCAGGTAAGCAGCGGTAGGTGTGTTTACCCTGGCCAGGAAGAGCCATGTCAGTGTACAGAGACAGGCACACAGGTGGATGAAGACAGAGAAATGCAAATCCACCAGGCACCCAGAGCTGAGAGTTACTGTTATTACAGGTTACCCAAGTCAATTTGGAAGCCACTGACATTTGAAGCCTGTGTGAGCTATAGCTCTCCTCTCCTAGCACCTCACTTTTTTTTACCATGTTACTCTTACACCCTTGCCACCACGAAAGTCTCAGACTGAGACTTTCCACCTTTAAAAGAAGACACAAAAATAGTTAGAGCTGTGTTGGTGACCACTAGATGAAAATTCAGCTTTCTAGCCTTTTAAGCACTCCAACTACAATCTTGAATTCACTTGGAGTGAATTCACTAAACATTTTGCTGGGATCCCCGACCCTCGTACATGGATCAAGACCCACAGCCCACTAGCGAGGGGAGGGGACAAGTCTTAATGGGACACTGGATGTAGGATCCTCTCACAAAGATCTTGGTTTGCTGAGCTCTTTAGATTTTCATAATCTATTATCAACAAACGCCATTACATTTTTTAACCAGTCACACAACCTGTAGGACACTAATTTAGGCAATGAAAATTTATTTCTACTATTCCTTACATTAATTAAAAAGTTCTCCAGTGTGGACTTAGATAACACTAATTGAATGGCTTGCTGTATCTGTGGTCTAAGTGTGGGCCTTTGCTTAAAGCCTTCCGACTGCTAATTAACCACCTTGAATTATAAACAACACATTCTATTACTTTAAACAAGACTTCATAAAAGTCTGATTGAAGTTAATATCAGCAAACATCATTATCTTATCACTGTCTGAATGAGGGAAGTCTTACTCACTTTCTTCATTCCTGAGTTGCAATACCCAACACTTAAAAGTTAAAGGAGGAGAGATTTATTTTGGCTCACAGTTTACAAAAGTTTCAGTCGATAGTTGGCAGGCTCACACACAGATACGGCATGGTGGAAGGGCCTACCTGGAAGCAAAGCTGCTCAGCGTGCAGGAAGCAGAGAGAGAAGAGAGAAGGTGGGAAGGGGGATGCAGCCTTCCACACCATCCCCCAACCACCTGCCTCTTCCAACCAAGACATACCTCTAATAGCACATTCCACTGCAAACTCATTAGCAGACTATCTGATCAGTTTAGTACTCCAGTGGTCTATCATCACCTTCCAAACACACGAGGCTTTGGGGCAACACTGCGAGGTCCTGCAAGACACAGACAAATTTTAATAGAAAGGATTGAACTGATTCTCACACAATTTCAAATTATCTAATAGACAGATGACCTAGTGAGTGAATATTACACACACACGGTGTTTCTCCATTATTTCAGTGAACACTTATTTCTGTAAGAAAGCAGTTGACACGTGAGTCATGGGAGATACTTTGTTCTTTTCAAATCTTCATCAAGTATTGTTAGAATTTCAGAAAATAATCTCACCAACAGCAATGTTGCCAGTACTACTTGAATCATGTCCTGCATCAGTCCAGACATGCAGCTATTGCAAACACAGTGATATGAAACATTGGTGAAAATATCTGACTATTTCATTGTACTTTCTAGTATACGTTGCACATGACATTTTATAAGATAAAGTGCATTAAATTTTGTTATAACTGTCTTTATTTCTTTTATGTAACAGCCATGCTTCATATATGTTACAATAATTCAATTTTTAAAACTCTGTGAGTAGGTTATATATATCATTTATTAGCTTCATAATAAAAAGAGAGTTGAAAATATTGTGTTATTGGTCTGCATTAAGATTATTTAAGGTACATTATTGATACTACAATAATTTAGAACAAAGCTTTTTCATGCGCACGGAGTGAGAACTCAACAGAAGGTAGAGAGCATGCTTTTGAAGTGGAGCTAATCACATTGTTGTGATGTTTTCCACTAATTCTCATTAATTGCTCTATGAGCATAGTTGTTCGAAAGATGATGACAGAAAAGGAGGTGAAAGTCACCGAGACTAAGTTCTTCTACTCACCCGACATAATGAGGAGGTGTGCTAGATGTAATAGATATGAAGATAAGCCTGAAAAAATTTTTTAAATGTTTAAAATATCAAAACGATGAAATAAACAGGTATGGAAGACTTTATTCAAGGCTGTTGCAGTAAAAGAGGAGAGACCAGAAAGTAGTATGAACTCATGGCCCCTGAAATAGAGGCAGGAAGAGTGTTTGAAAGTTGTGGTTGAAGATCATAGGAGAGTTGCATTTGCTGATTGATTTGACCCAAAGGAAAAGAAACCATTCTCATACCTTCATGATGGGGCAGTTTTACAACTTACAGCAAAGCACCTGTGACATTAGCCCCCTACCCTCCCATACAAGCTAAAGACAGGGGACCCATCTCCCTTATTGTTGATATTTCAGAGATAGGAATCAGGATGGCAAAACTGGCAAGAAGCTTTTCAAAGAATTTGCAGCTTGATGAAAGAATGTACAGTGACAAATGTCCTAAATGAAAGGCTCCAAGAGAGAGGAAGTCAGTACCTAGACTCAGAAAAGACGCTGGCTAGAGTAGATCAAGCAGGGAAAAATGACAAGACCTGCACATTAATCATCCCAGGAACCATGAGCTTCCAATGATACTGGAGTTAGTTCCCAAAACTTAGAATTTTTCCTTTGGATGAGAATAAGATTGCATTTTGAACCATTGACCTAGGCGTCTTTTTCTTACTCTTCTACTTATTAAAATATAAGGGATAGGACTGAGATCAGTTCCCATATACATTCTGTCAGCTGCAAGGAAACACTTTGATTAATGATAATGTCAATACTGACAAGTTGACAATGTCCATAATGACAAGTGTCTATTAAAAATTGTTATTGCAACGCACTTATATCTTACCATGCTTGCTGACTGTCATATTTTGTTAATTTGTAAGCATTGTCTGATATGCTAAAATTCTATTTTAATTGACACTTTTAATATAAACATAATAATTTAAATGGCTGAGCAATATCATCAATTTTCCTTTATAAAATTCAAATTCATTATCAGCAATGCACATTTGTATGCCTCTTAAAGCTGATATACTTCTGCTGTACTTTCATTTCCAAAAAATTTTCATTTACATTGCTAAAGCACAGAGGCCTTACTTCAAAAACATGAATTACACTTTTAAGTTATGGGAATATATTTTTTTAAAACTCTTATTATTGTTCCTACTTGAAAATATCTGTTTATGCAAAGCATGAAGTTGAACAAAACATTTTCTTATTAAGTCATTAAGCAAGAATTCATTTGTCCCTAAGGATAGATATAGTTGTATCTGTGTAGGGCTGGCTTTATAACAGACCTAATATTTCTACATTACAGATCAGTTATATTAGAGTTTTCCCTAAGTGTATCCCTAGACACCAATAATAAGAATCTGAAAAAGATACTGTTATTTTTCTCTCTTTCTCTTTTTTATTGCTTTGCATATTGTCTACCTTTCATATTTGTCCCTAAGTGTCTGGCTTAAACACAGTTCTTATATAATATGGCATTTGGAAACCAGTTTATTTTCTGTGTGAATGGACAAAAAAATCTTTTGCTTTCAATTTCTTGTTATTGATCTTTCTTATTTATTCTTTTGAGCCAACATAATTCTAAATATTGAAACCTACTTTAAAGAAGTCCAGTAGACAACTTTAAAATATAAACAAATAAATAATGTGACAGTAGTTATGTTATGTAAGTATCCATTCAATTATGACAAATGAGATTGCCATGCACATTTACAAAATAACATGGTCATTCTTTAAAAATAAGTTTATTCATCCTCAACTTCTCAGTAATAATAAAACAAAAGTTGCTTAAAGTTAGTCAAATCTCATGTGTTACAGAGTAGCAATAAGGGAAATAGAGTGACTTCTATCCTACATATCAGCCTCCTAAGGTAAAAAAAATAAATAAATAGATTTAGAGGAAGTAGACAGGTATGGATTGGAATTTCAATCATATACTTTCTTCATACCTTTCTGATTTATTTAATATTAGAAATAAAGAATGACATTCTCTTTCTTGCCCATAATCAAATATCTGAATGAAATTAGAAAATTGTCCCTCACATTTCTCATAATATTAATCATTTCAGGAATATTCATTGCTTAACCCCCTCTATTTTTACAGTCATTTGATATTTGTAATTTATCCAATTTTATGTTAATTTTTATGATCCTCTTTAGCTTTGCAGTTCACAGCAGAATCATAGTATTCATAAAACTTTAGAATCAGAAATACATGAACTGATTGCCCACTTTCCAACATACGGTGTAGTAGCAACTTCTGCTTCTAATGTCTCCTTTCAACCAAATTTTCCCCATCAAGTTGTCTAAAGATTGTACCCGTGGCATAGCAGAGCTTTTGCCCTTGATTCTACTTTTCTCTACTTTCCAAATTTTTAGTATGCCTACATATATATCAGTCTATTAATGTATCAAGTCAAAAACTTCATTAGGTTTAACTGTACAACACAAACCTGAAGATAACAATAGTATTGCAATAATTTTTAAACAAACAAAAACTATTTTCCATGCTTTAGATCTTGCTTCTCTGCAAGAATTCCAACTCCCTCAAATCCTTTCTTGACAGTTTTTATTTTCTTTGAGACTGTGTCATTTAGACACTCACCATCTATTCGTCTTGGTTATCACCAATGTGTCTGTGGTTTTCATACTTGATCTATTTCGACATGGTATCTAATGCCAAAGCTGTCAAGATTTGCACCAACGGCAGCATAACTCATGCTATAGATGCCAAGACTTACAGCCTGCCCATACTGGGATTTAAGCTGGTCCGAACGGACATTATGCGCTACACCCACAGTTCAAAAGTTACTACTCAATTGTACTCAAGTGAAATAAATCGGACACACGTGTAAATATCTCATCCTCTCTCTGGTGTGAGAAACTGAAAGTTTGAATAAGGACCAAAATGTACACTAGATAATGTTAAATAGGAAGAAATTGTTCAAAAGGAAAGGGGAACTAGAGGGAGGAGTGGGGGAAAAGCCAAAAGGGAAAACATGGAGCAAAATACACATTAGCAGGAAAAGTGCAGTGGATTTATTTAACCAAAGGATTATACAGCATAGAAGGCTTCAGAAAGGAAGACCCAAAGAGCCAGGAAAAACTCTTTTTTATGCTTAAATTCAAGGAAGAGTAGACAGCAGTTGGACATGCAATTGAACACGGGATCTGATCCAGGGCTGCAGAACCTTTTAGAACTTTCAATAACAAATGGCCGGCCATGGCATGCATGTCATAGGTTTGCCACCACTGGCTCTGATCTCATGGGACTAGGCTGAGGAGGGGACCAGGCAAGGCCTGTCTGTTCAGGTTTTTCTTCACTTCTCTGGGTAAGCATCCCTTCCACCTGGTATAGGGCAGGACCCCTTTGGAAGAGGATCTTAGGACCTACTATCAGACAAGGTGGGTCAGAGAATTTCTCTATGACCAATTCCTACACAAAAAGAGGGGTGGCTATTAGTATAATATTTCTAGGGTTTATGGCTTGTTTTTGGAGAGAAAGGGGTCAATCTCCATGCCCTGTCTTGGAAGGGAATTCTAGTTTCTATGGCCAGCCTAGGAGGAGAGAGGAGCAGAGGCAAAAGAAGGGCCTCGGACAGAAGTCTTGCTTCTGAGGCTGCTTATACATTTCTCTGTATATTTTGTTTTGTTTTCATTTTTTTTCTAAGTATTTTCCAATCTTCCTTTTTGTTCAGTACCTAACACACTGGTTTAAGAACATATTTCTTAATTTTCACATATTTATGAGTTCCCAAATTTCCTCTGTTACTGATTTTAATTATATTTCACTGTTGTCAGAGAACATATTTGGTATGAATACAATCCTTTTAGATCTGTTTAGACTTGTCTTCTATCCTAACATGCGTTCTAATCTGGAGAGAGTTCCATATACCTCTGCGAAGAACATGTATTCTGCTGCTGGGCAGAATAGCTACACACTGTTCAGTTCAGTTGACTTCTGATGTCATTCAAGTCTTCTGTTTTCTTGTTGATTAGCTGCTGACTTGTTCTATTCTTTTATTTTATTTTTTTGAAACTGAAGTCATTTGTAAGTTGCCTATTTCTTCCTTCAGTTCTGTCAATTTTTGCATCATGAACATTGGTGTTATTTTGATAGATGTGTGTATGTTTATAATGATTGTGTCTTTCTACACTGGCTTGTTTTCTTTTTGCAGTGCATGCAGGCCTTACTTTTCGGCGTGCTAGACAAGGGCTTTACTACACCACTGCATCCTCAGCCCTGTGCTGCTTCTTATCATCATGAACTTTTCTTTTGTTTCTCTGGTAAGATTGTGAGTATGTGAGCTCTGGGGAGCTCTAAACTCATTTTTCCCCTCCAGGAGCTAGGCTCCTAGCTCTTGTGTCTACCACATTTGAACAGCTGTTTGTTGTTCTAAACTACCAGATATATGGGGAAATGAGCATGGGAACAGGCAACTTAAAAGTCACAAAATCAGTGTTCTTTCAGATATTCTGTTATTTTCCTTTAATAAATGTTTCTCTGATGATTGCAAGCCTTTGTTTATTTTCTGGAGAACTGAAAAAGCTGATTTGACAATGTTTTGCAAGTGGTTTACTGCCTTTTATAGAGGACTAGATTTTCACAAGACATTGTAATTGGAACAATGTCAAATGATATAATCCTTTATCACATTATGAATGGTACAAAGATAGAGAACAAATTTGGAACCCTTTCAAAAGATGAGACATACTACAAAACAAGAAATGTTGCATTCCGATTGAAGACAATATTACTCATTCCCTCTGCTGTTTCTTACTTCCTTAGTATCTTCTTTCTTATAAGGCTTTCACTTTTTACTTGTAAGCCATACTTACCCAAATCAAACCAGGATGGTCATGTGTGCTACACCCAGTCTAGCAGCAATTACGTTAATGTTAACAGGAAAATGGACTACAATTATGGCTCAACAAATAAACCAATCTAATGGTTAAAAACATAACAAGTATCTACCACTGAAAATTTATTTAAATAACTTTTTATCCTGAGAAGAATGATTAGGCAGTTTAACTCAGCACTGTTTTGTCTTCTTAGAATTAGAATGCTGACCTTTTACTCTTCCCATATTCCTTATTGCTAGCTTTCTCTTCCATTCCCACTTTATTGTCACCTACACCTACTTTCTAATTCACTTTGCCCTGACTTTTTCTCTTTTATCAAACCTCAGCTTAAATTTAATCAGTCACCCAATTTATGTATTTTCTTCCACATCCTCCCTTTGTTTTCCATAGTCTCATTAGCAAAAGCTAATATGCATATTAATTATTGAGATCCAAGAAGCTGTATGATGTAAAGAAGGGCTTCTGAGCAATAGTGTGGGACTTGTTTTTCTTCTTCTTTTTCTTAGTGCATTTTGCAGTTCATAAGGGATACATTCATTGTGGGGAACTGGTGCATGGACAGGGCACATCTCAGTTTTTTACACCCTCCCCCAAACAGCTCTTAATTACCTTCCCATTTGCAAAAGATCTAGCTCCCTATTTTATATCATTTATTTTGCTCTTTAATTTATGTATATTTGGGGTTTCTCATATAAGAGAAATCATATGATATTTAAGCTCATGTGTCTGATTTATTTCATTTAACATTATGGACTCAAGATGCATCCATTCTCCAGCAAATGACTCAAACTTACCTTTCTTTATAGCAGAATAGTATTTCATTGTATGTAAATAGCACATTTTCTTTTTTCATTCATCTGTTGATGGACTTACAGGCCACTTCCAGGATTTATCCATTACAAGGTATGCTGCTATAAAGACAGATATGCCTGTATCAATGTAATATGATGTCTTTATCTCCTTTGGAAAGCTACTTAGAAGATGAATGGCCGTGTCCAGTGGAATTTCTATTTTTAGTATTTTGAGGAATCCTTATACTGATTTCCATAGTAGTTGTACTGGTTTACATTCCTACCAATAATGTAGAAAGGCTGATGATAGTTTTTATTTCTATAGTAAATTTCTTGATGATAGTTATTATTTCTGTACTAAGTTGGAATCTCACTGTTGTTTTAATTTGCATTTCTTTAATGGCTAGAAATGTTGTACATTTTCATTTGAACTTCTTCTTCTTAGAAGTGTCTATTTATTTCAGGTGCCTGTATCTTGACTGGATCTTTTATTCTGAGGATTCTAATTTTTTTGAGTTCTTTATATGTTCTAGATATGAATCCTCTGACTGAGGTGGGGCCAGCAAAATTGTTTTCCCACTCTGTAAATTGTCTCTTTACTCTGTTCATTGTTTCCTTTGCTGTGCAAATGCTCTCTAATTGGTTGTGATACCATTTGTTGATTCTTGATGTTATTTCTTATGCAGTTGGGGTTCTGTTCAGAAAGTCCTCACCTTCACCTATGGCTTCAAGAGTTTTACCTATTTATCTTCCAGTAGATTACGTGTTTCTGTTTTACTATTTAGATCTTGCAACCATTTTGATGGTTTGATTAGTTTAGTATATGGTAAGAGTTATGGTCTAGATCCCATCTTCCACATGTGGATGGTCAGTCATCCTAGCACCATTTGTTAAAGAGGCTACCCTTCCCCCAGTGCCTGATTTTTGGACTGCTTGTCCAAGATTAGGTGGCTGAATGTGTCTGAGGCTGTTTCTTCCATTTTGTTCCATTGATCCTCATGTCTGTTTTTGTGCCTGGACTATGCTGTTTTTATCACTGTAGCTTTGAAATATTACTTAAAATCCAGGATGATTATGCCTCCTGCTTTGCTTTTCTTACCCAGAATTGCTTTTGCTATTCTGGGTGTCTTCCAGTTCCACATATGAATTTTAGGTTTGTTTTCTATGAGAAATGCTGTTGATAGTTTGATTGGGATTATATATATGACAATTTTGACAGTGTTGATTCTGCCTATCCAGGAGCAGGGGATGTCTTTCCATTTTCTAATTTTTTTTTTTAATCTCCTTTTTCAGAGTACTATAGTTTTCATTACAGAGGTCCTTCACTTCCTTGGTTAGGTTAGTGCCTAAGTATTTAATTTTTTCTTGATGCTATTGTGAATGGTATGGTTTTCCTTATTTCTTCTGCAGTGGATTCATAATTGCTGTATAGGAATATTGATTTTTATGCATTGATTTTTTTTATCCTGCCGAATTTGGTAATTCTAAGATTGTTTTGGTGAAAGCTTGGGGGTCTTGTAAAGGATCATGTCACTGCAAATAATGATAATTTGACTTCTTCCTCTACTATCCATATCCCTTTTATTCCACTAATCTTCATTGCTCTTAATAATGTTTCCAGTATTACAGTGAACAGGAGTGGTAATAGTGGGCAGCTTATCTTGTTCCTAGTTTTTGAGTGAAAGCTTTCAGCTTTTCCCCATTCAATATAATGTTGCCCACTGGTCAGATCTACATAAAGTCATTCTATACCTATTTTCTTCAAGGTTCTTATCATGAATGGATGTTGGGTTTTGTCAAAAGATTTTTCTGCATCTATTGAGATGATCATATGATTTTTGTCCTTTCTGTTTATGTAGGAATTTTTAAAAACAAGAATTACTGTACTCGTACCTTATGGAAAAACCAAACTACTAACATTGCTTCTTTCAGTAAGGTGCTGAAGTTCTAGTGAGTATGTACACCTTTCTTCTAAATGCTTGCTCCATGCTGTGCTTTGTCCACAGTGTCAGAAAGATGTGTGCCCTGGAATCCTTTTGCCATCAAGAGGCTAATTTGCAATGAAGTCATTGATAATGTGTTTCCTGCCTTCATTCCGGCCCCTTAAACAGGAAGTTATTCTAACTCAGGAATGCAACTCACTCACTGGTGGAGAAAGAAAAAATTTCTCCTTGAATCTAACACTGAAAAGCCAGCCTTAAGCTATGTATTAACTCACATACAAATACGATACTTAAACTTCTGAAATGTAGATCATAACTTATTTTAAATGTTTAATCATAGTAGAAAAATAAAATGAGATGTAGAAATTAAGTAACTATTTGTAACAGTTTTTCTATTAAAATATTGTTATCCTGCAGAAGTTATGCCTAGAATTTTTTGGTCTTTTTAACTTTTTTTGTTTATTTCTTAGTATATGTTTGTGGTATATAATGATTCCATTCTTTGTGGGGAATTGGTACATGTTCACAATACATTTCAATTCTTTTTTATCTTCCTTTTCCTTCCCCTTCCCTCCACCTCTTGGTGGACTCATTCATCTCTTGGATCCTTTACTTTTGCAAAAAAATCTATCTCCCTATTTCCTATTATTTATCTTTTATTTTGCCCTATAACTTTTTAGTGAGCTTTTCAGACTAGTTTCATTAGTATTAAGAACATAATTTATTCACTTTATTTAAACAATTTGTTAACATATTCAGTTGACACTCTTTAAACTGTACAAATACAGTTTAATTTATCTCCATTGTTTTCCTAATTTGCCAACTCCATTTAACTGCTATTTTTTCAGAAATTGATGTTTTTTCCTTTTCTTGTAAAAAACTTAATTTTATGTGATGATGCTTCTGCTGTTAAAGCAATTAATTTCCTATTCGCAAGGTCTGCTGCTATGTTTCCTAGTAAACATTTATTCTTCCATAAATCCTACAGTCTGTTGCCTTGCTTTGTGAAAAACTACTCAGAAATATCATAGTGAAAATTGAGAATTTTTATCTGTAAAAACTGCAAAATAATGAATTAAAAGATTTTACTTTGTTAGGAACTTGGAGTAAGACTTCTGTTTCTAGACTAGAAAGTAGTACATGATAGCAGTCATTTTATAAAAGCATGGTTTTATGGAAAATATAATGCACTTCCAAATTTTGGGGTAACCACCGGCCCCTTTGACATAGTAGAGGCATTAACAATTTCCTTGCACTCATTCTGAATAAAGCTGAGGAAAGGACTATACAGGCCTCCCACAAGCTTCTTCCCGCCTTTTCGATGGCATGCACTCACACTGATGATGTACATATTAGTCATGGAGCAGAGGAGAAGCATTTGTTTGCAGATCTCCCGGAGTTCTCCTGCAAGTTTGTCATGCACACCAGCTAGAAGACCAGCTGAAAGAATGAACCTTCTCTCAATGACAAGGAAATGCATGGAAAGAACTGTTATTTTAAGGAAATGGCCATACATTTTTAAAATAGCAAGACATGCAGACACAACTCAGTATCCTGAGTAAAATTCTTTTCAAATTTCTGAGTAAATTTCTTTTTGCAGCACCAGGTTGAAGTCACTTGCTATTTACTGTTGGGCTGAATGTTTAAAATCAGATAATACCTAGAAAACATTTCTTCCTTTCAAAGAAAAAGGCCAAAAAGTAAATTCAGAGGGTTTAAGTTATTGGTTTAGATTACCCACCTAGTGAGGGCCAGAATGAAACAAAGAATTCAGACTTCAAATTCAGGTCCTTTCTGCCTCATCTTATTCTTTTAAAACAGAAAAATTAGGTTATTTTTTCTCTAGACTGAATTCCTGTCCTTAGGAAAGAAAATTCTTGTCCCCTGCTGCCTAAACTCTAGTGTGGATCCTCGGTGTGTTGACCAAGAGATAATTACTGACCTATGGTCTATCATTATTTTCTCTCCCCCTTTTTGAGCAGCCCACAGTCTTTTCCACCGTTGCATGATTGGACTGTCTGTTATCTGTGTAACTTCATTTCTAGAATCATCTTTTCCTTGAACCCTCTGCCTTGCAACACCTGCCTGCTGTCCTTTGAACTGAGGGCCTTTGCACTTACTCTCTTCTCAGTGTAAGATGTTCTTCCTCCAGATGTGCTGCAAGCCCACTCTCTAACCACCATCAAATATTACCTTTTCTATGAGAACACTCTTACCTGTCTTATGTAGACCTATCCTAACCCTAAAAATCTTTCTCTTGCTCTGTGCTTTATTTTCTTCTCCATACTCCTTATACAGTGGACCCTTGACTTACAAACTCAATTCATTCCTGAAGGCTGGTTGTAACTCAAGTTGGTCAACTGAAGGCTCAGGCTCCTCTACACAGCCTTCGAAGTCTCTCTCCTATACACAGACAGATCTCAGCGTCCTTAGAGAGACACTGGTCCAGGATTTCTCAATTAACCCTACATAGGAAAGGATGTTGGGATGTTCCTTCCAGAACTCTTTAAGGTTAAATCTGTATGTGAGACCATCTGGAAGCAAAAGTGGCCAGCATGAAGGTCATAACTCAAGACTTTGTTAGTAAGTTAAAACTAAAATTCCAATTATAACCCAAGTTTTTCACATGTCAGGTTGATCATAACACGAGAGTCCACCTTAATTAGTTGACATGCTAACCTAGAATAGTGCCTGGAATATAATACATATCCAATAAATATCTAAGGAAAGAATTTCTCAACACTTACTGCTTCTCCTCTAGGTACACATTTCTCCAACTTCCTTCACTGCTAAACATGTATCACTACTGTCAGCTGTAAAGAAGTACAGAAAATGAAGAGCAGAGATTTGTTCTGGAATAGGGAGAAAGTACATCAGTAAACAGGCAACAAGGCAATAGATCTTTGCTGGGTGGGTACACATCATGGAAAATGAACCACAAACATCCAAGGTAATAATAATTCTTCCCCTCATCCTACCTTCCTCTCAATGATATAGAGTCAGCTCCTTTCTCAGAGCTCTAGTAAGTTTAGTAAACACTTATCTCCATGATTAGCATTCCTTATTTCCATGTGGTAATGGAATGTTTGTTTCCAAGCTAATTATAAGTTTCTCAATATTAATATGCTATGTCTTTGTTTCCCTCAGGATGATGGCTTAAAAGTAGAAGATGCCAGTAAATGTTTAATTAGTTATGCTCCTAGTGAAATAATAAATTGAGATCACAATGAAAGGACGACAACAAAAACTTCATGATACTAGTGTCTTCCCTTTACCTCGGAGGCCCCAGTGCTTGGAGCAATGCTTGTGGATAACAGACAGTCACAAATGGGGAATGAAAGAAGAAAATAGTTAATAAGGAGACATAGTTGGGAAAAAAGGCAAAAGTTCAGAGGAAAGGGAAATTTGATTGACTCATGTCAAAGAGTGAAGAGAACACCTCTAAATCCTAAGATAGAGATAGAGATATTTATCCAGGAAAAAAAACTAAGACATAGGTACTTCATTACCAGTTTTAAGAACTTTATATGGACACATTATATTTAAAACAGCCAATTGCTCTTCATTAAGAGCCTTTCACTGGGTGCTTACCTACTGTGCATCTCTGCTCAAGGGCTTCATTCTTCCTTCTGTCCTGGAAGAAATCTACCACAAGCTGAAAACATATTGTGAAACTTATTTCAGTTATTCCATTGCCTTAAAAACTCTCACTAGAATTTCATTTTGCAAGTAGATTCATAGGGCTTAATTTCCATGCATGACTATTAATATTTCATACACCAATATTCACATACTTCTGTTTTAAATAATACTCACCTAAAAGAAGCTGTCCAGGGCCGGGAATTTAGCTCAGTGGTTCCGCCGCCTGCCTCGCAAGCAGAAGGACCTGAGTTCAATCCCCGGTACCAAAAAAAAGAAGCTGTCCATAGATATTTTAAACTAAACACTTTCAATTGTTTCAAACATGCTATAATAATTGATTAGTATCAAATTCCCTATGTAACAAAAGTTTCAACTATCAAAGACTTATTAAGAAATACAACAAACATTTTTTATAAGGTAACCCCTGGAAATCCAGCATCCTAATAGGTGTTTGTTAACCACTGTGAGAAAAGATAAGTGTGCATAGGCACTGAAATAGCTACTCAGCCTGAGAAGCCAAATCCCATAAACCCAGCTAAATTGACTCTACTCAAACTGATTTGATCTGAGAATCACTTACCAACAGTCAGTGGCATTTGCACTACTGGTAAAAATAGTATCTTAAACTACTTTCAAGCTAGAATCAAGGACAGCAGTAGGAGAGCATCAACAGTGAAGGATTCTGGGTCATCCCTCCCAGGGCTTCTGAAGCATGTAACATTATTTGAGCTATTGAATATGTTGTTAAAAAACACTCTCTAGTGAGAAGTCAGTGGTAAATGTAAAAGTATTTCACAAGTGTACATAAAACACGTGTTTGAATTTTGAAAAGAGTTACTATAGATACATATATGCACATAGAGTGTCTCTATAATATTTCATATATTATATAAAATTATAAAATTCCAAAAAATTCAGATTATTCTAGTATGACTTCGAAGCTTACATTTATTTCATTAGGTTGTTTTCTTTACCACTGCTAACATTTATTAGTCGTCCTTGATGAGAGTCACTATGGTAAATGCTTTACACACAGTCATCACATTTAATCCCCACAGGAATCCTGGAAGGCAAGTTCTTATTTCCCTATAGAGTTAAACAAACAGGTGCAGCATAGCAAAGATTTCTGCACATAATATGTTTATAGTTAACCGACATTAATAGGCTGATACATTTAAGTTAGAAAAATATGAAGAAAAATGAGACACAATTCAGTGCTAACTGGAATTTTGCATAAGCTATCGGGGAAAGGAAGTCACTAAGCACGGGAAGAGTCATAGATGATTTTATGGAGAAAATAAACTTAAATTAAGCCATAATAAATTGATATAGATTTGATAAATTCACAGGGAAATGGGAGAGATTTGAAACAACAGAACAATATGTTTATAATTTAAAATAGACATTAAAATATAGTGAAAAAAGAAAAATTTCCAGAAATAGTTTCATTATGTAGTTTTTTTCTTCTTCTTTTTCCTTCTCTCTTATTTAGAAAACTGTTCTGTGAAATATATCAAGTATTCAATATTCACAAATCTTTGTGTCTATATCCAAAATCTTTATTTATGTAGTTCATGTTAGAAAATGTGTATCTTTTGATTACAGTAGTTTGTAGCCCTTCTTCATTTTTGAGTATATAATCAAATACAATCTTTTCACTCAAACTACTTTTAGTCACATGTGTTTGTTCACATTCTGTTACTATAATGAAATACATGAGACTGGATACTTTATAAATAAGAGAGGGTTTATAGTGTGGGAGGCTACATGTAAAAACTCCCCTCCCTTGACTTCATCACATTATGGCAAACAGCATAATGAGAGAGAGAGAGACAGAGAGAGAGAGAGGTGTCACATGGACAGGAAACCAGAGAGACAATCAGGCATCTCCGTTTGTAACTCTCTCATGAGACGTCCTCATGGTAACTATGTCAACTTCTCCTGAGGGCAGCACTCTCCATGACTTAATGACTTCCCACTATACCTCACTCTTCAGGGTCCACAGCCTCTCAGCACTGCACCCTGAGAATCAGCCTTCTACAGAAGCCCTGAGAGGGAAACCATGTCCAGAACATGGCACCAGCACTCCCTTCTCCATGGGTCCTCTTCGTTCCATGATTTTCTTTAAAAAAAGAAGTTAAGCAAATTATAAGAAATTTTAAAACATACCACATTTTGGCAGAAGCAAGAATATTTGTTTATAAACTTCTTTGGAGAAAAAAACTTTATATTCTAAGAAATGTTAGCCACTGGGTAAATATATTTAAAAGGCAGGGAAGGAATATCAGATTTGGTCCATGGGTTGCTGATTGTTTGAAAAGCTGTGTTCTTTCCTTGGTTATATTAACCATTTCAAAAAAACACAGTCTATCCTTAAAGACAGTACTTTGTATTTTCTTAGAGAGATCAGAGTCTCAATCCTCTGGTAACAACTGGTACTTCTCCCTGAGAGCTACTGCTGTACAATAAGTTATTATTTCATTAGGAGATCACTAGCTTGAATTCAGTCAAATGTGAGAGTCCTATTATTTCTATACAAAAAGAGGATTCTTGAAACCAATTTTATCCTCTGCACAGCTGACCAATAATTCCTTTGGGCTTTCTGTAACAATCCCTTGATATATTTCCCTTTGAAAAACTGCTAGTATCTTCATGTCCCTGAGGCCAACCAAATATCTGCTTGCATTAAGATGACAGCATCTCATAATATTTCAGAACATCTACTCTCAGGCACCCCTGCCCCATGTCCCTTTAATCCTCCATAGTATCGCCATTGATTGTCTATTTTTCAAGGTGTAAATGTGTATTTATGTGCCTCTGTGCATGAGTATTTATGTGCATGAGGGAATCTTCTTCAATTTATCTCAGCTCTATCATTCCTGACATCTTTTTTCACTCTGAAGTGTGGGAATCACATTTCATATTTACCAAGCCTCCCTATGAACTAAACTTTTTACAAAGTCCTGTTTTTCCCCATTTCTTAGCCTCAACTGAAAATCCTTTCCCTGAATCCTTTTCCAGGATTTGTGTTTCGTATCAACTAATTGGCATTTGGCAATATCAGTTGCTACCTACTTCTCAAGTTCTGCCATTAACCTGCATTCTTATTAGACTCTGGAGATCATTGGAATATTTCCAATGAGCAACAGAATTTCTCTACATCCTAAATTCCAGCATTATTCTATCACCCTAACAACTTCAAATTTTTATTGGTTTAAACTAGGATTTCATCTTCTTCAATCATTTGCATCCTAACTTATTTCTGGTCAATACTTAGATCCATTGATCTCAGCTGTATTCTTTTCTAGTGTACTGATGCCATATTTACTGTTCCTTGACTATGTCAAGGTCACAGTTGCCACTATACCCTTTTACAAGCTATCTCCTTGGTCTAGAATATATGTGTCAGTCAAGATGATTTCAACTGCAAGTAACAGAAGAAATACAAATTGTCTTTAACAATAGGGCATCTATTGATTAATATATATTAAGCCAGAGGGAATTCAAGCTTTAGGATTAGTTCACTCAGAGCTCAAAAATGTAATCAAGTTTATGAGTTCTTTTGGTCTTTTGGTTCAATCATGCATCGTGCTGACTCCCATTCCATACCTAGTCCTCATGTTCCTAGGATGTCTGCCATTTGGAATCAATGGGTTGCTTCCTCACTGACATCCAGAATTGGATTCTCACCACCCTCCAAAAGAGCTATCAACTTCCCTTCCAAGAAACTCTCATAAAGCCTCTTTGCATCTCATTCTTCAAGAAAAGACCCATTTGCTCATCCCTAAGTCAGTAACTGTGGAAAGGAAAGGCAGAATAGATTATTGTGATTGGTCCACAGGAATTAGGATCTGACCTTGGATTCAGGAATGGGCACCTGAGAAGATATGTATATATATGCACAGAAAGGAATGGCCCTTATGTTAGATTTTCATCCATTATGACACATATTCATCCAGTATAGTATAGTAATTTAACTTAAGGATGAACTTAAGGGCAACTGTGATTTCTCTGATCCTTAGAGCAACAATGTGCAAAACTACTTTTTCTTCATAAACTATATTCTACAAATAAATGCTCTTTAGAGATTATTTGAAAGTTATCAAATTGGGTCTCCCTTTCTTGCAGAGAAAGTAAGTTAGTGATGATTCTTTATCTACCCAGGAAGCTTTTTAAGATTAACTTTAAAACTCTCAGGAGAAATCTTGAGACTCTATGGAATACAGTTAGAAAATTTCTGAATTATATTGGTTTTATTTTTGAGTGATGCTTAATTTTCTCAGCCAAGCTACTAAGTATAGCTGACTATTAGGTAATACTAGAATTATGTCTGAAGTTCTCTGTTATTTATCCAAAAAAAATCTATGTCTCCTAAATACCAGGACCACTGTTTTCACAGTTGATATTTAATTATGAAAATAAAGGACCTCATTATTATTCTACTTCAAATACAGTACCATTATCTTTGCATAAAAATACATATCAGGAATGTACAAAGGTAGAACCTCCATATTTCTCATGAAGCATAAAATATATTCATCTATATCAAATTCCAATCTGCAGTTTGTTTATCCTAGGAAATGACCTGACAAAAGAAAAGTCTTCCTGGGATCATTTAATTCAGAACCATTATCTAGACTTCTTTGGATCATGATTGGTACCACTAGGGTTTTTAGAATAATTAAACATGTGACCATATTGAGTCTGAATGGTTCATTTACATTTTGAGTTATTTACATTTTGAATTCTTGACATTTTGATTAAAAGTTTAAAGACTAAATCTGCAGACACCTGCATTTCTCTGTATCATGCACTTCCACCATTCTCTTATTGATGAGATTCAGGAAAAGGAGAGAGTAGGTGTCATATATTTTTAGTAATCAGGCCAGACTCCCTACAAGGATATCGCCTTTCTGGAAGAATAGTCGAAAATCAGACATGCGGGGAAGTTCATGAAGTACGTTAAACTCACATATTAGAATTGTTTTTCTGTGATATTCCAAGCCTCAGCCTATTGGCCTCTTAGGTGGAACAATCATTGTTGATAAGAATAAAGTAAGCAGCAATATTATTAGACTTTTGAAAACTCATGGTTTCCACTTCTAAGACTTCAGAAATTGGACAGAATGTCCATTCTGCTCAAGTTATTCCATAGTCTGGATAGAAGTAAAAGCAGTATTATATTTCAAAGGACAAGACTCTCAGTTTGGTTGTCACTGTATTGGTTATTTGTTTGTTTCTAATAAAATCAATAAAAAGAATAATGAGATACAGGGCATGTGTGGCACATTTCTCATCTTGTTGATAGCAGGAGTCATAAATCAGAGCTGGCTCCTTCTGCTACAACCTACTTTCCTGATTTGATGCATTAAATATAAGTTAAAAACTGAAATAACTCTGAAAGTTATGGTAACTGAGACAGGATAATAACCATATAACACAATAGAGTGAGAGAAAATGAGCTGCTAAAAGGAAATGCAGATGTAAAAACTGAAGACATAAGGAAAACCTGAGAGAAGTAGGATAGCTCATAAGAAAATTAAGGTATCATTTCCTTTAAGAGACTAAGGTTTAAACATTAAATGTATGATATAAAAACAAACAAATGTGAAGTGAAATGAAAAAAATAACTTTAGATATCCAGAAAAAATAGAATCAATCAGGTTCATCAAATGAGAAGAAGGAGAAAAAGAAGAATTTGAACACAAATTAGACAACTGATAAGATGGTGAAGTTTTAGGAGTCAAGCAAAGAGCAGGAAGGAAGAGATTTCATTGCTAATGAATGAAAAGAAAGCTAGGGCATCATAAACTCTGACTGATAAACGCAATTGATGCTTACCTTGTATCTATCTATCTAGTGCTCACTCTCTCTCTCTCTCTCTCTCTCTTCAACATCATCATCATAATCATCATTTTTTCAGTCTACAAACATCAGTGTCTCCACTGCCCTATGGGGTGATACACCTCATTAGACTACACAGTGCTGTTCCCATGGTGACCGCATGAATGACAAGTCCTAGAGACAAGTGGAGTGCACCACACTCATCTGTGTCCTTCTGCTCTGCCCTCCAGGATGTCTTCACATCTTCTCTCGCTTCAGCTCTTTTGTTCCTGTTGCCGTCTTTCCAGTTGCTTTCAGCAACTCTACCTTCTTTCTATTACAGATAGAAAGCATCCAGTGGAGCCGCAGCAAAATTCTACCATCAAGTCCGCAAATATTCCTGTACCTGTCTCTGTCGTTTCCTAGTATTCTGCAGATGGGTTTATCGTCCTGAGTCTTATCATAGAGGAAATTACTCCACCATCAATTATTCCTTTTTTCTCAATGTCCTCAAATTTAATCCTTTTAGGATTTATCCTATGATAATATGTTAGAAACCACCTCTCTTAAAAGAGCCCTACTGTAATGCCTCTCATCCCTTTGTCTTCTTACTCTGAACTTCATTACCATTTTCTCACAAAGGCTTGTCACTTCTACTACAGTAAAGAGTTTTGATCTGCTGGACCTACGATTATTCCAGGATGCTGTTACCAAACGCAGGGGGTACTTTTCCTCTCCTCTAAGCTGAGTGGGAGTAAGCAATGTTTCTCTCTTCCAATACCTTAAAAGGAAACCCAGGCTCCTCAGTTCCCTTTCTTTTGGCTGGAATGCACTCATGATGCTGCAGATGGCTGCAATACTGACCTCTTTTTGAAATTAACACTTTCTCCAGTATTGGTAGACAGACAGAAATGTTTTTAAGCTGATACACTACCTTAACTAATGTATGTCAGTTGATGATTCTCAAATCTATTTATCCAGGTCATCCTTCACATTCCTACATTCAATAACATAATTGATACAGTTTAGAACCAGATGAATTAATACATTCAGAACATAACTTTTGACCTTCATTGGCAAACTTGATTTTTCTCTGGTGTTTCAGTCTTTCATACTGAAACTGTTATCCACTGCCCGTGGAGTTATACTGAATGCCTCCCAGTTCTGCCCATTCTTCCTCTCATCAGTATCCATTCTATCCTGTTGATTCTGCAGTACAAATACATCAGTAATCTGTTTCTCTCTATTTTTGCTGCCACTAGCCATAGGCCATCTTGTCTTGTATGAACTCTTCTGGTATCTTTAGCACAGTCTACAAGAGTCTGCATAATATTTTGTGCTTGCCAGACTTTTAAGAAGACACTCTTGCTATTCTCTCAGTGCCTCCTATCCCAGGCTTCTGTCATTTCCTTACATCTGCCGTATTTCTGGTCCTCTCAAAGTCTTTCCCTGCACTTCTGTGTGGAACACTCTTCTCTTCTACATGTAGGGAAGCACTGTACTAGATAGGGACTACACTCCTTCACTATTAGCATCACTTCCTAAGGGGAAGCACTTCTGAACTCTCGGACCAGGGCTAAGGTGCATTAGTTATACACTCCCGTGGCTTACTAAAACTCTAGTTTTAAACAATACACCTATGATCTTTTTTTATTTATTTGAAGAAGTCTCATATTCATTCTTTTGCTTAGAGTGGTAAGAGCCACATCTGTTCCACCCCCCACATCAGCTCTTAGGATCAGGTACAGCTCCTCGTATGCACTTTGGGACTCAGTGAAAACTTTTGACTTCTGATTTCAACAGTGATGAGCACCAGATGGCAAAGTTGAAGAAAAGCTTGGAGTTTTATTTCAAATATATTTAATTAAGTCTTAGGAGACACTCAATTATTACAGATTGATGTATTTATTTGTACTCATCCTCCAGCTTGTGTAGAAAACAGAAACATCCTGATTTATGCATTTGAAAATATGGTACAAAAAATTATTTTAAAATGTTTTCTGCTTCTGTAAAATGTTGAGTAAAAACTCTGTCATCCAAAATGCAACAAACAAGTATTGAAAGAGTAAGAATTAAACATACTAGAGGAGAAAGACTACAATAAGTAGAGATCTAATTAAGATTATTTGTTTTCTGATGACCTCGTATGTTTCCTCTAATCACTTCATTTGGCAAGACAAGTAATCACAGTATGTGTTTTTTTAAGTCCCATATATTTCTCCAGTTTAGTTTTAGCTAATAAGATTAGTAATTTCTGTTTTTTTATTGTTGGTATTGTTTATTCCATTTAATTTCCACAACTTGGTATCTGGGCTCAATGCCAAACTCTGAAATACAAAATGACTATTTTGTGTATCTAGTATTCAGCAACCTTTATCCTACAACTGTTGGTATATTTGTGTCATCTTAGTCATGGAATCAATACATAAAATCTTACTATACTCTTGGTACAGCCTTGTTTTTCCTTAAGGTATTGCTGTGTGCTTAAAATTTCAGACATCTTATTTGGGAAAAATCGATTTCACTTTTTTGTTTTAAGTGAATATCTGTCTAAATATTTTAATCAGAAATGCTACAACCACAGCACTCAACAATTAAGTTCATGTGTGTGTATATATTGAATATATTAACTTCATCCATTCATTTAACTTAACTCAAAAGTTACTAAAAATCACACTAAACTCTACAATGTCATAGGAAAACGTACTTTTAAAAGACAAGAGCTGACTCTGAAAGAATAGCCAAGGTGGTTTAAATTATTTGTCTTCCAAGTAAAGGACTTTTGAGGATCCTGAGATAAAAGTTAGGATTGTCCCACTTGATCAAAATCTGAACACCATAGATAGTTTTTCTATAATTGAAAAAAAAGCCTATTTCTTAAGGGACAGCAGCACAAAACAAGTAGATGGAACTAATCTGTGACAATTCAACACTTTGTGATTCAGATAAGTTATGGAGAGAAAATAGGCAAAAGGGCTGGAGGCAAACTGTAAACACTCATGCTGATGCTTATCTATAAAGACTGTCACCTACATCCATCTGACTACACTGTTATGTGGATCAAAATTGAAATAGGAGTAGTGCAGGAAATAAGTCTTTAAAATGTAAATGTTAATTGATTTTGAGTAATTGTTCTTTCATATTTCTGCTTCACAGTTCTCACACTATTATTCCAAATTTCACTCTGAAACACAGAGAGAAAAGGAAACAAAGAAAATTCAGTTATTTGACATTCATAGCAATGTCTTCAACTCAGGGACTTGATCCTGCAAGTACTGGCTTCTCTATTTAAATTCTTAGTTTCCCTTGGGTGCTCTATGTATTAAATGCTATATTAGACAAAATCACATAAAAAGCAAAGCTTTATCAAGAACAAGTCATAGTGACTATCAGATAAACTGCAGGAAATACAACTGAGTGAAAGACAATCAACCTTGTCCTACCCTTTTCTGAGATTCACTTGAGTCCTCTAGACCTGACAGAACATTGCAGCACAGCCAGCACAATCCTATCAGTTGAAGAGTAATTACATATAGTTAATAATCTGCAGTAATCCTAGATATCAGGGATGGTTTAAATGATTAAATCCAAACTTCTCATTTTAGAAAATAGCTTCCTTTTTTCCATTCTCATATCTTTTTAACTGAGATATTAACAAATATAAATTAATCTACATAAGCTTCAGATCCTACAGATTTTTCTAGGCACTCTATAAAATAATATTAAGAAAAATTTTCAGATTGATTAAACTCTTGGATGATCTACTCAAATGTACAAATATCAAAAAGAAAATTAATTTATTCTTTACAGCCAAAAGAAGAAATTGTGGGTTTCCTTTCTTTTTCTATGAAATGAAATGCAGACAGTCATTCCCTGGGATGAGTGGATCAGAAGAAAGAAATGATGCAGAAATCTTCAAGCTTAAAGAAGTAGACAAACGCAAGTACTAGTACTGCTGTTTTTCCTGTAGACCTCATGCTACTGTAAGCAATATAAGTGGTTAGATGATAGGAGATGGACATAGCGGTGCAGACTTAAATCCTAGCTTCTCAGAAAACTGAGGCAGGAGGGTCACAAGTTCAAGAGCAGATTAGAAAATTTAACAAGACCCTGTCTCAAAATTAAAAATAAAGAGTTGGGAGTACAGCTCAGTGCTAGACTATCTCTCCGCGCAATCTCCAGTACCACATACAAAAATGATCATAATTATAATCGTAACAACTGGAGGATAGAAAACTTGCTTTTATTGTTATCTATGTGAACATTTCCGCAGCACAATCTGGTTCATCAAACTTTCACAGAAGTGTATGACTTTAATCATTTGGATAGAAATTTTGACAGGCTTTATATTTAGAATAGTCTTAGTTTCACAGCAAAATTGAGCAAACTGTGCAAAGCTTTCCCATACACTCCTTTACCCATCACATGTGTGCCCCTCCTCCCCCTTCATCTTGCCCTAAAGCTGTGCATTTGTTATAATTGAATTTAAATTTAAATTTACACAACATTTCAATATCATCCAAAGCCCATCATTTACATCAGGGTTCGTTCTTATTGTTGTACATTCTATGGATTTGGACAAATTTGTGAAATGCATACACTGTTGTAGTCAGAAACATCCTCTATGCTCCATGCTCCACCTTCTCATCCCTCCCTTAACTGGTGTGACCACTGACCTCCACCTTCTCCCTGTTTTTGCCTTCTTTAGAATATTCTGTAGTTGAAATCACACATGACATAACCTTTTCAGACTGACTTCTTGCACTGAGTAATACGCATTTCATTTTTCTCCACGTCTCTTCATTGCTTCATAGTTGATTTTTTTAAGTACTGAATAATATTCCACTTTCTGGATATACTTTCATATTCAGAATGACATCTTGGTTGCTTCTAAGTTTTGCAGTCATGAGAGCAGCAGGTTTACACATATATATGCAGGTTTTTGTACAAATGGACATGAGTTTTCTATTTCTCTAGGTAAATCCCAAGGGCCATGATTACTACATCATATGTCATAAGCACATTTAGTTTTATAAGAAATTGTCAAACCATCTTTTAAAGTGGCTGCATAATTTTGCATCTGTATCAGCAATGAGAGTTTTTTTCACTCTCCATCCTTGTCAGTGCTTGGTGTTGTCATGCTCTGGATTTCAAACAATAACAAGGGTGTAGTAGCATTCTAATATTGTTTTAATGTGCTTTTCCATGATGAAGTGTGATGCGAAGCATCTATATCCACCTGTATATATTCATTGGTAAGGTGTTTCTCAAGGACTTTGACTCCCTATTTGAACTGTACTGTTCATTTTCTTTTTGGTGAGTTTTAAGGGTTTTTTTAATATTTTGCATAACAGTCCTGTATCAGACATGTCTTTTGCAAATACTTCCTCTGAGTCTGTGGCTTGCTTTTTATTCTCTTGAGAGTGTCTCTTTCTCAGAACAGAATAATTTAATTTTAATGAAGTTCAGCTTCTCAGTTATGTTTTCATGGATAATGCCTTTGATATTATATAGTACTAGTCATCATCAAACTCAAGGTCATATACATTTTTCTCCTACGCTACCTTCTAGAAGTACTATAGGTCTGTGCTTTGTACCTAAGTCTGTGATCCATTTTTAGTTTATTTTGTGAAAGTAATAAAGTCTGTGTCTCAATTTTTGCATGTGAATTTCAAGTTGCTCCAGTATCATATGCTAAAAAGGTTGTCTTTTCTCCATTGCATTTCCTTTACTTCCTTGTCAAAGAACAGAGGACTAGAGTATGTATATATTTCTACAGTTTCCATTCTATTCCATTGATCTAGTTATCCATTATCTAGCCAGTGCTACACTGTCCTGATCACAGTAGCTTTATAATAAATCTTGAATCTTTGTTCCTTTCCTTGAATATTGTTTTGACTCACAAAGGCTTTTTGACTCTCCATGTAAGCTGTAGAACCAGTTTGTCAAAGTCCACAAAATAAATTGCTGGGATTTGGGTTGACATTACATTAAATCTATAGAGATCACGTGAGAAAAAACTAAAATCTTAAAGATACTGAATCTTCCTAGCCATGGACATGGACTATTTATTTATTCTGTTCTATTATTTATTTTGTCAAAGCTTTGTAGTATTATCTGTATATATCCTCCACGTATTTTGTTAGATCTATAAGTAAGTTACATATTTATGGAAAGTGGTACTAATATAAATGATTTTTATTTTGAAATTAAAATTCCACATGTTCAATGCTAGTACATACTCAAGTGATTTACTTGTGCCATGAAAACTGATATCATTTTCTTTATTTTGGTAGTTTTCTGTTGATGCTTCTGGATTATCTGTGTAGACAAACATGTCATCTGAGAACAATCGTAGTTTTATTTCCTCTTTCTCAATGTGTAGAACTTCAACTTCCTTTTCTACGTTTATTATTGTTTAACAGCTAATGACCTCTAGTATAATGTTGAATATCGATTGAGAGAGGAGACATCCTTGCCCTGTTCTTGATCTTGGTTGGAAACCTTCACATTATTCACTATTGTGTATGTTTTTAACTACAGGTTTTGGAGAGATATTCTTTATCAAGTTAAGAAATTTCACCTCTGTTCTTGGTTTACAAAGAGTTTTTATCATAAATATTGGGTTCTTTCAAATGCTTTTTCTGAGTCAGTTAATATGATCATGTGATTTTTCCTCTTCACCCTGTTGTGATGCATTTTTAGCCTTAAAATGTTGAACAAAGCTTGCACACCTGAGATAAATCCCACTTAGTCATGATGCATTATTCCTTTTATACATTGGCAAATTTCATTTGCTAATATTTTGTTAAGGATCTTTGCATGTTCATGTGAGATATTGAATTACTGTTTCTTTGCATGTAATATCTTTTTGACTCTGTTATTATAATAATTTTGACCCCAGAGAATTAATTGGGAGATATTTCTTCTGCTTCAATCTCCTGATAGAGATTGTAAAGAATGGGTACAATTTCTACTAAAATAAAATTTTAATCTAATAGTTACAGTATGCAAGATATCATCATGACTAATAATAAGTATTTCCTTAGTAATTATTAGGTAGATAATTTTGATTCTGAATATTTTCTTCTGAAGGAGTAAATTGTAAAGATGTATTATTCAAGATAGACTGTTACTTTATTCATGATAGCTGTCAATTTCTTTCAGCCTAAGTGTGCATTAAAACTGTCTTCACAGCTCATTTCAAAATATGTTTGTAGTGGCACTAGTTAATATTTGGCTACTTAACATATAAATCCCTTTACTATGTTTAAGAACTGCCCCACCATATGAGTCTTGATGGAGAGCAGGATCCATCCACACTATTAAACTCAAATACCACAAAATGGCTTTCCTGACCTTTCTAGTAGTTCAGCCAATAAGATGCATATTAAACTGAAGCTGAAACTCAAATGTTATGAAGAGATTTACTTCGAGTGGAGTGCAGCCAGCTCAGAACTTCCATCAGTGTCTGTGGCATTAATGGCAAGTGTAGTGCTACTCTCCTGGGCCAGTAGCACTGGATGCAAAACTGTAACAAAAATTCACTATCAACTGAACTTTCCCTGCTCAGTTCTGTCGTCCATGACTTCATCGTTGCCCCAGTTACAGAGTGTCTATGTCATTCTTCCATTTCTTGTAGTTATTCTTCATTCTGTTAAGAACTCTGCAAAAAAGTTTCCAGTCAAGCAAAGTTTATTGATGCAGTTGTTAATCTACAGATACATAGACAAAGAAGAATACCTTTTAAGTTTCGAGAAAATAAGTGAAGGACTAATTTAGGAGTAGAACATAGAAAAGTAAATGATTTGAATTAAGTATATAAGGACATAAAAAACAAATCAGCTGTAACTAGTTGATTACAGAATAATATGGAGAGATAATAATCACTTTTGCTTATGAAGAGTTACGCGCCAGGTGTTCTACCAAGCCCTGTACTGACATCTCGTTTAATCTGCATTATAATCTGGGAAGTAGATAGTAATGCTGTGGTGTAGGTAAGAAACTTGAGGCTGATAGAGGTCAGATAATTGCATTTTGTCACATAGTGATTCTAAAGAATATTACCAAACTTGAGTCTGCCTGATTCTAAACTCTTAACTACTGTAACATTTCCGTTATAGTGTACTTATCGCTAAATTGTTAATCACTATGGCTACATGTAGAAACTTCACTGTCACATAGATCAACAATAATTATAATAACAAACCAAATATTGTAAGCAACAAATTTAAATGCTAATTTTGTCTAAGGGTAAATGACCCCTTTGTGAAAAAAATTCTTTCCAATTCTCTAAATAATCATGATGATATGCCTATCGGTAATTCTTTGTAAGATGCTGTGTAGTATATTAAAATATGGTGAGCTGTAAGTCCATGGAAATGCATAAATTCGAAGTCAGTCAAAAGTTTAAACAGTTCAATGTGGCCCACTTTTCTCCTTCCATGTGGAATTCCTTCCATCTTCATGTACTGTGCTGTATCTCCATGCCCTGGCTCAGCAAAGTGGTATATCCAGAGCTGTTCTGCCATATTTCCTGCTTCCATGAAACCTGATGGCAAGAAGTGGTCAAAGTTATCTTAAGACAAAGCCAAAGTTAGAACTGTAGATCTGCCCCACTTTGCCAGCCTTTCTGCCCTTCTGTCAACTCTTTCTTATATTTAAAATCAGCCAACCACATTGGACAGAATCATTCTAGTAATTACTGTTAATAATTTTTGTTACTAATGACAAGAAAACAGAGTCCCTCTGTTTTAGAAAATCAAAGCCGGCGCTGTGTGAGGAAGCCCTTCACTTCTTAGAGACCACAAATGCAAACATTCAAGGCATTGGCTCCTATCTTTATTTCTCCAATCTTTATTTAAATGTTGTTGCTATAGCAATTTTAAACTCACTGTGTTGCAAAAGGCTGTGGGGAATGTGGAGGTGGGGGTCTCACAGGGCCAAGACAGTGATGGGGGGGTTGTCCTGGGGAAGCCAGTACGGAAGGGTTCAAAACCAACTGACCCCAAGTGGCAAACAGACAGTGCCCACTGCCCTCACAATTTGTATTTGACATTCCCAGTCCATTCAAATATGGTAATCAGGTGGAGAAGTGAAAAAGCACATTTTCTTCTCCTAGAAGAGAAAGGCAAATGCTATTGTATACAAATTAAGGTTTCCCAAATTTCAATTTTTCCTAAAGAAAATGTACCACACTTTCTCAAAATATTATTGTTCTTTATTCCTGTGCTTCATAGAATTTAGTCTATATTTGAGTGTGAAAATGGATTACCTTAATGCTGATTCTTATCATGAATGCTCAGTTTCCTTCAGAATCAGCCACATGGGTAACATTTTTAAGATTTTACTTTATAATTGAATCTTGTTGGATTTTTCTACTTAATCATAAGTCACCCTTTATAGACATGAGTCTCATGGCATAGATATTTAAAAATCAAATTCATCTTTGAAGAGCGAAGTTTCACCACTACTGTTAATCAATAAAAATATCCTAGGTTGCAAAGACAAGTCCAGAGGTGACATCAGAAAAACAATCCTTGAGACCACAGTTTTTGTTCAGCTACACTTGAAGTCCATTTTCTAAACTTGAATTGTTAAAGCTGAAAGCAGATAGATCTAGAAATGATGCTAAATGGCACTCATCAGAATTGATCCATGAAAATGAAAAGAAGCAGAATGACCATTAATATTCCTGACTCCAGAGGGAAGGCAGAGTTTTCTGTCAGAGAGTAATGATGTTTACACCAACAGGGTTTTCAAATAAGCCTTGGAATGGGAGAAGTTCCCTGGAAAAGGACTTTGCTTCCTTTGTTCCCAGAAACCTGTCACCTCTACTTGGAAAACTTCACACTCATTGTTTAGGTGTTGCAAATTAATTTTTCTACTTGTCAGCTCAGATATTTTTTAAACCTGTATTTGAAGCAACTAGTGTTGAATTGTCTGGTCAAACAGTCACATACATAAACTTGTTACTCTGTCACAAACCTTTCTTTTCTATTCTAAAGTACAAATGTACATGAGAGTATGTGTAGGCACATTGGTGCTTCTGCATGTTGAGCAATGCTTTTGTGTATGAAGGTGGTTTTCTGTGATAATTATAAGCTTCTAAAGAGAAAATGTTCTCATTCATAAAATGTATCAGTATTCACATTTTGTTTAAGTTTGACTATTGAATCTATAAAAAATTTTCTTACATCTTATTAAATTATTTTTAAAGACAATGCCTCTTTATGTTGTAGAAGAAACACATGACTTCAAAGAGTTTTCCTGTTCCTCACTTTGTTTTGGCTTGGAGCTTGGGTAGGGGTTCCTCGTGTTGTGTGATTTTCTAAGAGAGGAGGATAACGTTTTTGTGTAGTTCTGTTAAATTGAAATTAAGGAATCTAAGGTGTTGCTAGACTTTGAAGGTAATATGGTCAAGTTCCAGTGACACTACATTTAGATAATCCACCTTATTTGGATTTTGTCTCCACTCTGAATTGAATTAATATTGAACTGATGGTTTATAACTTTAATTTCTTCCCACCAGGATAAAAGACCTTCAACTGTGCTGTCATTCTTCATGTGAAAGGATTGCACTTCCTCTTCATTCTGAGCATTTTCTCCACACACTCCCAGTGCGGAACCACTGAAGATGCAGAGGTCATAAACCTTCCCAGTGCTCTGACTGAGGCCCCGCACCCTTAGCAGGGAGAGTCAAGCTAAATAAACTGCTGAAGCAAAGCCCCCTTTTCACACATTTGCAGAAATGGGTAGAAGAGGACTTGTTTGAAGACTACCACTGTCTCATCACTGGTTTCATCCAATTGGTCCACAATGGCCAATTAATTTTAACAGAGAAGCGTTCTTTTCACTCATTTCCTCATTTTTATTCTCACCATGCTATTGCTAACGCTCAGGCCTCCTCCATGTCTCACCTGGGCTGATAGCTTAGCTGCCTGGTGAATGTCTCTTCTTCCAGCCATACCACCCACCTCCTTTCTGTCATCATCACAGCTATCAGAGGACTCTCCCTAACACCCTGACCATGGCTTCATCACATTTCCTGTGTTCTCCTTCAAGGTCATAATTGTTTTTCTGTTCTCCACATAATAACACCAAGGCTCAGAGAGGACAGTTAACCTCCCAAGGTTGCCTACCTAGTATGTGGAAGAGCTGGAATTAAAGCGTAGGTTTGCCAGCGTCCAGATGCCACACTGCACAACATCCAGATCCAAGGATCGTTCTCCAGCCTCATCAGCTGCCGTTTCTCTTCCTGTACAGTGACATGCAGCAATTTGTGCTCTCTTCAGTTATGATTCTGTTATACAAAGGTGATCAAAACATACAGAGAATGCTTCAATTTGTATAATGTACCACAGTAAAAGACACATTGTCATTAATACCCTTAAAAATATTACTCCTCTTTTTTTTTTTTTTTTTTTTTTTTTTTGCTGCCGGGGATCGAACTCAGATCCTTCCGCTTGCACAGCAGGACGTGAAACCACTGAGCTAAATCCCCGGCCCTCCTCTTTTTGAACACACTTATCCCAGCTTTCTTGACACTTTGTGCAGCAGTTCTGGAGGTACTCTTTCATGAGTATCTTTACCAGATGTGATTAAAAATACAGTGAATCCTGCCCACAGAAAGGCAGGTTCATAAAAACATTATATTATCAGGCCTAGTAAGATGGTGTACTCCTGTAATCCCAGCACTCAGGAGGCTGAGGCAGGAGGATTGCTGCCAGCCTGGGCTACATAGTAAGTTCAAGGCCATCCTGAATTGCACAGCAAGAATCTCCTTCCAACAAAACAAAATGAAACATTACATTATGTCTTTATCCATTTTCTTCACCAATCTGGCACTCTGCGACTTCAGGCTCTTTCTTAAAGTCAAGATGGCCCCAATAGGTAAATCTTTTGAATCAGTTGAGGAGACTGAGGCTGCCATGACAGTGCAACCAAACCCCTGAAGAAGGACTCCCAGAGCTGCTGCAGAAAGTGGCAAGAACAATGAGACAAGTGTGCTGGAAATGAAGCAAAGTATTTTGAGGGAAATTAATGGTAATATATCTTTAACTGTTATAATTTTTTTTAATTTAAGTACCCACCCTATTTTTGACCACACCTTGTATTTCTTTTCTCTCTGGACAAAATATCTTTTTTCAGTTTTTTCTTAAGATAGTAACATTGAAGGCAATAATAAAACACTATTTTGTTTCCTTAGGCGACTATAACAAACTACCACAAACTGGGTGACTTAAAGCAACATGAATTGTATTTTCCTTCAGTTCTGGTGGCCTGGAGTACAGAAGCAAGGTGTCAGCGGGGCTGTCCTCTCACTGCCAGCTTCCAGTGCTGGCCCACGGCCCTCAGCATTGTCCCACATGCATTCGTATAACTAATCTTCCTCCCCTCTGTCCATGTCTGTCCTTTCTGTGGTGTCTACTGTGTATCGCTCTATGTCTTTTCATCTTGTAAAGACTCCTTTGGGACTAAGGGCCCCCCTACTACAGTGTGGCCTCGCCATAACTTACTGTTAGGTGGGAAGACTTCAGCAGGCCTGAGCCACAAAGGGGGAGGGGAGTCCAACATGGTTTGCCAGGGACAGCTAAGTACCGAAACAAGACTCCAGTGTGTAACACACTTATAATCATTTGTTAGGTCTCAGGCCTAACACAGTGCCACAGAGCACAGTGACATTTTAATGTTTTACTAGCATCCTGCACATTCCTTCCACTATCTGGCCATCTGGCCCACTGTTTCCAAAACAAGGCACACAGCATTCCTGAGAGCCCTGGCTGGTGGCCTACACCCAGTGGTATCAGAAAGGGCAGAATTTTTTTTTTGTTGGGTTTGCTTTTGGTTTTGGTTTCTTGAGACAGGGGTCTTGCTAAGTATCTGAGGGTGGACTTGAAATCACTGGGTAGCCTGCCTTGGCTTGACACTCACAGTAAAAGCCTCCAAGCCTCCAAGATGGCTCAGCCTCCCGCTGGGATTTTAGGCACATGTGTGCTGCCACACCTAGCTAGAAGGGAGAGCATTTTTTAAAGATCCTCCCTCCTTGGGCTGAGACCTGATTTAGGGTTTTACATGATTAAGGTCCCTGAGGGAACACTGACCAGTTGAAAGGAACAGGAAAGACATTTTTAGAGATCGACATTCTAAGTTAACCCCTAAGGGAAAGGGTAGCTTCTCGAACCCCAGGAGTAATTCTGTGTGCAAAAGATGACATCCGAATTCGCACTCAGTCAGCTGCCTTTGTGGCACTGCTCATCTTCTGGCTTGAGTGGGACATTCCATATCTACTGTGCAAAATTCTGCCTTTACTTCTACATACCCTTTGTGTCTTGACTGAACACAAAGAACTAGGGACAAAAGAAGTGAAGAACCTGCTCCTCACAACATCAGGACCTGGGCTCCCTGAGACATTACATCTTGGCTACATCTGTAAAGATTCTATTTCCAAATAAGGTCCCACTCACAACTTCCAGGTAGGATTTCAACACATGGGTCTGAAGACACAACCTACATGTAACAGTAAATAATAGTAAAATACTAGCAAATTATTGTTGCCATAGTAACTACCAAATCCAATTCTCACAGTCAGCTGGTAAAATTCAGTTAAAGTGTTATTTTCTTTAGCAACTTTCCAGTACTTCCTTTCCTTCTCCCAATTTAGGCAAAGAGAGATACTGCTTCTTTTCAGCTCTAGACATTTCTGAATATTTCTACCATAGTAGTTAGATGGGTTACAGTTATTTACATGCAGATCTCTTCCTTTCTGGAATGAAATCAGAGATTTTTGTCTCAACTGGGTTTTTAAGCTTAGCACCTTGCATCATGACTAGAATACACCAGTCATGCATTAAATACAAGTAGTTGCTTAATTAAATTGACTGTCTGCCACATTGTCACATTGCTAAATACCATAATGCTAACAGGCTTGCATGTATTAAGTACTTATTATGTGGCTAGGAATTGTCAAATTATCAAGAACTGTGAATAGTCTAAGATTTTTTTTTTCTACTTGCAAGCTAACAAGTTAGCCTGTCAAAGTTTCACAGATGCAAGCAGAAAAAAATACACTTCAGGGTCACAGACAGAGGGCTTTATTCCTCGTGGCAGAGCATATAGCACGACCTTCAAGTTCCATCTGTCCTTTCCATCTCCCAGCATCTCCAGGAGTGAGTCAGAGGTAGTTTTTTATGTACGCCTTATACACAGTAGGTTTGGATCACGGCCGACAACCCTCAAGTTTGGGAAACTGGAATGTTTTAAAGCAAGTTGCCACCAAGTTTGCCTACCCTTAGTCCTAGAGGGAGATCTTATCATAATAAAGGTGACAATCCTATCCCTGCATAATGATGAGAGTCATCCTCCCTCCCTCAGAAGGCTGTTTCCTATGAACATCCCTGAAGTATAGTCCAGAACCAAAATTAAAGTAGGGCATACAGAAGAGCCCTGGCGAATTGTCTCCCAGCAATAAGTGGTGCATATTCATTAACTCCTTCTTTACTAGAACCTCATTTTATCCCCCTTTATGGATAAGCAAATAACACAACTAGGTGGTGATGTAGACAGCAAGTTGCATGACACATAGCGATTAGATGAGTTTCCTTTACCTGATTTCCTTATTTTTAAGGGTTTCAGAAAATCTTTATATCTCTACATTTTGATACGATGGATGTTTACTTTGTTTCAGGAAATATCCCATGTGATTTTACCCTCCTGAAAATAACTATAAAATACAGATATTAAGGAAATAAAAACTGTACCTACCTTATTGAGGTGCTGTAGATATACAATGAATTAATTTCCACAGTTCTCAGTCTTCACTGAGTGATCAATCAGTCACGGGTACTATTTTGAAGATTGTAAAATGAGGCAGAGAATGATTAGATGCTCATATAAAGTTACAAACTTATAGGCAGCAAAGTTGAGACTGAACAAAACATGTCAGACCCCAGGATCCGATCTCCTGAACACAGTAATATAATAGGGTCGTTCATTGCGTTTGCCTGTGCTGCTCTTTGTTTTGCCCCATATCATCTCTTCTGCATGGGACTTTTCTCCCCTGGAAACTGATACTGGCTCTGATTCCCTTTCTTCCTTGACTCCTCATGTGCCCTGTGGATCCAGCCCAATGACACCTCTCTATAGACTCAGGTGCTTCTCACGCTGGAAAGTGCAGACTCTGTGTGCTATGGAATGAACCTACTGCGTCAGAAACAGCACTGTAATGAAACAGACTGAAACGAAACAGAGTCAAGCAAAGCCAGAAACGTGTAGAGTGAGAGAAATGTCAGAGTGCGTCACCTAGGACAAAGGCACATACTGCGTGTGTTTGTGTTGTGCATGTGCGCACCCAGGATCCCAATGTAAACTCAAAGGTTTGAAAGCCACTGCAGTAAAATTAATATGCAAAAATCCCTTTACTGGTAGAACCTGTTCACTTTGGGATCTAAATGTCTGGTCTAAATCTTTCATTATTAATTCCATTCCCTCTTCTAATTCTTTTTAAGGCATTAAAATGGCAACTACTTTACTCTAACCTACTTCCCTCCTCCCCGGTGTTGATGTCCACTGGCAAATTTTCTCATGGCCAGGCTACCTTGTAACACATTAGACAGTAACTCACATACCCCACCTTCTTACATGACCAAGGTAAGATCTTGATCATGTAAGAAGGTTGTAAAAATCTGGCTTATGCACTAGGACAGTCTAAGAAAGCCTATCATTAATAAGAATAAATCTATAATCTTCCTTTTCCAAGATATAAACACAAAAATTCAATTTAATGAAAACTTTTCCTAGGACACCGTTTTCTGTGGTTTACACACCCAGAGACTCCTGCTTAATGAAATTCTTTGTAATTTCCTTATATATCAGGATCCATCCTCAAGGGCATTTACTTAGTTTCCACCTGGAATCCATTAAGAATCATTCATTAATCTACAACTTATCTAACTTTTTCCAGTGCAAGTATTTCCTTTGATGGAATAGTCATATCCTTCAAACCTGCATCTGCCCAGCCGAACATGGGAGAATCAAAAGAGTGCAAAACATGGTTCCCACTCCAGACCTATGCACAAAACATGGATACATGAGGCTCCACTATGGCTTAACACCAGTAGTCCAGGGGTACTACGGGCTGAGTTGTGACCCACATCATATTTCAGAACGTGACTCTCTTTGGAGGTAATTAAGGTAAGAGGATATGATTAAGACTTTTATCCAATATGACTGGAGGCCTTTTAAGCAGAGCTTAGGACCAGGACAGAGAAAGAAGGAAGATGGCATGAGAACAGGGGATGAAGGTACCTATCTGTGAGCTGGGGAGAGACTAGAGAGTAATAGCTGCTAAATTTTCAATAAAATCCATCTTAAACTAGTAGTGGCCTTGAAATAAACACAGTGATCTTTGAATGAGTTCTGCATACATTTTTTTTCTTTTTCAGAATGAGCAGAGCACGGTCAGGTTTCATGTCGTTAGGGTGAAAGCCTCCTCTCCAGGGAGTCCTAATGCATGGGCTCAGCCTCTTGTGCCATTGGAAGCCAGGCAGGAAGGGGTGGTGAAGACACAAAAGAATGTCTATACTCTGTGTGACCCCACAGGGAATACAGAGGTCTGGAAGCCTAAGATTTGTCTTCAGCAATGCTCACAACAGTCTCAGAATTTAAAGGGGAAAGACAGAGGCATGGGTTGGGGGCTCCCATGTTTAATAGTCTGGGTCATCTCCATCTGGCATCTTCTAGGTTGATCATTGCCTTGGGTCATTCTTTTGTCCCAGCCGTGCAGCACTTTGTTGACATGAAGAAGGCCACTGTTTCTTGGGAGTTAGTTTCATTACTGGTCATCAGATGGTCATCAATCAGACCTGTTGTTAATGGCACTCAAGGTAACTGTAGGGAAGGATGACTCAAGAGAAATCAGAAGGAAAAAAGACAAAAGGCAAAATGGAGTCAAAGAAACAAAATGGAGTGAGTTAGGTCAGTGACTGCAATCTCCTTCAGTGTTGTATCAGTAAGGCCTAAATAGTCACAGTAGAAATTTGATTTCCTTATGCAGTGATCTTTTCAATCAGACTCCTTATGCCTTAGTATTGTGTAATCTCTTCTTCCAGACATTATTTTTTTTATTTTTTATTTTTTGGTACCAGGGATTGAACTCGGGTCCTTGCGCTTGTGCAGCAGGCGGCAAAACCACTGAGCTAAATCCCTGGCCCCTTCCAGGCATTATTGATTGTCTCACAAATAATAGTGTCAGGACTATATGTGTGTGTAAATAAGATGCATATATGTCAATATAGTGTATCTATATATAGTCACAGTATATATTTATTCAATACATATATGTATGTCAACAAAATATATAATTTTTAATGTAAAAAAGTAATCCTTTCTTTATTTTATTATATTCATACACGAATATATATGAAAATGGGTGAGAAAGTCTGTGACTTACTACATTCATACCAAGTCTCTATACATTTGCTAAAAAGACAATTGGAGTTAGCATGATATTGAAGAGAATAAGAATTTATTTATAAGTGACAGAAAAGTAATCACACTGTTGTTAGCATATTTAATAGCGCCCAAACACTAGACCTCAACCTGTCTCCAGTTAACAGAGATCCTCTATTCCTTTCCCTATGGGAGGTCAGCGTCCTAAGAAATGGAGATGTAAATATTATACTGCAAACATGTATGAATAAAAATCAATCAATTAATTAGATGATTTCTTTTTTTTTTTTTTTTGGTACTGGGGATCGAACTTGGGTCCTTCCGCTTGCCAGGCAGGCAGAAGAACCACTGAGCTAAATCCCCACAGCCTCAATCAATTAATTAATCAAACAATATATACATAGAGGTTATTCTAGACCTTTTTTTCTAAACATATTTTTTAAAAGTCTGTAGTTCTTTAACCAAAATATTTTTACCTACTGAGCATTTAAATGTGTCATCTTCAAGTAAGGGAAAACACTACTAGCTAAAATGAAGTATTTTTCTGATAAAATGAAAAGCCAGTATTTACATTAAATTTTAAAATCTCATCATTTCCCATGTGACATTTCAAGTATACAAATTTACATATGATAAAATTAACATTTTATCAATTTTGCTTTCTTTATGTCTATTTCTGAGCCTAAGAACAATAATATCTTCAAGATCATACGATATCTTCTGTTTAACATTTATGTCATCATTTCAAATGAGATCATACAAACTGAATAACTTTCTCCTAAGTGCACCATGACCTGGAATCATTTATTTGCTGTCATAGAAATATAATTTTAACTGTTCAAAATAATGATTTATCATCTATTTAGAAGATTTTAAATATGAGAGATGAAGAGACAAAGTAGGAGGAGGTTCTATACTTTGATAAGCAGAACTAAGTGGCTGGATTTACCTGTGTAACTGTAGGTTCAAAAATACCTCCATAGGCCCTGGGATTTAGCTCAGTGGTTCCACTGTCTGCCTCGAAAGTGCAAGGTCCTGAGTTCAATACCCAATATAAAAAAAAAACAAAAAACCTCCATAGTGCCCATAACACAAATTTTCAACTTTTATTTTTATAATTCATTAATTTACTTTAAGAGCTTTTATTATTTAATAATATCTACAGTTTAGTGAAAGCTTACTCAATGCCAAACACTATGAAAGTGTCATCTTATTCAATCCTCACATTCACTGAAGAATTACTCTCATTATGTAATAGATGAGAAAACTACAATACAAAGAGGACATCTTGCTTAAAGTCACACAGATAGGAAGCTGGGAAATTTAATTCTGAGCCCGGGTCTGTCTGACTACAGAATTCATATTCTTCTATCCTCTATAGAGTTTTTCTTGAGCATTTCATCTCCAAGTGAGAGAAATTTGAACTAGCTTCAAAAAAGCAAGAAGGAGGAGAGAGTTTTTGGCTCAAGAAAGTAAAGAAAAGACTTGGTGAAGTTTACCTCAAGGGCAAGTAGATTTTGTGCCTGAAGCAAATTCAGAACTTTGTCTTAGCTCAGACTACCCTACCGGAGGTTCCATTCTCTTCTGCAGACCAACTTTCTCCATAAGGGGGGTGGGGGGTGGGGTAGGGGATGGCTTTTGACCAAACCAGGTTTCGTCTTCTTTATACGTCAGAGATTACCAATGGGTATGTCTGACAAACAATGACTGTGCTTTATCTAAATATCACCAAAGAAATTAATCTTTCCTCTTCCCCATGTCCAGTACGAAACAAGATTAGAGAAGAAGCCAGTGTTAGGTGGAGAAAACCATTGTGAATGTCAAAAGGGGCCCTGAGCTTAATGGTGGCAGCAGACTAGGTAAGAACAGAAATTAAATTTCAAGGAACCTGGGATCAACTCAGGTGCTATGACTGCCTAACTATGATTTTTGCAAACTGCTTGACCACTCTAAGCATTCATTTCTTTATCTGAAAGTAGGAGTGTGCAACCTAAAGGAATTAATGCATAAAAATATAAAGTTAATAACAATCTCAAGAACTAGAAATGGGTATTCAAGCTAAGATAGGATAATAATCTGGTGCATATTTAAATTGATAATCTTAAAATATTTATTTAACTTTTATTTAATTGGAAGAAGGTAAGTATTGTGGGTCACTTCAAGCTCAGGTTCAAAATACTGGACATAGTGTATGCATTAAAATGACAGTATTAGTGTATTGGAGTTGTATTTCAAGTTTGTTTACTTCTAGTATCTAACATTAGTATGGAGTTTAATTATGAGGCGTGATAAATAATGTGGAAGTTTATATAACAAATTTTATTACAGTAAAAGACATATTGCCTTTTATCCCACTCAAAATCCTCTCTCCCTTCCAACACACTTATCTTGTAGTTCTTGCCACTTTCCGTAGCAGTTCCGGAAGACCTTTTCTTGAGTATCTTCAATTGCACTGTCATGGCTACCTTGATGTCCTGAGCTGATTCAGGATACTTACCCTTCTGGTCATTTTGACTTTTGAGAAAGAGCCAGAAATCCCAGGGTGCTAGATCTGGGATGAGGACACACTGTAATGTTTTTATTTGCAGAAATTGCCATCAACCTTTTGAATTATTCTCTTTTGCTGGGAGAATAAAATCCCAATGGCTTAGAATAGCATCTGTGGATTTCTATTCTTTGCCCTTTGCATTTCCCACCAAGATAACTCTTCCTGGCATCCAATATTTTGTACCATATTCCAAGGGCAATGGAATATAATTGAAATTTCTAGAATGCTCCATGATTTTCTCTTTGTTTCATGTACCTGTAATGATCTTCCACTCTATTCATAGGAATCCTTTTTACCCATCTTTTATAGTTCAGCTTCTAAATGGCTAATTTTCACCTGAATATCCTCTCCAGTAGCATGTACCTATGCCAGTGGGTGCTTACCTATTCACCTTTCATTGGCTACATGGCTGTCTTGCATTGTCACCTGGACTAATTTGAAAGTAGAAACTGCCTTTGTTAGCCCTTGTATCTCTGATTCTTACCTCAGTGTTTGGCAAATTGCTGAGCGAATCACTTGTTTTTCAAATAAGTAACCAAATGGTTGGATTAACTATTTTCTACCTAATCCCTAAAATGAAATTAAAGGACATTTTTACAAAAGACAAACAGAATAAAAATGTGGAAGTTATCCAATTTATTAATAATTTGGAACAGAAGTACAGCAAATGGTTGAGGACATCATATTTCTTTATTGAAAATGATGTGCTAACCTGAGTGTGTAGCAAGAGGTACAGTGCTTGCTTTGCACACACAAGGCCCTGAGTTCTATCCTCATTACTGCAAAAATAAAAATGCTGCGACTCAACATTAATAACTTCTGAATTTTAGTCATATACTCCCCTGAAACACGCTGTGGATGTTTCTGTCTTTGCCTTTGACTCAAGCAGTCTTCACTGCATGAGATTTTTTTTTAGTCAAAGTCTTCCTCTACTTAGCAATATCTGATCCCTACTGCCCTTGTCTGAATTTCCACAGAGCTTATCAGATATAACACTCACTTGATTTTCATCTGTACAGATATCTGAATTTGCCATCTTGACCACAATTTTCTTGAGGACAAGAAATAATTTTTATCTGTCTTGCCCAATTTTGTGTTCAGCATTAGGCACAACAGCTGAGCATAGTGACTTGTACTCAGCAAATATGCACTGAAGCAATCAATGAGAGCAAAGACTGCTAGCTTGTTGATTAAAATCAAGGGTATAATGTACAGATAATTAGCATTTATTGCATAATATCAGGAAAGAAAACTTAAGAGCTAGAAAAGACTCATAAAGTTTTCTCAGTTAATAAAAATGTAAGCATAGTTTACTCTACTCTGAAATCCCACATGTGGAGGAATTACCACAAACAGTGGTTTGAAACGACTCAGATGTATTATCTTACAGTTCTGGAGGTCAGCAGTTTGAAATGGATCTCGCTGGGCAACCAAAATGTCAGCAGAACTGCGTTCCTTTTGGAGGCTAAGAAGAGATTGTTGTTTTGCTTTTTCCAGTTTTTAGAGACCACCCACATTCCTTGGCTCATTGTCTCATTCTTGTTTCCAGAGCCACCAGTGTTGGGCCAAACATTGTTCATGCTGCCATCCTGTGTGCTTGTCTCCCTTCTGCGTTCACCCTCCATTTATAAAGACCTTCAAGATTATACTGAGCCTTCCTAGACAAGCCTCCTGGTTAGCCTTCCTGGCATAACCTCCCTGCCTCAAGGCCAGCGTTTTAGCAACAATTCCATCTGTAACTCAACTCCCCTTTGTCAATTAACAACATATTTGTAGGTACCAGGGATTTGAACATGGACCTCTGGTGACTATTATTTTTCCTACTGCACCAGACATAATGGGCAGAGTCACTGTTATGTGCAGGGTACTACATGAACATAATAAACATAATAAAAGAGCCATAGAGAAACAGTGATGTGTTATGAGACAGTGTCTTTTGCCTTTAAAAGATGTCAGGACCAGCTCCGTGGTTTTTAATCAAAAACACAAATAAAACTCAACCATGAAAGACAATAAATCTTATACTTTTTTTTCCCTGCAAGGATTTCTTAGGTATTATGTTAATTTCCCCATATCATTCCCAGGAGTCTTTGAATCCTTCCTGACAAGAAGATGAGGGGACAGTTTTATAAGGACACAACAGCAACAACAAAATCTCCATCACCTTGAATTTGTGTCACTAAGATGAAGCATTGAAATGATTCTTCTCACAAGTTCGCACTACTTCAAGATGACCCATTGCCTGTCTAACCCAAGACTGGAAGTCCATTGACAGCTTTTAAATAGTGGCATTGATTGCTTAGTTTCTGACTAATCAGATTTCCACCAATGTGACTCATCCAGATTAAGGAAACTTCTTTATGAAAACCAGAATGTGGCTATGATATATTCTGTCTCTACCTTTTAAGTCATTTGCAATTTAAAAGAGGTGGTCTTTATTGTGGACCAAGAGATATTTTTACAGGGATTTAAAACTATAAGTGGAATGAATTTTGCTTTTAGAGCCCAATTTCAGGCATCAGTTAGAGTTGGGAGAACCACCCCCTTACTCTCTTTACCATAGAGGCTTTGATTTATATCTAAACCTAAAGACATCCTCTTAACTCTGTATTCCAGTTCACATCATTAAAATTCTTTCATTTCAGCATACATCATTTTACCTAATAGCCATTTTCATATAGAGAAAAGTATCCAATATTTGTCTTTTACACTAATTTCGAAAATCTTTCTGAAATATTATCTAAAATGTAAAACAATAGTTTAATATCCACTTACACAGTTTCACAGAAAACTCTCCCTTTCCTCCTGAGTTTCTATATTAAGACAGAGTGTAAAGATATAAAATAATATTGTCTATTATATAAAAATGATTGCAAAATATAATTTAAACTCAAAACCTTAAATATTATTTCAGATGTGTATCCCTCTTAAATGATACAGACTTATTCTCTATAGTTAAATTTATAGTGCTTAATCCTACAAAAAAAAGTTCACATTTATTTTTGACAAGGCCAAAGGAAGCCTCTCTGCTGAGGATGAACATAAAAAATGTATTGTGTAGTGTATGATCTTCCCACAAATACTTCAAATTCTGTTGTGACTGGGATGTACTTTACTGATGAAAGACGTAGGGCAGCCAAACTCACTCTATCCTTCTTCATTTTTCAGGTCTTAAGAATCATCCTCAGAATGTTTCGGCAGAAGTTAAAAGTGTATTATTCTCCAGAGAGACCCCTAGAGTGCTTCTTTAATGATGTGGGTACAGACTCTGCTAAATGCCTAACATGATAAAATATGTTTTGAAGTGTTATACTTAATCATCATATAGTTCATTATGGAAACAAAAGTGCTCAGTAAGCTCTGATACTGCTATATTTCAATAATACTTATCTTTAATTCATTCAGGAAACAGTTATCAAATGCCAGTATGTATCGGGCACTAAATGAAAAGGAAATAACTAATAAAAGTTTCCTGGCTGAAATGACCTGTGAACAATCATTAATAAACTAGTATAAAAAAGTAAAGTTTTACACATGGTAGTTTAATGAGGTATATAAAAATGTCCCTGCCGTGATGGTAAGGTAGATTGTATCACTTTGCAGACTCCCATCCTCTCTGGCTGGGAATGGCAAGTGATTTCTTTCATAACCTGTGGATGTCATGTATGCCCATGTGATTTTATTAGCTAATGGAGCGTGAGGAGAAGTGATGTGTATCACATAGGAACAGAAAATTTAAAAGCTAACAAGTGGTTTATTGTATTCTCTTTCCTTCTTCCACTGTGACTATTAATGTTTCACACACTGAAGTAAAAGATAATGGCGAAGAGACAGAGCTGACCTGCAATGATGGATCATACCATGTAAGTGAGGAATGAACCTTTGCTTTGTTTTTTCATGAGCTACAATTTGTTTGTTTTTATTGGTACGTGTTTGTAGTACCTTATGATTGCATTCATGGTGGGGAGTTGGCATGTGTCCCTGACATTTCTTGATTCCTTTTTTAACCCCCTCCCTTCCCCACTTCACCCCTACAGCTCTTGAACCTTTCTTGATGAGACTCTTAAGTCTTGAGAGTTGTTGTTGCAGTAGAACCTGTCCCACCCAAACTGCTGCACCTCTTGGAATTGTGTAGCATGAGTTTCAAGGAAATGAAATTGTAAGACAGTGGAAGTAACACTGGAGCCTCTGAAGTCATCACAGGAGCTGTGGATTCCGCCTGAGATGCAAAGACTGCATTTGCTCACGGAAGGGATGGAGCAAAGCTGCTGGAACTGAAGATGGAAAGGAGAGGGCATGGCAGATAAACAAAAATGGGTGCAACCACAGAAGGTAAAGCACTGCGTGAATGTGAGACTCCTGTGAGTTCAGGTACTAAACTGAGGATATCAGGCAAGTGATATGAGTTTTTGCAGACCTTGAAATTGGTTTAAATATCAGAATATATAACTAGATTAGCACTAGGTTTCTGACATAAGTTACTGTATTCTGTGACAGAAATACTTCTGTCATAGAGCAAAGCACAAAACAGATATGAAATACAAGCAAAAAATCAAAATTCAGGGCAAGATGCCAAACCTCCAGTGTCCCATGATTTCCACTCCCCTCCATGGTTATTCCATCCCTGCCTCTTGATGGACTGCTGTATTTTGCACTGGGGAGTTGTCTGGTTTGAAGCTCATGGATTGATCTGAATTTCTTTGGGGCTCAAGGACCTTAAAAAATAAACAAATACAGGACAGCAGATAATATGCACATTTTAAAGGAATCACTCTGAGGTGGGGTAGGGAACATTGTTACACTTTCCAAATGATTGTAAACTATACCCAGAATTTACAGCCATTGCAACAGAGGAATAGAGAACCACTTCCAATATACGTATTTCAATGTAGCCCTTTGGAGACAATGCCATGCATTTGTTTGCAGTCAAAATAGGATAGTATTTCATATAATTTACTCAGGCCCTCATGTATACTTTAAATCATCTCTACGTTACTTAATGTCCTAATACTGTGTGAATGTTCTGTAACTAGCCATCACCGTATTGTTGAGGGATAATGACAAGGGAAACAAATCAGTGCATGTTCAGTGTAGATACATTTTTCATCCGTGGTTGGCTGAATCTGTGAATGTGAAACCTATGGATTCTAAAGGCCAACTGTGTCCTCTCTCTCTGCAGGAATTCTAGTGGTTGAGATTTTCAGATGGAAGTCGGAGATAATGACAGATGGTGTTGATAATACCTCATATACTGAGGTTCTGTACTGTACACTCTCCACAGACAACATTCCACAGGTCGTGTGTGTGCCCGTACGTCCCTGGGCCTGTGCCTGTCATGGTTTTGAATGCCTGTGAGCCATTTGAAAGCTCCACATCTCATAAAATAGGAGAGAGCCTAAATTCACAATGCAGATGTGACCTCCTTCATTTCCTGGAGAGTAAACCAGTTCAGAACTCACCAATCTAATATCTATGTTAAATACCAGGTGTTTATATAGTCATCACTTGGTATGTGCATTTTAGGGAAACCCAATACATTTCCCCTATTTATGCATTCTATTAATAAAAATGTGAACAATTTGATATTAGAATTTGCCTGCTCAAACCAAGAAAAATCTGTTTCAAAATTATCTTAATATTTCATATTGTCTCTCAAGCACACTGTTTGGTCTTTGATATACTTCAAAGCGATCAATTTTAGTTATATCCAAAGCATTTCTAACCACAAAGTAAATTCTACATTTTATGGTTTATTTCACAATCTTTGGGAACTTTGTTATCTGTAGTAAAATAGTGCAATGCCTACAGCTTTGACTGTATTAATTCCACCTTAATTCTCTAAATTTTAATGATTTTTAAAGCAAAAAGGAATCTGTATGAACTGGAGGAAAAGAAGCATGCTGTTACAAAGATGAACATGTTTCCTACAGACAAGTCTTGACTGCTAAGAGAATTACCCAAGTTCAGATATCCTGAAAGAGCTGGGTACGGTGGGAGGATGTCAGGGAATCAAGCAGGTGATATTTCTTCATTTGAAGTCAGTAATTTGGAGTTAAAGCTTCAACTTCCTTCCCACCTCCTGTAAGGGTTGATAATCAAGGATAATTAGCCAGATTATAGCTCCTGCCTGGGAAGATAAATGAACAGAAGGAAGCCACAGCTGCAAAACCAGGATGAGCACTGCTTCTCAAACTCCCCATCACCCCCAGAGCACCTGGGGATGCTGCTAGGATACAGATGACAGACATGCAGGGCTGGGTTAAGCCTGGGAGTCTGTTTCCCACCTAATCCCCAGGCGGCTGCTCTTCGCATCATGGTGTTGGGTAGCTCGACTGGCACTGAACAGTTACCGTTTAATGTTTTATCTGTGAGCAACTTATTTCCTCAGTTAACTGGCTGTTCACTCCATTGTTTCTTGTAATACTAGCAACATATTTATAAATGAGAAAATAATATGGATGTTTTATTTATGGTATTAATTGAATTAATTAATCCAGTTAAATTGAGTGGAAGTTAGAAAATGAAATTAAGTAAAATATCTTCTGTCAAATCAACATTTAAGAAAAAAATACATAAGCAGAAAGAATAAAATGACCATCCTTTTACCTAAATGATAGTTTCTTTTTTATTATAACATATAACATTTCTCTTAAAATGTATAGAATAATTTGCAGAATAGTGAATTTATTTGGCCTTATCTAGCTACTTGTCTTAGAGTAATATGACTAAATTTGTCTCCATTTGTAAGATGAATAAATTCAGTAAAATTAGTTTTGTCGAATGAAAACCCTGTAGGTGTAGAATTTTTTATGTACCTTTCTTTAGCACTAATATGAGGATTGTTTAATGAGTCTAATAAACATTTACCTTCAAGTCATAAGTAAAAAGTTGAAGGAAGATTGAAATCTGGTATCTCATTGAGAAGCATTTCATAGAAGAGACAGCAGTAGCACATTTGAACTACTGCTACTTCCTGACCATAGCACTTTATCTTGCCTCAGTTTCTCATTCAATAAAAAGAAGTGGAGGAAAATGAAAATTATTTCCTACAGCTCTTTTGAAGATTAGACATAAAGGGCTTAAATATTGTGTCTACCACTTATGAAGCTACTTATTAATAAATTATCAAAACTAAAAGATAAATAACATATTAGAGGTGACTGAACTAAACATCAAAAAGGATAAGCAGAACCCTTTCCAATTATAGTCATTAAAATAGTCTGTAAGTTTCATTCATTGTAAATATGACCTGACATTGACTGAATTACTTAAATGGCTGATGACCTAATAAGGTTGAAAATAAAAAGGAACACAGCATGGATAGCCTTTGCTTTTTAAGAAATATCTCACAGAATGCCCTAAAGAAAAGCAAAATCTCTAAAATCCAGTGTCATTTGTGCATTAAGCTTTACAACTCTGGAGTGTAAACAGGAACTCTCAGGTTTTATAATACTAGTTACAGCCAGCTCCTCTAAAAGAAGGGAGGCGTTCTACATAGAAGCATTAATTTTAAACTTCATTTCAGGGAACTCTAAAAAAAATAGTATCATTTGAAATTTACCTTTCGAATGGTAAGTATTCAAGAAAAATCATATATGGTACCTTCACCTCTGGTTGTGGATAAAATGAAGTAATATTGAAAAGATGTATTGTCCTGCCTGAAAAGAAAAAAATTAAATCAAACAAAACAATGAGTTTTCAAGGCATTGCAAATCCTGCAGCAAAGGACACTTGATTCCAGAGAGACAGGAAATAAGACAAATGTTTTGGAAAGTCTGTGAGGCTAAGTCTGGAAAGACTCTGGAAAGAAACACAGGAGAAATTTAAAGATCTTCCTGATTTAAGCAGAGTTAGGAGACCTGGGAGGGAAAGGTGGTTCAAGTTCTTAGGACAGAAACAGACTTTAAATAAAGAGTACTGTAGAGCTTTTATCTATTTGAGTTTTCAGCGGGATATTAATCAGTGTATGTGTATGAGAAAACTACCCAAGGCCCCCAAAGGAACTACCCAAAGGAATTAGAAGGACTAATCTCCAAGAGTGCACATAAAACCAGAACTAGTTCATTTTTCCAATAATCAAAGTGGGAAACTGGCTAATTTATGAATTGCCTAGCATAGTCAAAAGATTTTTATCTCATTGATACAACAAAATTAATCTTAAGCTAAATGTTTCTTTGCTAAAGACATGCAAGGCTTAAAAGCCGGACTCAATAATCAAATGGCTTCTAAATAGTCTGTTTTCCAGGAAAAAAATTTCAAGAATATTTAATGGAACAAATAGATATCCAGGACCTAAAAATATAAAATGCATAATTTCTGGCATCCAATCTGGCATGCAAAGGCATAAAAATATAATGAAGAAAACAAGTCAATCAATGGAAACTCATCAGAAATGACTCAGATGATGGAATTAGCAGACAAAAATTTGAAAAAGTTATTACAACTGTATTACATGTGTACAAGAAAACAGAGAGACTGAGCACTGTAAGTGGGAATAGAAATGATACAAAAGGGATGTAAGTCAGAATCCTAGAGCTCAGAACTCCAGTTTGTAAGATTAAAAATACACTAGATGAAATTAACAGCAGATTAGACAATGCAGAAGAAAAAGACTTTTGGGCTTAAATAGATGTAAAAAATCTAAAATGAAACATAGAGAAAAGGCTAAAAATACGAGCACATGTTCAGTGATTTAAGACATTTCAAATGGTTCAAAATATAACATAATTATATCTTTGAAGGAAAGGAGTGAAAGAGACAAAGCAAAAAGGTATTTGAAAAACAATGACTGGACTTGTTTCAAATTTTTTGTTATGGTACTAGGAGTTGCAAATTCTCTACCACTATGCTATCCCCCAACCCTTTCTAGTGCTCTTTAAATTTGACAGGATGTCACAACATTGTCCAAGCTGTCCTTGAATTTGTCCTCCTGCCTCAGCCTCTCGAATAGCTGGGATTGCAGGTATACTCCACTGTCCCTAGCTTTTTTCAATTGAGAAAAACTATAAACCCACAGGTTCATGATGCTCAATAAATCCCAAACACAAGCAACCTGAAGCAATGTACACCAAGTCATATTATAAGATAGTACTACTCTGCCACAAAGAAAAACTTGACTCATTTGCAGGACAATGGATGCACCTTGAGACCATGTTAAGTGAAATAAATCAGACACACAAGCTCAAATATCTCCTGATTTCTCTTATATGAGAAGCTCAATATATAAGCAAAGTGCAAAATAAAAGATAGATAATAGGAAACAGGAAAATAGATGTTTTGCAAGAAATGAAGGTGACCAAAAGATGGAGGGAGGGGGAAGAGGACGAGAAGAGATTGAAGGTGTGTAGGGAACAGGGAAAGGGGACGTTACTAGATCCTCTGCAGTGAGTCCCAGTCTCCTGCGAGCCACGGCAGCAAAAGGCGAATTACAGGAAAGGTAGAAAAATGAAACTGAGAAGAAGCTGAGCTTTGGGTCTGATCAGTGCTGCTCTGGGCGGCAAAAGTGAAATCCCCCAGTTTACCACACCTTTTATTCAGTACTCAGTGCATCGAGGAGAAACAGATGTAACAAATGACTTGCAGAGAGTTCAGTACATCCGCGTAAACAAGATGGTAACAGTCCAAGAACAATGAGGAACTGAGTAGATGTTTGTTCGTCCCAGGATGTTTTCAGCTCCCAGGATGTTTCTTGTCCTGGAGAATCACAGCATCACCAGATCACTGAGGTCTCAGTTGTGACCTGAGGCCAAAATGGAATTATGTCTCAGAATTCCATAGCTGGGCTGTAGGCAGGAGAACTAAGCTAACCAAATTGATTTTTCCCTAAAATTATGTAGCATTGCTCCCCACAAAGGTGTGTTATGCACACGTACCAACTCCTAACAAGGAGTGTAGCCATTATGTACTGCAAACACACACTAACAAAAATAAAATGTAAAACAACAGTGATAAAAGAAAAAATCCCTAAAGCAGCAGCAGCGGCAAAAAAAAAAAAGAAAAGAAAGAAAAAGAAAAGACATTACATTAAGAGGAACAAAAATAAAGATGATGGCAGAATTATCATTGGAAACAATATAAGTCACAAGAAATTAGACTAATATCTCAAGGCTTTCAAGAAGCCTGTCAATCTAAAACTCTCTGCTTAGAGAAAGTAAGTTTCAAAAATGCAAAAATGAATTTTCAGACACATAACTGACAAAAAAGTCATCATTGACAGTCAAAAAATATGTTGAAGCAAGTGCCTCACACAGAGAAATGAAAGCATAGGGAAATCTAGATTTACGCAACTGAATGAAAATCATTGGAAATGTAACTATGTAAGTATATACAAAGAATTACTCTTACAGTTTAAAATGTATAAAGTATCTTTTGCTGTTTAAAACAGAAATGATAACATATAGTGAGATTTATAACAGATGCAGTCATAAAAATTGTAATGAGGACAAATTTCACTAAAGAAGAAATGGAAGAATAATGCCTAAAGTTTCTTATACAATAATATTCACAGGTACAGAAATTGAGAGAAGACAATGATAGATTAAATGTTTATGTTATAAATAGTGGAGCAACAGCCAAGAAAACAGGAGTTATAACTAATAAAGTCAAAAAGTAAATCATACTAGCAGTCAGTCTAACAGAAGATGGAATAAGAGGAAAGGGGAGGAAGAACAGCACAAATCAAATACGACTAACTTGGATATTCCATCAATTAGCTGAGCAGAAATGTTTTAAAAGGATCATTCTGGCTGCGGAGTTGAGACTAAAATCAGCAAGTGTAAAAGCAAAAGAATACAGGTTGACAGGGGGTGACAGTGTCCCACGGTGACAGTAAGAGAAGGGAAGGTGTAAGACGTACTTCAGAGATAAATATTGGAAGATTTGTTCAAGGAACCTCTTCTGAGAACAGCTGGCAAGGCTCAGAGAAAAGTCAGTAATTTCAAGACTCGTTTCCTTCCCAGCCAAATGGTAGACTGGGACACAGAACTGTCCCGAGAATGCATGAATGTGCAAAACATGGTCCAGAGGACTCTGGAAGTCCCCAGGGGTTCAAATGCCTCCACCTCATTTTTCTGCTCCAGATTTCTGAGAAATTGGAAAGGAAGGCAAGTTCTCCTCAGCCTTCTGACTGAGAGACTCCAAGGAGACAAAATGGATGTTTTGTGCCTGCAGAGGTAGAGTGCGTGACTGCTGCTACCACACTGACTCTTAACAGCAGCCAGCCTGGGCCTCTCCACCACCTTCATTTCTGCCTGAGATTAAGGTGGTCCTTGCTGTGATTTACTGCCCAGATTGCCCTTCAAGAATGGAGAACATGTTCTTCCAGAATTCAAAAGTACTCCTAAAAGGTGGTCTTCAACTGTCTGGCTTCTTTAGAGATTGTCTAGAGAAAACTGCTAAGCATAGAGTCGTGCTCCTACCAAGGTCAACAAATGACTAATCTGTGTAGGGTTATGCAGAGTAACCCTAAGTGTGAAAGCCTGAAAGCCTACTTGCGGGCACCTAAGAGTGGCTTTCCACCTCTGAGGCACACGGGAAGTAAAAGCAGAGGCTCAGCAACAGTATTTAATCATAAAAGCAGTTAAACTCTGATGATTAAAATCTCAACCAAAGCGACTCTGCTATGACAAGCTAGGGACTTGGAAGTATGGGACCTTCCTTGTGTGATGGAACATGTAGATTTATAAATCCGAAAATTTTGACTTCCTGTATTTCCCTTGTCCTCAGACTGCATTAGTGGCCCATGACTCCCTGTGAAGGCCTAGTGTGTCTTCCACCATTTCTTGTACACTGTGCAGGGTCATTTGCACTGCAAGATATCATGCATGCTCTCAGGACCTGCCCCTGTCTCTTTCTACTGACTGCCATGAGGAAATTAATGTGACCTGGTAAAAGATACACTGGGCCTGCTAGGAAGAAAAGACAATGTTCCCTGAGGAACTGCAGGACCTACCAACATGCCCTGCAAGAGCCAGAGTACTACTTGTGAGATTGGATTGTAAAGAGCTAGACAAGTGGTAAGCTCCAAGCACAAATTTGGAAAAGAGGTTTATTATTATGAAAGTGTTATTCTGGGAAATATAACTTATTCTACTAAGTCCCCCATAAGACAAGGTAAAAACTTTTGGAATAACTCCTAGAGCATGAAAAATCAACAACCCCCATTTTGTGAGGTAGACTTGTCATAGCAAACTGAGGTAGACAGAGGAAAAGGATTTAAATCTTCATAGAAGACAGCATTTTATTGTGGTGAATGCAATTTAGGGCTAGATTACGTGGAAAAAAATGGCTGAAATCACAACAAAAAAGCACTAACATATGGAAAATGTGAGTGAAATGGGATTTATGGAACAGGATAGAATTCACTTGTGCAGCAGTATAAGAATAATAGCTTCAGAAGAAAGAAGAAGAGTACATGGAAAAGAGGAAATGATCAAATAAGTAGTAAAACAAATTTTCTCCTAGCTAAATAATTATTTAAATGTACAGACTAAAACATCTCATCAAATTCCAAGTCACATTAATGACAAAATACCACAATTCAAGTCGTATTGTGGTAAAAAAATTTTTGAACTCCAATATCATGAAAAACTTGTATAAGCTTCTAGATAAAATGTAAGTCACTTGCAAAGTTAAAGAATCACTTATATCCAGCTTCTGATCTGACAGAAATAGATTAATACTCAGACTATTGAGAAAATAAAAAGGTGATCTGAGGGTTCTTTAGTAAGATCAGATATCAGTGTCTTGGCAGGAGAGTGATATTTCTTGATAGTCAAAAGTTCAAAGGGTTTATCATCCACATTTATCATTTGCGAATTATAGTTAATAAAACATTATAATTAAGGGATAGATTCACCACAGCTGACAATTCAAGATAAGGGCAATAAAGAAGAAGTGAAGATTTGCAATAATCCTGACAATACATATATGGCTAAATCTAAAAGGATAAAGATTCCATATCAAGAAATATAAGATAAGTTTCTGATAAAAATCTTAAAGCAAAGGATATGATACAAGAGAAATTATAAAACTTGGAAAGGACTGAAATATTACACTGTGAATAAAGTCTAACGGCAGACTTAGGAACTGAGAAGGAAAAGGCAAAGAATGAGTGTCCCACCAGCACAAAGGGATGCGACTGAAAGAAAGGGCCGTCCAGAGCCCTGCTATCCCACTCCGCAGTGTGGAGCGCAAACTAGGTCGGCTACGCTTTAGGGGAGGCACTTAACTCTGGGGCCTTGGTTACTCTATTTATTCAGCAAATATTCAACCAGTAAGAACAGGATATCAAGACGTGTCACACACTGTTCTATGAATTAGGATACACGACATTTAACAAAACATACAAAGCTTCTACTCTCAGGTGCTTGAGATTTTAATCAAGGGGGAACAATAAACCCATAAATACATATGAATGAATTCATTAATGAAATCACCAAGTGATAAACCATTTAAAGAACAACCCAACGTGTTGTAAAGTTTGATGAACGTAAAAATAAGGTATGAAAGAGACTTAAGGTGATTTCTAGAAATCCTTGCTTGTTATAGACATACAGATAATTCATACAGATTATTCATATTCTGTACATCAGAATACAAACAAATAGTTTGTATGATTACATTTGCCAAATTTTATAAAATAATTCTAAACTTCATAGGAGAGTAGAGGTGACTCTAGAATCTATGGGAAAAACATCTTACAACAGAACGCCAAAAGAAAATGACTTCAAAGTCATCAGAAAACTTTTTTATTTTTGCTTTTCTTATGCTGTGAAAAATTTAACCCACCCAAATCACAATGTCTTCACCTTGACTGTCAACTCTCATCAATAAATTTTAGTAAATAACTCAGAAAATAAAAAGATTAAATAAATGAATAGTGATATTCCTATACCTAACTATGGCCTATAAGTAGTTTGGAAAAGAAAGAATAGCCTTTTATTTAATGAGATCCAATTCACTTTTAGGGCTTCCATTAAGCTACTTCTCTTTCAGAATTTCTTTTGCCTTCCCCTTTAGTAATGTTCTCCACATAAAATGTGTTCAGGTTTCTTTGCAGTCATTAATCACCCAGTTAAAAAAAAAAAAGAGGGCAATGTAAAATATATGCCAATGAAGATATTTTTACCCCAGGTTTTTTATTGTGCTTTGTCTATAAATGGGAAGATATATATGTGTTTACATGCAAAATCACCTTCTTAGCTCATAAAATAGCTTTAGTAGTGCTGCTACCTAATTTTCCTGTTTTGTCTCTTTTCCTAAAAACATTTTAAAAAATGTAAGAAAAATGTTATGTTTTTCCTATTAAAACCACAAAACTACAACAGAGAATGGAGAAAGATGTTTTCATGATCATAAGATTAGAGCTTAGAATATAGAACTTTCTATAAATCAATAAGAAAGATTATAAATGATATCCAAAAGCATACTATGCACAAGTAAGTTGTAAGAATAAACTAGTCCTAGACAGTCATAGATGTAGCAACATGAATAAATATCTAAACTTGTTAAGTAAGGTAAGTTCTAAGTACTTATTCACAGTGGGTATAATAAATTTATTTATATTTAAAACTTGAGCAAATACTATAAATGTATATAGACAAATATATGTTTCCAGAAGGGAGATACCAGGGAATTGGACATCTAGTTATTTCTGTAACTTTTTTTAAATGAAAAACCTAAATTAAATGCAACAAAACATGTATATCTTTAAAATGTAGGAGATGCATTGGGTTAATTAAAATATGTTCAGTGTTTATATTTTAGATCATAAGGCTCTTCCTCTCTGAGATATAAAATGCTGCCAGTGTTGCTTTGTATTACTCTAAGCAGTAGGAAAACAAGATTCTTATTATTTTTTAAACTTCTTCTCCCCTTGGTTTGCTGACCTTCGCATCAGTCATCTCTGGAAACACCACACGGACACACCTAGAGGTGAGTTTCACTCATCTCCTGGTATTCCTTTCAGACCAGTCAAATGAACTGTCACATGGCTGAAGAAGAGAATTCTCTAGTCTATTCATCTGGAAAGCAACATTAAGCCTCAAAGCCAGATTCTCATGTCAACTTAGAGCTGGCAGCATAAACAGATGATTACACATGCATAATAACAAAGTTGAGTTTTTATTTACTGTCTTTATTTGGTGGCTGGTGTGTTTTTTCTATAATGCGGCTTGTTTATTAGTACCATTAGTCATACAAACTGCTTCAGTCAGTTGAGTTTTAAACAAAATCACAGTTTTCAGTTATGAATATGGACTATTTGATTATATCTTTATGACATTGTTATTGTAAATTTCTCCCTACTGTACACTCACTTTATTTTTGGTCCCTGTGTGTAATTTTCAAAAGAGAAATAGCATGATAGCTCAGAAGCAGTAAAATATTTGACGAGGAATGCATGCTGGATTAATATTGTAGCAACAGAAAGCAAAATTTGGGGAATGTTTTATAGTGTCCCAAAGTTTCAGATTTCATTCTATACAGTCTGTTGAGGGACCCTCTCCAAAAAAAAACAGTCTTTGAGACACAGCTATATAGTTTAGGAAATACTATTAGGGCAATTATATACAATGCTATTCTATGTTGGTTTATTTTTTATCATTTATGGTGTTTTGATGCATTTGATATAATTTTTGTTTCTATTTTAGTTTTACTATTTTTTTGTTTTACTGTATTTGGAGATATTACAAATAAAAGTGAATCAGATAAAATGTCTACCCTCAAGTGTCGCATACTCACAGAGAGACTCAGACATTAACATACAATGTTACATTTACCAAAAAAATAATATATAAAAGGCAAAGGGTTTGTACAGAAAGGAATGAAGTTTGTATGAGGGAAGTGAGAAGAGGTACCCTCATTAGAATATAACGGTGATCTTCGTGTGGGCCTTGACATATAACTTTTGCCACAAATGGTATAAATATGTGAAGAACCCCCCAAAATGTCAAATGTCTGGGTCATTCCTGTGGTTTTCTGTTGACAGACTGAGATAGAGGGGCAGACGATAAAGGAGTAAAAGTTCCAGGAAAAGTGTTGTTCTTGATCCTCCATAGCATTATTAATGTATTTTTTTATTTGAATTTTTCTGGTTTCAAGCAACAAAAACCCCCAACTCATAAAGGCTTTATCTATAAAGGGAAATCATTTCACCATGAAAGTGAAATGCCAAGGGCTAATATCAGAAAAGAAATCCGGATTCTAGATCCAGATGACATCATTTATTAAGGCAATCATATAAAATTGCTTGGGGATTCAAGATGGGGTTTCGAGGGGCTTAAAAAGATTGTTCATCTTCCCTCTATGACTTCTTGTGACCTCATGGACTTAGGGACAATGAGGACACTGTAGATCCAGCAAGAGCACTGTCTCTGATGAGGAGAGCTGTGTCGCCTCTGGTCAGCAACCAGCCTGATTTCTTCCATTTTCCTTTTGGCCTCCAATGTGTGTGGAACCTAACTTTGGAAAGAATCAGTGTCCTTTGAGAACTGCTCATTTTCACACTGTGGCAAAGCTAGAGCCCTATGGAATTAATGTATTTCTTGAGAAGATTTGGGGTGCCATTACTTTCTATGTCAGTCAAAAGAAAGCCAAGGAAGAATGTATAAAATAAGTCAGATTTTTCTTAAGCACTGCTAACTAGATTCTTTATTTCTTAGTAATTTTACAATAAATCCCAAGGGATTTGTCTATAATACATATTTTATTTATGACTTTTAGAGTCCACAAACTTGCTAAATAATTCAGTGTGCAAAGCCTTCTCGTTACTGTTAGCATAAAACCACTTTAGAAGATAGTTTTTTTATTACTATTTTCCATCCACAGTCTCTACTACAAAGTTACTTATGTAATAAATCATTGTTATTTACCAAATACATAAGGAATCCATACTAGTCAGACAATGCTAGGTATTCAAACAAAAACAGATGAGACACTGTATTACCACAACTTTTAGATTAACCACTTAATACTATTGCTGCCCACACTTAAAAGGAATTCAGATTTTAATAAATTTACTACAGTACACTCAAAGAAATATGATAGTGATAGTCTATAAAAATAAATCACAGAGAAAGAGAGGTCATTCTATGATAGATGAGGAAATTCAAACAGAAGCCTCACATATTAGATGATTGTTTAGAGTAACTCATATAACATATATAAATTGTTTACTTAATATAACTATATTATAACTCATATAACTACTCATACTTATATAGTAACTCATATAACTATATAAATTGTTTACTTAAGAGAGTAGAAAAATAACTCAGTCTCTCTCTCTCTTTCTTTTTCATGTTTACCAATGAAAATGTTTAAGTACTTTTCAGTTTTACTTTGGTTGAGTTCTATTATATTTGAATATATTATAGTTTTTTCCCTTGAATTGCTTTTCTTTGAATAATTTTAATTTTTGTATATACATTTGTTAGTGAATGATAATAAAGTTATACACTTTTTTAAAAAGATTTTTTATTCAATTAAATGAAAATCTGAAAGAGTAGGCAAAAGACCAAAAAGCATAATAAATCAGACATGGTAGCTCAAGCTTATAAGTCCAGCTACTTCTGAAGGAGGCTGAGGCAGAAGGATTACGAGTTTGAGGTCATCATGGGCAATTTAGAGACTGTCTCAAAATAAAAAATAAAGAGAGTGGGAGATGTTACTCAGTGTTAGAGTGTCCCTGGGTTCAATCTCCAGCACCTTAGAATAAGAAGAAAAAGAAGAAGGAGAAGGAGAAGGAGAAGAAATAATATGAACTGTGAATAGAAAAACTGTAGATTTTTAAAAAATGAAATTAAATTTGAGAAACAAAAAATGTAGATACTAAAATTTAATACTAAGCAGATGGTTCAACACAAAACTAGACACTATAATAGAAAAAACAGTTAATTGAAAGAAAAGAATGCTGCAAACATGACTACTTAAATGAATTATCATGTATGTATGATTTTAAAGAGTTTTATTTAAAAAGGACAGAGATAAAAAAGAAAAAATATAAATAGAGCTTATTTCATGTAACTGACAAGCTGATTTCAAATTTAAGTGAAAAAGTAGTCTAAATATGAAAGACAAATTTGAAAAAAGTAGACTAACAAAAAAAAATTGAAAAGAACAGAAAAGACATACGGTTATATGGTTATTTTTTGGTTAAAAAAGTGGAAAACTAAAAAAGGGAAGAAAAGGATAAAGAGAAAAAGAAAGGAGTTTTCTGTAAAGATAAGTTGATAGTAATTAAATATATTCCTATAGATTTATAGTGCCTAAAACAGTGGTTCTGGTAAATTAAAGTATGAATAAATAATAGAACAGAATAAAGTTTGTGAAAAATAAAGCCACAAAACTGAAGCTATAGCTCCTGAGTGATGTGCAATGTAAACCAGTAGAAAAGATGTGACTCTCCACATAATGGTGCTGAAACAACCCTCTGTCTATGGGAATAAAAATAAAATTTGGATCTTTATTATAGATGAAACATAAAGATTTCATCTCAATTAGGCCAAAACATAGACTTGAAACTGTAAAGCATTTCAAATGTTTAGATACTATATTTTTTAAAGTTGCTAAAAATGTATAGCATCGGAGCTGGGGGTAGCTCAGTGGTCGAGTGGTTACCTAGCCTAGTGGCAAAGTGGTTACTTGTATGCTCAAGGCCTTGGTTCCCAGTACCAGTTAAAAAAATAGAAGAAAAACATGTATATAATATCAAAAATTTCCTCAATATGCATCATTTTAATCTATCTAGATATGTTTAGTATCTTTTCCATTGAAACACATTTTCATGTACAGTGTTGTTTTCTTTTGCTTTTCACTAGGAGCTAATTCTTTAATTAAAATATAATTCTAAAATTGTCCAACTTTGAATTGACTATTGAACAATAGTCTATGCATTGTTCAAAGCTCAAAATATAAATAACACTTAGATGCATTAATTATAGCAATAAAGTCTTTAAACTTCAAACAATTCATTGGATAATATATTTATATTTCTAGAATTTTTTCTATGCCTTTTACAATCTGTCATTCTAAAGCAATACATTTTCGGAGTATATTCTTTGAACATACTCATTTTTGTGTGTGTGTGAGATGGTCTCGCTATGTAGTTCAGCCTGAATTCACTATGCAGCCCACGCTGGCCTCGAACTCATGAACAATTCTCCTGGCTCAGCCTCCCTAGTGCTGGGATTACAGCGTGTGCCACCCCACCCGGCTCTTTGAACACACTCTTAAATCTTTGTCTAAAATAGCTGTATCACTCCCCCATCCATAATCCCTACCAAGAAATCTTCATGGTTTCCTCATGAGATTCTGTACTATTTTCAAGCACCATTTTTATCATCTGCTGTTGTGAACAGACACCCCTAAAATTCAGTGTCTTAAGCAACCACCATTTAATTACTGCCCAAAATACCACAGGCAAGAAATTTGAGCAGGAACGGGGTTTGGATAGTCTCAGCTTCACATGACAGTATCTGCTCAGCAGAAGTGGTTACATGACTTGTAGGGTCAGTGCAAAAGAAATATGTGGGAATTTGTTCTTAAATTATTAAGGCTTTCTAGTTGACAGCAGAGCTGCAACCCAAGCAAAGGGTCCTGAAACCATGGGGATCTTCTGTGAGACTGCTCAGGTCACACAGCCATGAAGACTGACTGGAACATCCAAGATGGCTTCCTCACTCCAATAGCTAATGCCTGAAGTAGGATGGTTGGAAAAACTAGAGGTTGGCTGGGATGGCTCAGCTGGCTCACATGTCTGGGGCCCTGTTCTTGGTTCTCTGAGTTCTGTAGCTCCAGGATTTCCACCTTTTCACATGGCGCCTGATACAGCTGCTGATCCTGGTTTAAGTTTCCCATTGCATGGAGGCTGGGTTCCGAGATGAAGAAAAGTGAATCACCTGTTTTTTAAAATCTGGATTGAGAAGCCCTCTGCAATCTTTGGACCAGCCAAGATTCAACATTATGGGATTTGAAAGCTTATAATAAGCTCAGTGTTTCTATCATGTGGTTTGAAAATTTATCTTATCTTTCCTAAAATAACAATATGTAACACTGCAATAATTTTATTTTCTCAAATTATCATTGAGTCTTTGAAAAAATAGTTGTCATTACTACTGAAAACCTACAAATATAATTATCTTTAAGAAGTTTGCATAAAACAATATTGAATGGGATTTTCCCTCCTGCTCTGTTATTTTGGAAATCTGAAACTGGAGGTAAAAACAGACTAAGTAAGTACTAGTACATTCTAAAGAGAGCCAAGAAGAAAAAGTAGGGGAACCAGCTCCTATTTTTTCTAGCTCCAGAGGATCTGGAATGGGGAAAACAAAAGTGTAGTCCTCAGGCTCTTGGAATGGGCAATCAGGAATTTTCCGTTCTGCTTGGAGAATGGAAGATTCCTTCTCCAGTGGGTGGGGTACTCCCCCCAGTCACTGTTACTCTTAATTCCATGGGGAGAGCTTCCAGGCTGTCCCCAGAACCAAGGCAGCTTTACCATATCTAGCTGTCCCCAGAACCTGGCAAGGAGGCTCTCTTTGTTTGTTTGTTTTGGACAAGAAAATTGATTTTAGATTATCACTCTTCTCTAGTCTGGTTCTTGGCATTAGTTCTGCCAGTCTTGTTTTAAATATGCAAAACTTAGCTTTAGAAATTCCAGGTGAAACCTTTTCTCTCAAAGTAAAGCCTGTTATTTGGAAATCAAAAACACTTCCATTTCAAGCAATTGTTTGCAGTGTGAGCCTCTGAAAGCCCAATTAGGGATTTAAAGGCAGAGTGCAAACACCTGTGTGTGTGCACATATGGACAGGAAACAGAAGGAAATGTTATCACCAGAGCAATGGGTACAAGGAAGTCAGAAGAACATTATTGTATTTAAACCCATTAACTGTTATCCAAAGGCTGGGACAATTGGTTCAGAGAGCCCTGCGGGAGCATAACCAAAATACAAACCCCATTGTTCTGACAATGCTTCAATCCAAGCATGTTTTTGCTCTTGTTTTCTATGTCACCAAATTCTCTCAAATATGATGTCAAAGTATTAGTTTTAGACTTCACAAGACCTCTTCCAACTGGACCCTGCTCCTAAGAGTACACTTAGCCATGAACACCTGAGGAGTAAGCCATCCAGGAGTCTAGTTCACTCATGGTCCAGTTGCATTTCCAGGAGTCTGCTAATTCAGTCAAGTTGGCAATTAACATTACCTGACACACAATTTCTTTTCTGGTAAGTTTTCTTTCTACAGAAGGGAGAAAATTTTGCCAGACCACATTAATAAAGGCAGAAGAGAGCTTTAACCTCTATATTTTACTTGTTTTCTGAAAGTCTTCAGACTTTGCGATTGTGCTGAGTAGATCTTTTCTATAATAGACCTTTTCCCACTGGGCGTCATATGCTTTTGGAAGGTACATCTCTCCTATCTCTCTTTCCCTGTCTTCTGCTTGCTGGCTGCCATGAACTTTAATTTTGTTCCACCATACCTTTTGGCCATGATGTTTCTGCCTTTGAATCAGCTTGCTATGCACTGATGTCTCTGAAACTGTGAGTCAAATTAAACTCTTCCTTTAAGTTGCAGTTTCATATATTTTTTTCCAAACAACCAGAAAGCTGACCAATATAATTTGTAAGGTACTTTTGTCTAGGGCTTGAATAACAGAAAATAAATAATATTTAACTAATAAAATAAAATATTCTCAATATTTGTAAAAAGTAATTTGCTCTAAGACTTTTATGTCTTATTTTTTTTTAACTATAACCTCATTTTGAAGATTTACAATAAAAATTTTCCACGCTAGTTGAAATAACATTCTAATACTCTTGGCCTACTAAAATGATAATCTACTTGTACTCTTCAACATTATTTGAAATGGAGGAGACAATATTGTTCAATTATACATGTGAAAATTCAAACATTGTACTAAGACATACACACAATAACAGATTCTCATGTGATACACTTCACCTGAAGAACTTTTAAATGTAAGTCTCATAAAAACCAATTATGCTTTGCCTGAAGGCACCTAAGAAGTTTCTCATACTTGGGGATTTGTTAAATGACTTTTCTAAATATGTCATGTGTTTTTATATTTACTTTAATTTCAAATTGGATCTCATGATGTCTAAAATGGAATTAACATTTTTAATACCATGAGTTATACCCATTGACATTTTATCATACTCTCCATTATTTAAATTGGGCATATACAAACACTTTCTCAAGTCTATATGTGATTTCTGTATCTTTGCATGCTTTTTGTTTCCAAAAATTATAAAGTGTATTTGAAAATAAACATATGTAACATTCTAAGTTTTATGTTTCCCAGAGTATAATGTATCCCAAACAAAAACTTCATGTTGATCAAAATCAGTCTATCATTACAGAGAGGGACATTCAAGCACTTGGATTGTTTTCTTTTTTGTGGTCCTGGGAACTGAACCTAGGGCCTCATGCATGGTAGATATGTGCTTTACCACTGAGCTATATGCCCAGCCGAAGAAATACATTTGAACAAAGTTCAACCTAAATAAAGACATTTCTGGCAACTTGCCAAGTATTAATTAAAATGTGTAAAATTTCTACACTTTAATCTTCCAGATTTGTTCTCCACCTCTTTCTTTCCTGTTTTCCTCCACAGAAGAACTGTATCGAATTGCTCCCTAGCCTTCCGATTTTCCCTTGATGTCGGCCCACAGGAAGCACAAGCAGAAGTCTGGGATGTGTGAAGAAAGCAATTCTGGCAAATTTCCCCCGTGCCCTTCTGGCCTGCTTGCCCCCTTAATGAAAGTCACAATTTCTACCACACGTTTTTCTCCAAATAGTTATCCTTTCTGGGTCCTGGTAACTACTCAGGGTACTCCTATCCATTCAGGTATAGGAGTACCAATGATATCTCAAATCATCCTTGAAGGTGTGATAGTTAACTGATTGTGTCAATTTGAGTAAGGAACATCCAGCTAAATTGGCTCAGCATGGTTCTGGGTGTGGGAGACCCACATCAGGGAGGATTGTTGCCAAAGTGGAATAAAAGGGTAATTAAGAAGGCAGGCTCGCTTCTGTTTTCTCAGAGGAGCTCCAGTCTTCCCTTTTACCTTGGACATCTCTTGGCGTCCACCACAGACCCTTCAACCTCCTGATACGACTGCAGGGGACAGCACAGTGAGGTCCAGGCCTTCGACTGGGACTGGATCCTTGGGATCCCCAGCACTCAGCCCTTTTACATTCTTCCCCACCTAACTCTGTGGGTGGCCATTGCAAGCCATCTTGTAAATTCTTACCTATTTGTAAGTCTTTCATTAAATCTGTTTCTCTAGTAAGCACTGATTGATACAGAAGGTAATTCTATTTCTTTTCTTTCTTTCTTTGAGATAGGTTCCACTATGTAGCCCAGGGTGACCTAAACTCATGGCAATCCTCCTATCTCAGTTGTAATCCAAGTACTGGGATTAAAGGTATGTACTACCGTACCCAGTGAGTGAAACTGTATTTCTTAAACTGCCTATACCTTTATAAATAATCTTTATGTTTAGTGTTCAGTTCTTCTCAAATTGTCTGATTTGAACAAGCCATTTATTTTATTCAGGGCTCTTATTAATACATACAATTTCTCCCTTACTATTTCAAAATATCTGTACAGGTTAGCAGTTTTTTTTTTTTTTTTTTTAGCTCAAGGAAACTTTGTTGTTTTTATACATAAAGTCAAAGGTCAACTCATGGTTAGTTTCCATCAAAATCATGCAGTCTCAATTGCCATTAATTATGCATTTGTCTTGATAGTAGCTAGAAAATATCTCTTTAATATCTAACTTAATCTCTCTTCGATACCATAATAATGTTGTATTATCTAGACTCCCTGCTGTTCAGTAATGAGAATGTTCCTCTATTGTTTATCTTCCCTCCTGAGAATTTTAGTTTTATTCTTTCTTGAAATTCCTTCAGCCATTGGCTTCACCTCCCCCAACTTTAAGTTTTCTTAATGGCTAGGACTAAATGTTTACCTAAGATAATTAAAAGGGTAGTAATTCCTACATAAATGTAATTTTTGGAATGCCAAATAAAATAGGTTCCTACAGGCAACTACATTAATCTACGTTCCTACAAAATAGCACAGATCATGATAATATCATGCACTATAAGACTGTAGACAAAATCCAAGGTTGGAAAATCTAGATTTTTCCATAGCCATGTTATATCACTTGTTTTCAGAAGTCAGCAATATTTGAAATCCCAAAAAGAAAAATTTAACATACTCAAAAATGCTAACAGGTTATGACCAGGGCCCAAAATTTACTGAGATAAATCAAATCTGTAAGCTCCCATGGCTGGTGCATTCTCCTAATATGATAAAGGACAGGATCATATTACTCTAAAGTTAGCTTTTTCTACACTCTCTGGTATTAAGCAGCTAAGGCACCTGATGATATCAAGTTTGCTAAGAGAATCCAAGTCCCTAAATCAGCATTTCTACCTCCAGTCACACACAGCTTTAATATCTTCTATAAACTATCACCAGAATGCTTTTTCTAAAATGAAATTATCTTATTATAAGACTTAAAGTACCTCTGATTCCTTCCAAGATGCAGCTCAAACTCTGACCAGTGTTTTCCAACACATTGAGCTTTTTTTTTTTTAACTTTCTCATAGTTACCTGCTTTTTCAGCCTTGATCACAACATTCCTGAATGACCCTCTCCACCCTGCCTGTCTACACGCCACCTAATCATCTTTCTTTCCTTCCTTCCTTCCTTCCTTCCGGTACTGGGGATCGAACTCGTGACCTTCCACTGGCGAGGCAGGCTGTGGAACCACTAAGCTAAATCCCCAGCCCAATCACCTTTCAAAGTCAGGCTCACATTTTGACAGTATGACTGGTTTCTAAATTGTTAGCATGTCTTTTGCTGCAACATGAAAAATGTATTTGTTTCAGTGCCTGACCTGCACTTATTTACTTATTACATGGGTCTCCCTGTACTGGACTATGAGTTCCTTAGGGTAGTGGCCTGCGTATTAATCACCATTTCACCAACAATGGCTCCATGCCTGGCGCTAGAAGCACTCAATCCCGAGTGCCGAACGAAGATGGAATTCTGGGCCAGGTCTGACCTCCATCATTCCTACTCTCAGTTCACTTGGTTTAGTTCATGGAGCAAACTTTGTTTTTAAGTTTTGAACTTAACTAAATGAAAACATGTTTCCAGATGCAGGAGAAGAAACAGTTATTCCCTACAAAAGAATTCCAATTCAAAAATGTAAAAATTGTGAATGTAAATAGAAAATTATTACAACACTGGAGTAATAATTGCTACAGGTAAGACTCACTAGTGCATGTTAAAATTACTGGATGGAAGTTTAAGGAGAACCAATATGTGCACAGTCTCAAAGCATCTCCCCGAAATATTTCTTAATTAGAAAGGGGAAAATAGTAATTTTACAGTGACAGACAACATCTTTTCCAAGTTAACCTCACCACTATGAACTCATGATAGGTCGCCAGTACACTGCAGTGAGAAACGTGCTTTATTTAGGTGGTCTTTCTTTATTATGTGATCTTTCTCCCCAAATTCACAACTCTACTGTAACTGTGAGAAGACAACAAACTCGTTGTGCAACATTCTACAAAATGTTCTAGTGAACCATTAGTGTTCAAAAGTGTCGTCACTATAAACGGTGAGGAAAGACCAAGGAACTGTCACACGTTAGAAGAGACTAAGGAGACAATTGCTATGTGGAATTTGGGACTAGGAAAACAGACATTATATGAATAAATGCTATATACCAGTTGAAAATAAAGATAAATATGTAAATAAATAAATTTCTTTTCTCTTGATAAAAATAACACTAGAAATGTCTTATTTCCTTAAAGAAAAATCTATAGCCAGACTGTGGTTCTTAACTACAGCTATTGTTTTCCTTGTATTTTGACTCATATTGAGTCACAGACAAACTTTATTAACAGATTAACTGCAGTTAAGAGTTTCAGTAGTTTTACCTGTTTTTCTGTATAGCTATCATGTATTTTATTCTGATTGACTGGACTATGCTCAGTGTTTTACATTTACTAGCTCAATTCATTTTGGTCACAACTCTATTTTAGAAATGAGAAAATTATTAAAGGAAGATAATTTATTTAAGATTTCACAGCCAATAATTACCAGAGTGGAGATTCTACCTTAAAGTTTTTTAATCCAAAGCTTGTGCTTTAAAACTTCATGTTATGCTATGTCCTTTGAAAATCAGAAGCTTAAAGTTCACTTTTATAATATCTGAAGTTTAATTTAGTAAACAAAATGTTGGCCATGAGAGCTTTGTTGAAACTTTAAGAAATCTCTTATAATCCCATACATTCATTAACACAATATTATTTCTCTTCCAAACTCATGACACATTACGTTATTGTTTAATTAATCAATTTAAATAGTATGAAAATGTATTATGTTCTTCACTTGTATAATGTACAGGTTTTCAAACATAACATTGCAGATAGGGATGTTCATTTAAATGTTTTTTAGTAATTTATTGTTATTGGGAAGTAGATGATCTTTACCTGCACTATTAGTCTATGTGAAGGATCTGGTAATTTGGAAAATAGTTCATTTTTGAAACTGAACAATGGTCCTGTGCGGTCACACCCTTTGTAAATCAGTCAATTTCCATTCAACTGATAGATAGCACTTTATCTGTGTATGCTCGCTCTCAGATTGCCCAGCGAGACTGTTGACTCAGAACCACATGACAAATCTGTTCTAGCCATTCTTGCTACAGACTGCCTTTTACAAAAAAGCCACTGTTAAAGTTATTTTACCCCTGAAATGAAAAAGATACTCAGTGAGAGAATGTGTTTTGTTGCTGCTTTGTGACAGGAGCCAATGTCCCCTTTGCATTTTGAAGTACGATGACGTTTTCCCAAATCACATTATGCCAGGCTCAAGCGTAGAGGTGCCTCGCTTCGTTCTGCTTCTCTGTAAAGCCCCATTATCCAGCATGAGCAAATTCCGATATGGGATTTTGAAAAGAATTAAGAAATTAGCATTCTAGTGAAAGTCTTCAAATCATAATTTTCAAATACAAAGTTTTCTTTTGCCAAAAGTTATTTTTAGGCCATTTATTTTCTAGTGGATTGAGGGGAAAAAATAACATAATTCTATTTGCAATGAACTTTGTCCTAAATTTGTTTTTGTAGTATCTGAATCCTCCAATGAACAAAATATTTTCTAAACTCAGTGGGTTTTGACACAAATATAACTGCTCTGAGCAAACTTTTGAGGCCTGCAAATGCTTCCTTACTCCTGTCCTGGTCAGTGAGCCGGCCTTGCCCTCCAGCCCCGAGCTGCTTTCATTTGGGCACAGCTAGAGTCCTCATGAGACACTCACCCATTAGGACCCAGAGTATAGCACAAGTGAACTGGAAGCAGAAGCAGGACCTTGAAGCCTGGCGAAGATCCGTGCCTTTGCTCATTTCTACTGCAGAGTAGGGCTCTTGTATTCCAAGGACTACTTGCACCTGCAGGTCTCGCAGGATAATGGCCCTTTCATTCTTAGCAATAACTAGGGACTGAACAAGTGGTGATTTAACGGGCTAGAAGGGTGAAGAAGTCAGGTCTTCTCAAGATGGAGAGGCATCCTCTTTAAGCATCAGACGAAAAAGAATGGAGTTCAAGTAAATAGATGTATAAGCTTAACACGAAAAGTTTTGAGGTCAAAGGTAGGAAAGAGAAAGACAAGATGAGAAAATTTAACAGAGTGGTTCCAAAGTCCACTTGCAAAGATAAGATGGAAAGAATATGATAAAAATTCTGAATGGAGGAGAACTTGCTCCAGCAGATATTTTAAACAACTGTAGACTGAAGTTACTGATAGTGTTTTATCATAGGAATGCACTGCCAGATAAATGAGGACTATCTCATGTTGTGTGTTCATGTAAATTAGCGCCTGTCTTCCCAGCCACTGTAGCAGCAGGCTCTGCCGGTGCTTGGCTGGGAGTTGAAGGTAGCTTTTAGCTGGAGAAGACCCGTTTCTCCAGGGGATGAACTCCCCTGGCCCAACTAGCAGGGAATCCTGGCTGGAAGTCAGCCTGAAATGGGCTTCTTGAGAAGTTTTATTATACTGTGCATGCTCTTTGGTAACATTTGGGAGTCCTGCATAAACAGATCTTATTCTATATCTCAACATATGATAAAGATTACTTCTGAAATCACTGAACAATGGATCATCCAATATGTGAAGTTGGATATGGGGGTGAGGGGTATGGGGAAATGCCCCATCTTTATACTCCACACCCAAGTAAATTAGCAAAAACAAAACTACATGATATTAGATGAAAATATAAGTGATTAGTTTTGGAGAAATATTTTTATAAGTGTTAAAAAGAAACCCTGGAAACCATAGAAGACTACATAGAAGGGACGTTGCTTATTGGAGTCTCCCAGCGATCTCAACAAGCTTTGGAAGGCATAGAGCAAACAGAAATGGTGCTCCCGGTTCTGGGTGATGTTCTGGGTGATATAGGTGATGTTTATTTCGTTTTTGTACTTGCCTGCGCTATTTTTGTTTTTTTACAATGTACATGTTTCATGTTCTTAATCAGGAAGATGAAAATGAGTAGTTTTCTTTAATGAGAGATAAAGCAATGGGAGTCTGAAAGTAAATAATTCAACTGGGACTCATATTCCTAGGAACTCGAAGGATATTTGGCTGGGTTGCACATAACATACAGAAACACGGCATCTTTTCAATTCACACGACTGGGATTTTAATTCCATTTGTTTTTGTATTTCTTGTCTTAAAAAGTTGTCAAGTTATTTATGTGATTCATTTGCTATAATGTAAAGCTAAATGATCGGCATATTTTTGTAATAACAGCAATAAATTTATTCTGAATATAAATGACAAGCAGTTTTCAGTCTTGATGTTCTTTTAGTTCAAGCAACAGAAACTTCAAACTGGCTTGAGCAAGAAAATTTTAAAATTATCAGAAAGCTTCTGAGGTTTCATGAATGTCTTTTTTCAACTATGAATATGATGAATGTGATGAATTTTCAAGTCAAAATCCAAGGCATTCAGGATGAGAATTAGGTATTTTCTATTGGCCATGCACTGCCCTTCTCCTTGGCATTTCTCTCTTCACTTCCTGGGGCACGCTATGAATCTCATTTAAAATCTTGTTCTGTTTGGTTTCAGTGTTGCTTAAAGTTGGGTTCTGACATCCTTGAGATTTTTATACCTCAGCCATTTCATAAAGCAGCTCATCTCAAAAGTCAGGATATAAAAATTACAAACGAGTAGTGAGTTTTGAGACCTTAAACATCGGAAGAAAATGAGAAAATGAGTAATTTTCAGCTCTGTATGCAATGGTTGGAGAAAGTTATGCAGATTCATGCTCCCAAGTCATCCGTCCATGGTAGATGAATTTTTCAGCTATAATTTTTTTTTCTGTTTAGTCAACACCCAAGTCTCGTGGGGGAGATCTCTAGAAGAAGGATACATATGTTTTGAGAAACTGTTTTAACAGCTAACTGAGGGAGAGACTGCAGTAGTAGAGAACTCTCACTGCAGAAGATTCAGTCTTTTCTCTAAGAACCAGAGCATGTGTTACCTCTACAAAAGCCCAGGGGACTCTCAATGTTGAGTTAGGTGAGAAAGCATTTAAGTCTTTCTCTTTACTACCAAAGAGGCAAATGAGCCAGAAATATGTACATGCTATGAGCTTTTTTAAATTAATTAATAGCATGGCACCTATACTTTTAATCTCTGTACTCTGATTCGTTTTTTGGCCCTGTAAAACAGAAGCAGAAGTAAAATCTATTGAGGACTGGTCTAGGGTTTCTCCGACTAGGGTCAGCATACCTTAGGCATTTGTTGATGTGTTCTTGAGAGTCTAGAATTTTCTATGAAAGTCCTTTACTACTGTGTTTAAAACAAAAAGAAAAGCACATATTTGTAACATAATGGATCAATCATCTGGTTAACTCCCTTATTCCCTAGTACTAAGCTACCATTTTTTTTTATTTTTATAATCATGTTGATAACAAGTGATTATCTAATCGGTATTTAATTTTAGAGATTGTTCATAAATTAGTTGTTTAAAGGTTATTTATAGAAAAAGCAACTAGTATTGTCCTCAGATTAATGTTTCCACTGTAAAGTTTTTAAATGCGTGCTTAAGTGTTGTAATAAGGAGGAAAACAATTAAAAGAGGACAATGAGCCAGGTCTCAAGAGGCCCCTTTTCTGGCCCTAGCTTTAACATCTCCTAACCATGCGATTTTAGGAAAATCACTTTAAGATTCCTGAACTTCACTTACCTTGTAGTCAAAATACGTGCAGTCAGAGCTAGCTGACCTCTCAACAGTTTTCCTTTGCATATTGTCACAGAATTAAGTATTTTCTAATGGCCATGTGCTGCCAGGGTTATACAACAAATCTTTCTTAACTCCAAGAGCATCCCAGGGAAGAAAAGCGACTCCGTTAGTTACAAGGTGTTGGGGAGGGGGGTTCCCAGCATTATCTGTCACTTCTGTGAAATAGGGCAGCTGTAAGACCAGTCTGTATGGAGTTCCTTTTTCACCTGACACTCTTCTAACTCCTGTGCCAGCAACTGCGCGTCTGGGAGGTGGAGTACTAATTCCTTTCGCCTGGCCTGTTGTAATCCAGCAGAAGTGTCCTGGGGGCAAGGGGAGGCGCAAGGCTGGAAAATGAAATGGAATCCGGCCTTCCTGATCCTCTGGCCTGGATGCCACTGTCGCACACTATAAATGCTAATGTTGTAAAACGCCTTTTTACGTCTATCTTCACATTCAAACTCAGATGTGGTGCACGAAGTTCTGAGAAGCAACTCCAGACACCTCAGCAAAGACCCCCTCATCCTGTGAGAATTCTCAGCCCATGAGAACAGCAGTTCTCCGCTCCCCTAGGAGGAGGTTTTCTCTGGAACCCAGCAGAGTCCTAAATTCTGAGGTAAGCATGCGCATGGGTAAGCAGAAGTATGATGTGGGGGTTGAGATCATTTTCGTGCCAAAAAGAAATCAAAGCCATCCCAAAGTGCAAAGATGCAGGCTGAGTTTAAAAGATGGGGAAAACAGTCTTTAGTGTTGCTGTCATAGCAGCCACTGTGCCAGTGTTTGCTTGACAAGGACTACAAAGAAGGCCTGCTTCACTCACGGTCCCGCATTGCTCGTGACACCTTTCCCTGCACTGAGCCCCAGAGGTGTTTCCACGTCGCGCCTGAAGTCACTCAGGCAGACGCACAGTGCCGACCCGAGCCTCCGGAAGGCGGTTCTAGAGGCACAGGCCCGGAGGGGTGCGGCGGCACGGTCTGGGCTTCCGTCCCGGCTCGGAAGGGTGAGGGGCCGCCCTCCTACAGATCCGCTGCCCCGCCCTGCACCCGGCTCGGCACGCGGGCGGGACGGAGCCCTCGGGGCGCGCGGCCGGCAGCCGGCAGCACCACGCTCCGGGGAGGTCGGAGCCGGCGGAGCACACAGGCCGGCTGGGCGCGACTTGGAGTCCTGAGCCTCGGCGCCACCGGCACCAGTGGTGGCTGCAGCTGATCCCGAGGAGGAGGGAGGGGACCGCAGCCGGGTGCCGAGCCTGGCGCCGCGTGGACGCCGCCGAGAAACTTTGGCCGTGCAGCGCCCGCAAGGTACCGGGGCCGCGCGGGATCGGGGTCCCCGGGGTGGTCAGCCCAGCCCGGGGCCGCGCGTCGCCGCTGCACTGCAGGTTGTGAATCGAGGACCGCGGAGCGCGCAAGCGGGAGGCTGGGACCTGTTGACGCCGCCGTGCCGGGGCTCGAGGGGGTACGGGAGCTCGGCGAGGTCGGGGCGCCCGGGTCCCTCGGAGCTTTTCGCGGTAACTTCGGTGCTGGGGCCGGGCAGGAGCGCGGAGGGCGGACCGGTTCCGCCAAGGGTGCGGGCACCACGGGGTCGAGCGGGAGACCCGTGCCGGGCGCAGCCCGGTCACCTCCGGGCGAACTTCTCCGGCTCTGCCGCCTTTGTTGGGGGAGACGCGGGCCTGGGGGCGGGGAGGCGCGCAGCCCTTGGAGGCGGCGCTGGGAGGGTCCCGGCTCCGGGGCGCGGAGACCCGGGACCCCTGCACCCGCGCTGGCCGGGTCCGCTGCGCGTGGCCTCCCGCGCTCTTGGCGCGGTCTCGGCCTCCTCGGTTCCGAGGGTGCAGTGCTGACTTCCCCGAGGGCTGGAGGAGCCTCGGGCGGGCTGGTTTTCTTGGAATGTGTTTATGGGGCTGCATGGGCTCCAACAGGAAGCTGGACGCTGCCGCTGGAAATAGCGCGCCAAGGTAGAGTAAGGCAGACTTAGCCGGCTTGTTGGGCTTGGCCGGCCCACTCGGTACCTTGGGCAAACTCCAAGTGCGGGTTGGCGGTCCCTGAGTCCTAGTTTATTTTCCTAATTTAGCTCGCCTTGCTTTCATTTGCAATCGGACCTTTAAGGGTACTATTTCATTCTGCAAGTTTGACAGAATAGAGTTCAATCGATTGGGAAAGATTGAATACATTTATTTGGTGCCTCCATTTAAAAAGATGTTGCCCCAGCATTTGAGGGAAGAAGAAGTTTTGGAAAATGTTTTGCTTATGAGTATCTTATTTATAGGGCTAACAGGAGAACAGGATGTGGCTGCTTTTGTCTACGGTACCACATGGGTGATTAGGTCCTAAAGGAGGGGCGATTAGGAGGAGACCGAGTGAATTCGAGGAGCTAGGAAACTCTTGAGAGGAATTGGAAATTCTTCAAGTTTGCAAATCGCCCCCTCTGTCTGCCAGCCTCTCCCCGCGTTTAGACTAGTAGCCTTGCTAGAAAACCCACCAATTGGGGTAGTGCAGGCGCTATTGACTACAGCCTTGCTGAAAACAGCGGCCAGTCTAAGGTACTGCTCCATTGCATAATGAAAAGGTCTCCTTGAGCTGTCCAGGAGGGGTTTCCAAGTTTTTAAGACTGACAAGGAAAGAAGAGAGGAATCTGGCCGGCAGCCAAGCTAGACTGAGCTCAGTAGCCAGGCATGAAAGAGACTGGGGAAGTTGCAGGGGATAATTGGAAAGGCGCTGGTGCTTGTACTTGGGTTTAAACAAGGGGGTTCTTTTGCAATGAGAATTTTTAGGACTAGGATCAGTCTTCTTGGCAAAACGCAAACTCAGCATAGCGTGCAGTTGGATATGACAGAGGAGAGTGAAAGAAGGCTTGAAGGGAAGAAGTCTGACCTTCCTTATCAATATTGCAGTGGAAGAGCTGGGCCTGATGCTGTTTTTGGTGATAATACTTTCCAAATGTCCATATTTTGTTATTGTCTGTCTCCTCAGCTCCTCAACTTGGACTATGTACTGCAACTTCCCTCCCTTACCATTGCCCTTCTTTGTTTTCATGGTCAGTAGTGACTGAACACTTGGGCTTTGAGCAGATTTTTTTTTTTAACCTAAATTGAATAATTCAATTAGGTATTCTCAAATAGCACGGATTTGGGTCAGGGAATTAAAGTGAAAAATGCGTTCACTATGTCTTCCTTGAGTTTCAAAAGTGATCCAGATAGAGGGTCTTGCTCTTTTGCCTGAAGATAGAAGTTGGGATGATTTCACACATTTGCCCAAAGTCTTACTGCTTTCTAATTCGAGCAGCCAAGACTCACAGCCTTATCTGCAGCTCAGACCCTTCTTTTATGTACTGAAATTGTTTATGTTTCATCTGTCTCCCCTTTTGTGTTTCAGGGAAGTAGGTCAACTACTGTGGGTATGGGAGTTGAATGGTAAAAAAAAATCCACAAATGTGGTTTGTGTTTTTCCTGGACTTTTGAGTGGGGTGTTGTGACTATCAGCCTGCTCTCTGAGATTGACTTTATGAATCACTCCCGGAAAGTGTTTTCTCTGACCAGGATTTCAGTTTTTCCACTTGCAAAGTAAAGAAACTTTCCTTTGCGTAATTACAAGCTCACTATGAGAATTACAGAAATGATGTTAGTAGGCATTTAGACATAATGGTCATAGGGTTTCTGACTCAATTGACTCAGGTGAGTTTATTCATGTTAAATAGGAATATCTATGTCTAGAATAAATGTATAATATCCATTTAATTTATAAAAGTTACTACTTTTACATTTAAATCATTTTAGCTTAATTATAAGGTTTTACTTGTGAGGACATTGGGTGAAGTTTTGTTATGCTTAAAGCTGAGTCATTTTCTCAAACAAAAGAATAATCAACGAGTGCATATTTGTTATTATTTCAGTGTATATTTATAGTCAAGACAAGTTATTTTTATGTCAAGCTCAATTTTACCTTTATGAGAAGTTAACAAATATATTTGCAAAATTTGGTGTCCTTCTCAATAGCACTCGAAAGACTGTGAAATGGAAATGGTAATTTTTACATTTTTACTTAGCAGATTGATAAAAAAGTTGTTTTATTTGAATGTAATAATGAATTCAAAGGTAGTTGCACAAGCGAATTGCATGACCAAATGTATTTAAAGCTGGTGGATCTCATAGTATTTGCTTTAGTACATTTAGAAATCAAGAGGCCTAAGATGGTTCCTACAAGAGCATAAAAAACATATTCAGATTGGAAAAAAGAAAATGGTATAAACTGGTATAAACTGGTATAATAGAAATCTATTCACTTCCAAATATAGTATATGAAATTGAGATCAGGTGTTTATTTTTAAGGAGAATGGCTAACAGTCTTTTTTACACCGTGTGACTTAGGAAACAGTGCTTATTCTTCAGGTTGCTAACTTTGTTTTATGGTTAGATAATGTTTTTCATGGGAACACAGTTAATTGACTGATACTGTGCAGAAGAATAAGAGTTAATTTTCTGTTTATGTCAATGGTATAGTTCTGGGAAGTTTGAAATTACACTTGTCTTAGGAACAGTTTTGGAAAAGCTGCTGCAATTTGCTCGCATAGTAAGAGTAAGCGAGTTAACTTATGTAGGGACTGTGATTGCTACTGTATTTTGTGCCACATTTCATTAATATGGCTTTTGAAAATAATTTTAAATGAGCTCATATATATTTTCTAGGATGCACCTTGAAAAAGCACATCTAGATAATAAGAGTTATCTTCATTTCATATATATGTGGACACACATATGATCATCATTATGTGTGGACTTATGATCATCATTACATGCCTTCTGAAATAGCAGTTCAGGACAGACCTCAGAAGCTTCCGTGACTAATGTTCCCTCCCCTCCCCTCCCCCCTCCCCCTTCCCTCCCCCTCCTTCTCCCCCACCCCATCTCAATCTGTCTCCCCTGCTGTCCTCCTCTGTGTCTGTGGTCACTATCTCTTTATCCTATCTCCACCTCTCTCTCTGTGTACTTACAGTTACGAAACGTATATTTTCTTGGATGTTTCTCTATTTGTGGTAGATATATTTGTATAGGGAAAAATAACTTCAGTTGAGATTTTGAACCCAGATTTTATGATTAATTTAAAATATTTCCTAGTTCACTGTTGACAGGGACCTTTTTTTGCTTCAGATACTAAAGATTTTTTAAGCTCATATGTAAGGAATTGAAAAGTAGTGGGCAGGATCTTTCTGATTATTAGCTCTGGTGATGACTTAGTCATGGAAGCGTCTGGTGGAGTAGAATACAGAGAGATGTGCCATTAACTACACTGAAATAAGTTCAGTACTTAGAAGGTGAATATGGCTAATAAGTTCATATGATATGGAGAAGTAAGAGTTATGTATAATGTAGTATTTCTTGGTGTTTTTGCATGTGGTGATTTTACCACATGTCATAGAAGGCCTGTTTCCCACCACTCTCCCAAGAATTTGGGGGCATCTTATAAATTTTGCCAGAGCTAACAAAAAAAATGTGATGAATGGTGTGAGCCCAGTCTTTGATCTCCTTTCTTGTAGAAATGAAGATGATCACTTAAGAGCAGAAATAATCCACTAATTGAATCATTAAGAAGTTAACTATATACATATTTCCAAACAATTAATCTAAGATTTCACGAATGATGACAAGCTATCCCCTCACTTGGTTAGTATTTAAAATATGATATTTGTTTGAAATAGACCAAAAAGTAGGGGCTGGGGATTTAGCTCAGTGGTTCCTCTGCTTGCCTTGCAAACGCACCCAAGTTCAGTCCCCGGTACCAAAAAAAAAAAAAAGACCAAATGTAACATCAGTGCTGTAGAGTAAGGAATGTGCAAATTTGGGATAAGTAGAAGTTGGCATGAGAGAATAGACTTACTTTAGCATCTCAATTTGATTTTTCTCTTATATACATTCTTAAAATCAAGAAGATGTCATGCTTTAAAGTAAAATTTTTAGCAGCAAATAGGTTCGTTTATCCAGAATTCAACATAGATAACTTAAAACATAAATTTGTGGGTACTGATAGGAGGTTTATTTAAGAAACAAAACTTTATAAAGTGTTTTTAAAGGTCATTATGAAAGTTATTATTTCTAATATATTTCATTTTGTCTACTTTAAGGAGCTGTGTAGTAAATACAGAATTTTTATTGCTGATTGAACTTTGCTACCACCTTCTGAGGATGTGCTCTATTCTAATTATAAAAATGTCCTCCAATGTAAATGCTGATTATTACTGGTCGTGCACATGATTATAGAGAAAGTTTGGTATATTGTAAAGTGCAGTTGTATAGCTGAATTAATTTCAAAATAATTTATCTTTATGCTGATATGATTTAATATCATTAGTAAGTATATTATTTATCCAGTGAAGTCTCTCAAAATACAGTTTTAGAGAATTTTTAAGGAGTCATATTTGAATAAATGAATTTAATCTTAAATACCATAAATGCCATCTAAAAATGGCAAAAGTCTAAAAGTTCATAATTTTACAGCAGTTGAAATACTGACATTCATATTAAAATAAAAGCAAGTTTTACATAACAATCAAAAATACAAAAGACTGAAGGAAGAGACCCTGTATGAAAACGGAGTGATTCAGCGGATGAAAACTGTATGCCAGTGGCAGGAATGGAGATGGTGCCCACCCAGCCCGCCCAGGAGAGTAGTGACCATAGGAGCGACTAGATTTGCAAAATATGTAAACGAGTTCTTGCCAAACCAATCCCTTCCTTTCTGCAGAGCCACAGGGCCGCTGCTTACGAAGGCGCAAACTTCTTGGCTTGTGCTCAAACCCTTTTCTCATATTCCACTCTGTTTTGGCAGTAGATCGTGCAGGCCTCTGCTTGCGCTGGGTCTTGGATATTTGGTTCATTTAGAAGTTCCTGTATTCCTAATAAGATCTGTTTGATCGTGGTGGCTGGCCTCCAGTCTTTGTCCTCCTCCAGGATGGACAGGCACACTGTGCCCGAGGGGTACACATTCGGGTGGAAGAGTGGCGGCTCAAATTTACATTTTGGTGGTGAGGATGGATAATCATCTTTGAAAAGCATCCGCAGCTTGAACAAGCCTTTCCACGGAGTCCCCTTCTTCCCTGGGATGGCGCACTCCCAGTTCTTCAGGTTCATTGCGCCGTCGGGGTTCTTGGCAGGGACAGCCACGAAGCCAAATGAGTGGTCTTTCCTCCAAGCTTTTCTCTCCTGGGCGAGTCTGCTGAGGGCGATGCCGGACCTACTCAAAGTCCCTGAGCGCAGGCAAGGAGTGGAGCGCGGACCCAGCCAGGAAGTCCCCTAGGCGCTAGTCCTCTGCTCTCAGAGGCAGGCATGATTCCCACCGCTCAGATGCCCGTTAGCCTCTAGCTGGCTGGCTGTACGAAAAGAAAATCACTTGTCCCTCCCACCCCTCATCTGGTCTCCTCAGAACCTGTGCTGTGTTGCTTATGAGCCTCAGATCCAAAGTCAGCTAGTGTCTCGATTCTGCATCACTTCCTTTGTGCTCATATGGCGTTTTGTTTGTGTTGCTGTTTAGAGTAAATAAACTGTGTATATAAAGAAAAAAATGGCAAAAGTTAATTGATAGTTCAGATTTATAAAGTGGTATTCCTTTATAATAAGAATAGCCAATGTTTTAAAATTTTATGAATTATTTCTTTTTTAATGCATTATTATAACTCTGGATATATGAGAGAAAAGCCTTTAAAATTCTTAATAGCGAATTACAACATATAACCAAGAACAACATATTGCCAATATCATCTTTAATTCTTTTAAAGGAAAAAAACTACTATTAAATTTATAACATCTGAACTATCATAGACTTAATTGCTTATATTAAGTAGATGAGGAAGTTTATGATTAAAAAATTTGATTAATTTGGAAAAATGAAATTTCCTAGAGTAGTAGAAGTGAGGCTTTTAAGTAGAATGTTTTAGACTTGATATAATAAATCTTTTGAAGTTCCATGTTCGTTGAGCTCTGTTCTTTATTTTATTTAACGATTTTCTGTTAAATTGGCATTCGTTTGCCTTTCTCATTCCTGAAAATGTGTTTAAACAACAAATCTGTAAATAAAGGGGTTCTGATATGATCCAGTAGAATTAAAAATGCTTACTGACTACCACTTGTTCTTTTGTAGTTGTGTCCTGTATTAGTAGCAGGTGACAGAGACCTATTTCTCATGCACATAAGTAGAATTTAGTATTTCCATGCAATTCTGAGGTACAGTAGAGGAGATGAAGGGGACAGAGATGGAGAATACGGGTGTTCACCAGTGTGAGGGGAAGCGGTGTATGGGAAGAGTGGAGGTGATTCGTGGACCGACTGACAGGGAATGAAGAAGAGTTAGCTGGCGCTGAAGGGAGGAGTTTCGGATGGAGCAAGGAGGCTCCCTTCTCTCCCCTTCCTGGCCACTGTGATGTGAGCAGCTTTCTTCCACCCAGAACAGTTGACCAAGCCTTTCCTGCCTGGGAGCCAGCTGACCATGGATTGAAAACATAAGCCAAAATAAATCTCTTCTTTACATTATGGCTGTCGGGTATTGTATGTTCCCAGTGTTGAGAACGTTATTAAAACACAGAATGACACTGGATTAAATTGGATGTGTTTCTGGACTTGAAGTTAGCGTTTCTTTCCATTTCTTGCATTTTCATTTGCAAGAAGCATATTTTCCCTTTTTGTTTTTTTGGTGCTTGGAATCAAACTCGGGACCTTGCGCTTATGAGACAGGCGGTGGAACCACTGAACTAAATCCCTGGCCCCATATTTTCACTTTTAACGGCCACATCACTTATTATTGTGGCAAACTGTATTGGTCCACCGAAGTCTCTTTCCTGTTCCTCTTTCCCTGTATTGTTCATGTGTCCACTCTGTGCAACTCTGGGGAAGACAGTCTCACTTCTATTTCAAGTACAGTTTCAATTAGGTTGAGCCAATAAACATAGTGTTGCTGTTTCCCTAGGCAGTGATTGGTTATTGACAGAACACTTTTTCCTTGGCCTAATTGTAGTCAATTATATGAAACGGCAGACTAGTGAGAGATGGTGTAGAGAAGATGTTTCACGGTTAGTGAGGAACTGTTGGGTAAGAAAGCACTTGTCAGTTGTTGATATCATAGTGTCTGGAATAGGTGCTTCATATTGCTACATGGTGTCAGTCTTTTGCCAAGAAGAAATCCAGCATGAGGACAAAACAAGTGTGTTTAAGATGGAAGAAAAAAAATGTAAAGAACTTGGCTCCTTGACGGAATCATTGGGTCCCCGAATCAAACTACCATATTTCTGGAGTTACTGTGAGTGAGATAATGAATTTCTTTATTTTACAAACCAACTTGAGCAGAATTTCTAATTAGTTGAAATAGAGGAATTTCTAATTAATTAATCAGAGAAGTTATTAAATGGTATTTTGGGTTTGTAGATAACCATGTTAGAAGTGGTGATTTAATTATTAGGGCAAATTTATTAGGTACTTCAATTTTGTAAGTATTTTATTTAGTGTGATGCACATATAAAATATTATTAAAAATACCAAATATTACTGTTTTTTAATATACTAAATAGATCAGTCATCTTATTACCTCAATTTATTCTGAAATGAATAAATTAAGAGGGAGGTGGTTATAAGGAAAACTGAGCATAATCACACAGGCTCAGAAATAGGCAATTCAACTGAATATAAATTCATAATCTAATCAGTTCATAAAATTACACCATTCATAGTAGCATGGTACCTTTAGTGTAACAGAAACATTAAATACACATAAAGAAACATTAAAGGAATCTCAGTGTTTGGAGTAATTTACCAGTATTACTTGTAGTCTGATGTCAATGCTAATTTACAATAACTTAAAGAAAAAACATAAAGCTTATAGCAGTAAAATTAAAGAAAGCTATCAGCTGCAGATCCATTCTCAGATGTATTAAAATGCAGACAACCTTTAAGTAAGAGACAGTGACAGAGAGTCTCACCTTGACTAAACACTAGTCAGGCTCTTCGGAATCCTCTTCCCAACTTGACCTCTGGACTTCGGTGTTCATCTCTGTTTCGTCTAGGTTTAGCCCGAATTCTCCTAAACCAGTTAAGCCGTCTAAATATTTAATAACGCTCTATACCTAATTGAGTTCCTTACTTTCCATCATGTAGATGATGTCTGATCACCTGATCGCCAAGAATTTTCTTTTTTCTGGTACTGGGATCGAACTTGGGATCCTGCACTTACAAGGCAGGTGCAGTGCCACTGAGCTAAATCCCGACCCTAGAATCTTGTCAGGTTACTTTAGCCAGAAAACTCCCTCACCTGTGATTTTTCCTCTCAATAATTTTTCTTATGTTGCTTCCCTTTCTGCTCATTGGCTGTAAATTCTATCTTCTTTGTTCTGTGAGTTGAATCTCTCTTCTCCATTGCACAAATTCATGTTGCTGGTCCCTACACCTGTTGTGTTGGATCTGAATAAAGTCTGCCAAGCCATCTGTTACTGTTTGTAAGGGAATAGATTTAATATAGGACACATAATTTATAGGATTATTTTATAATATTCACCCAAAAAGTCAATTGCAGAGGAGTGCAAGAGACCTGTCCACATGCTAGAACCTCGAAGAATCCAGCCAAGGGCCTAGATCCTGTAGCAATGTCCTGCACAAGTCCAGCTAAAGGCCTAGAGCCCACTGCAATGTCTCACAAAAGTCTGTATCGAGGATCTGCACTGGAAGGCCAGTGGTGGAAACTAGAAGGTCTGGGCTTGCAGAGTGAAGGCTCTGTGTCAGAAGGCTGAAGGATTTGCACTGGAGCCAAGAAGTGATGCTCAGGGGGAAGACTAGAGCGCCCCTGAGGAGAACAGCAGCCATTCCCAGGAGATAGCGAGGACCTGAGCTCCTCTGAGGATGAGAACAGCCAAGTTCAAATGGAATCAGGAAAACCAGCCATGGCAAGCTTCTCCAGGAAAATCAACAGCATACGATCTTCCCCTCCAATTCTCCTTTTATGCCATTGGCAACATTCCTCAGGTCTGGGTCTTCCACACCCAGAACCACGCTGACATGGTTCAGCTGGGCATTCCAAGTTGACCATCAGTTTATCCCCCAAACCATCTTTAATGAGTGTCATGAATAATCTTTTCCTTAACAAGTTTTGTGAAAACCTACTCCACTGTAACCACTGTCAATTTAATTATTTTCTTGACCTAGCTTTGTGGATGGCTTAGCATTATGCTTATTATTTTTTGTAATGTACTGTCTTAATGTGTGGGGATATTTGTGACTCTTTGTTCTCTTGCTTTAAGGTGCTATGAGTTACCGAAAGCTGAGAATTGACAAAAGCATGAGTGCAATATATTTGAGGGAATGAATGCCCTCCTAAACCCTAGTGGTTAACCATGTAGTTTAAATGGGAGGTGGAGGGAGCAGAACTGGCAGTAATCAAACAGGCTCAGAGAGCAGGCAAGTGCTTTAATGCGCAGGTTTGTTGAAAATGAGGGGGTGTGAGAAACAAAGCTAGAAGAGGTTGTGCAGGCAAGGCAGGTGGAGAAGAGAAGCTGGTGAGGCTGTAGGTGGGAATGTCACAGACATGGAAAGCCTGAGGTAGAGCAGGGTGGCAACCGGAGCATGGGGCAAGAATAGCAGGGCCAACATGTTAGGGTGGATGTGGGAAGCTTACAGACTGGAGAGAGCACAGCCAGGAGCTTGAATGCCAAGGGAGAGTGAAAGAGACATCTGAGGAGCAGTTACTGTTGGGGACAGTGACAGCCAAAGCCACAGGACCTGCTGCTGTCTTACTGTGGCTGAGATGTCCATCTTTGTGTCTTGCATAAGAATGCAATTATCATGGTTGAGATGCTTCAGCCACGAGATCATGACCTTCAGTTTTAGCAGCTGAGGACATCACCACACGGAGAGAGCTGGGACAGAGACCAGGAAGGCTAAGTACTGAGATTCTCAGAGGATTATCATTCTTTTCCAGTCTGTTCAGGAACTGTGCTGGGGCCTCCTTCTGCCCTTACAGAATAGGAGTGCTCTCTGGTGCTCTTTTTCTGGTTTAAAAGTGGGGGCCACGTTCTTGGGGTTTTTTGAATGTGAATACATCCCATTTAGTTTGGAAATGATCATAAGTGAATGTGATGATCTGCTTTGGAAATTTCAGTAAAACATATAGTGTGGCTTAGAGTGGACACAAAGTGAGGAAGAGGAGAAATACTCTGCTTGTGCTGAAATACCCAGAGAAAGTGAAAAAAATTCACTCCCTTTCCTCAGTTCCCCAGTAAGTTCCTCTCTTCCTCTCTTTTTCTCTCCTCTCATCTCTCTCTCCCTCTCTCCCTCTCCCTCTTTGTCTTTCTCCTTCCTCCCCTCCCTCCGTCCTTTCCCTTTTCCTCCCCCTCCCCTTTCTTTCTTGCTGAATATCTAACTCAGGGTCTCTTGTGCATGCTAAGCAAGTGTTTTGCTACTGAGTCACATCCCTAGCCCATTAATCTCATACCTATGAATCACATTAAAAAGGCTTTTTCAACAAAAGAATAATGGTAACTGCAACCCTTACAGAAGGCTTACTGTGTCCTAAAAATTGTGCTCCGAAATGGTTTAGAGATGATAAAGAAATTTGACTAAGTTTCCACAGACAGCAACAGTGGAGTCATAGTGGGTGGTAGACTGTGACTTAGTTGGATCTGCACACTTTGGATCTGCATTCCTTTGACTTTTGCTTTATTTGATTTGTCAGGAGAGTTAAAATGTTAATTGGATACACAATTTGGATACTAAAGGCCCCTAAAGGCCCATGGTTTTGAGGAGTCAGTCCCCAGGAAGCTGCCATTGGAGGTTGTGGAAACTTTATGAGGGGGGCCTGGTGGTGACATGGGAGAAATGTAAATCTTAACCTATTAGATAGCAGATGTGCCGAGTACGAGTTCATGTCTTCTGATATCAAAGAATGAATTCCAAAGGTCAAAGCAGGTTAAAAGCAGGAAACATGTATGGAGAGAGAGCTCCTGAAAGACAGGAGGGTCCTGGAAATGGGTTGCCATCAAGGCCATTTGTAAACAGGGTAATTTATATAGCAAAGTCATAAATGTGGGTACAACGTGGGTCAAACTATAACCAACCGATAAGATTACAAGTATAACCTCTTAGCTAGTATTGATCCAATTGTGAGGCATGTAGCAAGGTCATACTAACCTCAGCTTACCTGTGACCCCTAAAAGAGAAACATTTTGGGGAAGGGCTGGGTCCAGATGTCCTGGTCACCCATCAGGGTTTCTGATGCATATCTAGATATAATGGCCTGGGGGTGCCAATTACAGTATGATCTCAAATTTCCATTCATCTCTGAGGGCAGTGTGCAAGTCTGGCCATTGTGACTTTAATCTTGAGGACTTACCTTAGTCAGCCTTTCACTGGCTTAAGAGCCCAGTCCCTCTCTGACTGTGTATTAATTTTTGTTTAACTTAGCTGCCTATGATAGTGGGAAATGTGTACACATTATTTTCCAATGATTGTGGGAAGTAGGTAAGAGACAGTACAAATGTTAGTTCTAAGGTTTCTAGTTTTGGAAACTGGGATGTTTTGGTAACATGGATGTTCATCAACAGAATAAATACAGTAGGAGTAGGGTTACTGAAGGACAGGTATGATTTCAGTGTTGGACATATTGTATCTTAGTTTGCCTCTGAATCTTTCTGCTTAGATGACTCGTAGGAATTGAAAACTACAAGCCTGAGCTAGGCAGTTTGAGCTGGGCTTGGGACCTATGTGCACCCTGCGTGCATATTCCCGATTTCGGTTTACACATAGGAGTGTTTGTTTTAGAGGGGAGAAAGTCAGTGTTGTGGTTCAGAGGAAGGCTAATATTTTAAGTAGGGTAGGAAAAGCAAAGTTTCCAGGCAACATTGAAAGGAAATGACCAGTGAGGAGGAAGAAAAGTCAGATGTGATGTTGTGAAACCTAAGACAAAAACTGTTTCCCAAAGGAAGGGGTGATCGACAGTGATAGTAGATGGTGGTCACAAAACGAATATAAGAGTTTTTTTGTACTTGACACGAAAGTGTTTGGTGACTGCTTGGTGAGAATACTTTTGGTGGAATTGTGTGTATGTGAATTGTAGAGTACATGAGTATTTGAACACTAAAGATAATTCTGACACGGCATGTATCTGTGTGTGGAAAAGGAACATGGTATGGAGACTGAAGAGGACTTGAGTCACTTCGCAAACAGGATCTCTTTACTGTGGAAGAGGCTCATTTGTTGGAAGCAGATTTGGCAGAAAGAAGGCCTACAAGGCCCAGGAAGTATATATACAGTGAAGTCATGCTCACGTTTGGCACTGCGGAACCGGAAGGGTGCTCACCTTTTGAAGTTGTAGTCTTTCCTTACCTTAGTTCTGTCTACCTTTAGATATGTGAGAATGTGGACCCTCTTGTCACATCCGCCATAGTGGAGAAGAGTGACAACTGTAAACTACTGTAGCATATCAGAATTCTAAACAATGTTGTGAGACAGGTTCCTAAGTGAGTAGTACAGTGGAGCATTATTGTAGTAAGGAAGTTTTAAGTTGTGAGTTACACAATACCTAAAACAGTGGACTAAGGAGTACAGTATTAAAAGAAAAGGTACGAGAGAGGGAGGAAACACACTGCTAAGGGGAAAATGAGGCCAGGAAATGGAGAGAAATCTATGAATTACAGGAATCTGTTTAGAATATTTCTTATGAGACCTGTACTTGTTCCACATGATGGAGGAATAATAGATCATTTGCCTGAAGACGATAGGAGAGGAAGGCGACTGAGTATGAAGAGTTAAAAAACTGAGAGGCTGGTATGCTGGATGACTGCTTCACATGGGGTTTGGATGCCAGTCCTGAGATTTTTCAGTTCAACAGTGTGGACACTTAAAATGGAAACAGACATCCCAAAGGTGGGTAAATTTGGAAGCATGGACGAATTGCATCCTTGGAATGAATCTTAGAATGGCACATTGAGTTCTGAACATGGACATTGTGGTCATGCTTGTGAGCACCTACTTTGGGTGTCTTAGAAATACATTGTGATGCACTAACCCATCATTAGGGTCCTGCGTTTATAAGCTTGTCTGAACCTGATTACCTTCCAAAGGCCTCGCTGAAAAATACCATTGCATTAGGGGTTAGGGATCTGGAATATGAATATGAAAATTTCTATAGCACCCAAAAATACATTGGACTCATTTTGGGGAAGTATTTACTGTACAAATAAACTCAGTGATATAATAGTTTTTTCCTATTCTATGCTATGACACTTTCTAAGTTAATGCTTCATATATGAGAGTATTTGATAACTCAAACACATATTCATGAATATTCATTACAGTTCAGTGTGATTAATAGGTGGCTTAAGGTTGTACTGCAGAAGCCTGAGCTTTGCCCTCTTCATAGATAAGTTATGCCATGTACAAATTAAGTGCTCTTTGGGAGGCAAATTAATTGCACATTGCTTCCCTTTCTTAATCTGTAACACAGTACAGAAAATAATTATGTGGAAGGTTCTTGAGGGCTTAAAAACATAATTGGTGCATTTAGCACAGTGGCTGGCATTTTGTAGGTGATCAATAAATGATAGTGTTATCATGTAAGGTATAATTTTTATACCATTATATTTAAACTTTATAGTAGAATTTATGCTGTTTCTATTTTGATTAAAATATGCTACTTTATGAATATGAGTTTATCTCCAATAATAAATATAAGTGGAACAATTTCAATATATTATGTCATTTGTGACTTACAAAAGATAAAAAATAAGAGAGACAAAAACTTGTTCCTGTTTTGACTATATCTACATCAGTAAGTTATATATTTAAAAAAATACACTCAAGTTTAAAACATTGTGCAATTTGAGCTTGGATACAAAATCTTTTTATAATTGTGTTCATTTTAAGTAAATGGAATATGGTAGAATGAAGTTTGTAATGAAAATATTAATATGAATCTAAATAATAGGCCTTTATTCCTGCAGTTGTGTAGGAGAAAACGTTTAAGTTTTTTTGCATATATGCACTTGTACATTTTTAATTGTATGATTAATTCATTCTGTTGAAACACATTTAAGAATACTGAAGTTTAGCATAAAGGGGAAAATGTCTCCCTGACTGACTGTTTTGATGACATTTCTTTATTTTAATTGTAGCTTGGATCGTGTACCACACATTGGTTTAGTTTTGATTTTTTTTCATAGACCATGGTGAAAGGAAGAACTTAGGAGGACTCCGTAGACCTAATTCGATGATTTCCAGTTTGTGGTAATATTAAAAATACACATGGAAGGTTGTGGACTTACAGTATTTAAACTGAAAATTAATAATCAGAGAAACATAAATCATGTGGCTGTGGTTTCTGTCGGAACCACGAGGCAGGCAGGCGATTTTTCACCAGTAGACGGCCGCTTTTCTGAGCCTGGAGAAAGGATGACTGTATTATGTGCTGGGTGGCATTTGGCCAGTTGCTTCACTCAGCTTTCAAACCTGGTTCATTTTCCAACCCACTAGCTGCATTCATTATTATGAGAGGCCTGAAATATGGCTCCTTCAGGTCATTATTTTCTCTTTGTATCCATTAGCCTCACCTGTGCCTGGACTCAGCCAATTTTGGTTATGGGAAAAGTCGGTGTCGGAGTCTCTTCCTGACACGTGTGTAGGCATTAAAGTAAATTAGGCCCCCTGAATAGAATGTGCTTCACAGGTTTGGTATTTAAAATGCATCATTTCCGAAGGGCTAAGGGAAAGCTGCATTTTAATTTGTAAATTTGCTACAGAAAATTTTAGCACAGAAAACTCTTCGAGAAACTAATTCTTTGTATTAAAATGAAAAGCTTAAAAATGTCAGTTTGGGGCTATTTTACTTTCCCTAATGCTTCCAAAAGAAATCTTCCAAAAGAAATGTGAAAGACAAAAAGATGCATTAAAAGAAATAGAGCAAACTTGAAAAGCAGAGATGCACTGGAGGTCTGTTTTATTCATGCACCACCCTTACGTCTCATGTACTAAACTCTAGCTAGAAAAGTGGAGTGAAGTGTGTGGTCTATGAGATGTTGGAAAATACTCGAGATGAATGACTGAAGACTTACTGAGATGCAGATAAATCTGGCTCCTCATCACACTACCTCATGGCCTTCCTTCCCACCCTATCACTTGGCACCTTCAGGACCTTGAAAGCTTTTACTTAGCTAAATTGGAGATATTTATCTTCTCTGGGATCTTCTTGAATGTAAAGTGAAGACAACGATATGAATTTTATATGCGTCCCTGAGAAGAATAAAGGTGAGAATCCACAGTGGCACCCATAGATTTTCAGGTCGATTCCTCCTGCGTTTATTTCTTTCCTTGGTCTCAAGATGATTAGAGCTCATGTTGTCTCTGTTGGATCTGGATGGCAGGAAGCAGCAGCTTCAGCTTTCTTTGTTCTCCCTCTGTTATATCATCACGAAGCTTCTGAAAATCAATAAATAGTTCACTCTTCTATCTTTATGCTGTTGTTTTTGAAATTGTTCCTTTTCATAGATTGAATCCGATGGTGTTTTTCTTTTCAATCTTGCATTTTGGGAGATGGAACATCACCAAGAGTCTCTATGTTAGGAAGAAATTTTTGTTATCTTGAGACTCCACAGTAATATAAGAAGGAAGCTTGAGACCAAAGATGAGTGGACCAAGACTGATTATTCAGCACTGATATTCTGTTGCTGAATTTATTTGGAGAAAAGCTGAATAATCAGGGTTCAGGGGTGCTATAGAAGAGTATCTCACAGCTCATCTGTAGCTTGAGATGTGGGATAGAAAGATGTACAAAGCCCTACTATGAAGACTAAATACTGTGATCAGTCTCATAACTATATTTATAAAGTTTGAGAGAAATAATAGTTCCGTGTGGAGTGAATTATAGTTCCTGGGTTCCTACTTTTGCTTGTGCAGCCCTCACCTATTTTCAACTTACTTTCTGTATTCATTCAACGTACTTTTTATTTATTTATGTTTTTCAACATACTTTTTAAACTTCATTCTAAAGTGTCAGCTGCTGTGCTTGGCTCCTCCAGGGTATCCTTAATGTCAGAGAAGCGCGGATTTACATGATTGGTCTGCTTCCTGCAAGTACAGTCTCTGAGTTCCTAAATTCATTTGAATCTAGCCCTTCAAGTTTGTTTCAAAGTACAATTGTTATATTTTTAAATTACATCATAGAAATACTAATTCTATTGGTCAACTTTTTGTCTCTGAAAGGTAATATCTAACCGAAGTAATTTAAGGGAGGAGAGGTTGGTTTTGGCTCACAGTTTCACAGGCCTAAACTCATAGTCCGCTGGCTCCAAGGCAGATGCGTCGTGGTAGCAGGGCATGGAGGAGGAAAGCTGCTTACCTCACAGCAAGTAGGGGGCACAGAAAGGGCTAGAGAGGAAGGGGTCAGGGACCAGACATAGTCTCCAAGGTCACACTGCCTGACCCACCCCCACTCCCCCAGAAGTGTGCTTCATTAATCTCCCAGGAGGCATCTCTCAGGCCAGTCAAGTTGACCATCAGGATTAACCATCACACCCATTTTCTAGGACTCTCAGGTATTAATCCAGTGACTTTATATATTCCTCAGCTTGATGTTGTATTTTGCTAAGTTTATATGTGTCTCTGTTAGGATTTCCTCGTTATAGACTATGGGAAGCCATTCAAGATCTTTAAGCAGGGTAAGAGTAAAGGGGAAGGAGGAAAGGAACATGACAACCTTTGCCCTTACGTAACCTCACAGCTCCAGGAAAGACAGAAAGAAGAGATGGGAATATAAAGTCACAATGCTAAATTAGTGAACATTTAAATAGATTCGAAAGAATGAAAGCTTGGATTTAAGAGAATCAATGAGATTGAAAAAGAACAAATTGGAGTGATGTTTAATTTATAGGAACTGTTGGCTGATTGGATATGAGCATTTCATGGAGCTGGAATTGAGAGAATTATGTGTAGATTTCAGGTTTGGGATTAAACGACTAGATTATGGTTAAAATTCACCCAGGCAAGGAAATATAAAATGAAAAGCTAAGAATCCCACTGTGGGGTTTTGAGTTTGAGGTGTTTAGGGAACATGCAGAGGGAGCTTCCCTGCAAAGGTAGATAGGCCATTCGGAAATAGGAGCAAATCCTGGGATGGAGATAAAGATTTGGGAGTCATCAGCATGGAGATGATCCTTAGTGTCATGAGGTCAGACCCTTGAGAACGTCTGTACTTAAGGGGAATCAGAAAATAAAAAGTGAGTGGAAGACACAGAGAAGAGAATCTGAACACAAAGCGTCTAAGCCAAAACATTGTGACTGGCTCCCTCAGGGGAGATGGGCGAGATCCACACAGTTGTCATTTTAGAGGGACTAGGAAAGACTGACTCGAAAAATATTTCAAAAGAACTATTCTCTGTTAAAGTTAAAGACCAAACTGCACTTCATATTTGTCAGATATCTCTAAAATGGCCTAGCTTAGGTGGCCAGGGCTTTCTGTTCGTTTTTGGGGGTACAGTTTTCTACACTTGATCTTAGCCGAAAGGCCAAGAAGCGATGTTTTGGGTGCAGTTTTCTGTGACCACACACTTCCGTTTCAGAAACTGAGCACACATTTCATAGGCTTAGCAAAATAGCCTCAATTTTTGGTCAAATAACAAGGAATTATGGGCCTTCCTAGGTCATGGCTAATTTCCTAAAGGATATATCTATGATTTATTTCCACAAAGCCATTTTTAAAGGTAATTACAATTGTGTTTGGAGTTACGACTTCCGATTTGTGACTTTAGGTTGAGTTTTGCTGTTTCTGACACCATTTTGAATTTCACAGTGACTAAAAAGAAGTGGAGATTCCTAGAAACAGATAAGATAGGATGTAACCAATTTTCCCAGCTTATTGAAAATTATTTACTATAAAAGTCATAACAATATTATTAGAAAGAATTTATTTTATAGTAAACATTATAATAATATGTTTATATGGAAGTATTGCATATTAAAATATATAAGGCTTGCATGTTTGTAATAATCATTAATCCATGAATATCTTGAATATGAGTGATATTATTAAACTTTCTCTTAAGTCAAATTTCATTTTTGACCTAGTAATTCTTACAGAAAAGTGAAACAGAGAAATGTGGCACTTATGTAGACATCTGACTCTACTTGTCTTCTTACACAGCTACTTCAGTATAATTCAAAAATGATACACTGAGATTTGTTACCGTATGTCATTTTTTTCTTTAAAAACAAGACGTTTAAGAGATGACTAAGGATATGTTTTCTGCCTTTAAATTTCATAGAAAGGAGAAATGCATGTGAAAGTATCATTATGAATTAACCTGAGAAATACTGATTCAGGATCTCTTGCTGATGCGACTTCTTTAGCACTTTCTATAGAGTTGTTTTCAGTGGATTTTCAGTTGTGGACTCTGAGTTTTTCTGTTTGGTTTTCACTACTAACTGGATACCCTTGAGCAGGTTACTCTGTCTGTGCAAAATGGTATTGGGGTAGAGGAGAAAATCTATGAACAAGAAATCCTTAACCAAAGGGAGTAGAGTAGAATTTCTTTACACTTGAAAAGCATTTTTTAAACTTTAATTCAAGAGTCAAACTTTTTCCTGTGCAAAGATTTTTTTGCTGTTTTATTTTTCTCCTAATTGGCACTCTGTAGAGAGGCAGTAAAAGCCATGGCCTGTATCTTTTTCCTTTCCCTGGGCACTTGTCATGATTTAGTCAGTTTCCTTACTACCTGACATCCTCTACCTACTTTTCTCTCTTGCCCCTTCCCTACAAGACCGTAACGCATAGTCCAGTAAAGCCTAGTGCACTGAACATCCGACACCTTTGTAAATTATTTTCTCTATCTGAAGTTCCTGTTTTTTAAAAAAATTATAACCATTATCCAACATTTAGAATAGATAGTTACTACTTTTTGAGAGGTTGAGATTCTCAGAGCCTTTCCCAGCACTTTGTCATGTATTAAATTGAGTAATCCTCACAACAAACCTTTCATTGTCTCATTTCATTGTATTTCAGTGTCTCATTTCTTTACGAAAGGGACTGGAGGCACAGAAAGTTTGAGTTCTCGGGGTCAGGCAGCTAGGATGTGGGGCTTAGCGAAGATTTGTAGTCAGTCTGCCCCCATAACCCGCGCTTTAACCAGCTAATACCAAGAAGACAAAGAATAACTTTGTAAAACTTCTGGAGACTCCACAGGCCAAGTGGTTTACACTGGGTTCTGTTGTCGGTCTCAGGGAGCCTTCTTTATGTCCTTAAAATACACTATTGTTGTGGTTTTTTTCTCTGCATTGTGCATTATTCTGTTGCCAAATGCTGTTGCTTCCCATTTTAAATTTTTATGCTTAATCATTGTTTTCCCAGTGCTTAGCCTACCACCTGGTGTTAGAAGAGTGTGAATAAAGTTTCTTGGGTTAATGAATAAATAAATGAATGAATGAGTGAATGAATGAATATAAGAAACACTACCAATAAGACCCAAGATGTGAGTAAACTGCTGTATTGATGCACTGTTGTATGGATGGTGATTTCCGTTTGGGGGAAAAGGCAGATAAAAAACTCTGACACACGATCTACTGCTAGAAAGAAATCCTGTTTACTACTCTGAATAGAAGGTATAGTTCTCCTTTTTATTCATGTGCCACATAGAACAGAGGCAAGTAGAAAAATCTCTTTTACAGCCCATTTTAGGTTTTTGTAAACGCAGATAAGACTGATATGTTTATCTAGTGGCAAGAAACTTCTAATATGGTGAAAGAAGTGTAGTCTCCAGCTAGCAGCCAGGTTCTCTGTGAGCTTTCACTTTTTTAAAACTAATTTTTGCCTTTTTGTCTAGTAAGTTGTTTGGATTTTGGTAGATTTTAATGTTCCACTGCTGCACTTTTTTTTCCATTTTAGTGTCCTGTATCCTGCATCAGTGTGCTTCTCCACACAATGCCTTCCTATGGCAGCTCTGTGTTACAGGGAAGAGGAGTAATTACCCAGAGAGTCCCACAGGCTTTGGCCTCCTGCTGTGTTTCTGACCTCTACTCGCTGCCTGCACACCGCCCAGTGCACGTCCCCAGTTGTCCCTGTGCCTTACGCCCCCTGCTTCTCTTTCCTCAGAAGTCACCTCTCTGAGAGCCCTGCCTTAGTCATATCACCATAACACATCTTGTGCATCCTATTTTAATCTTCTCAGCAGTGCTCATCATCTAATACAGTATATAATTGTAATTATTTATTATTCTCATATGTCTGGGCTACTTGCACAGAACCACCGAAAGGTCAGAGATTTGCGTGCATTTCCTTATTATTAAGGACCAGGAACCTGCTGTGATAGCCATTCTACTGCTTGATGATGAGTGAAGACCTAGAGACTTCAGGACCTTGCTGTCCTTTAGTGAAAATGTGCCCTAGATGTTTGTGTTAAAGCCTCAGAAGAGCTGGTTGTTTAAAAGGTGCAAATATCAGGTAATGAACTGAGGCAAGAACATGCCTGATATTGACCCTTAGTCCCTCCGCTTCCCGGGTGCTATAGGTTCACAAAATCAGTTTTTATCTCTCAGATAAGGCAAGCTCTGCACCACGGCTTACATGTCCCTGCACAGCTGACCTTGGCCACTTCAGTAACTCATTTCATTCCCTCTGAAGAAATGACATAGTTTTTATTACTTGGTTTTTTCCTGATTGAGATAATACCTATGTACAGAGTTTGGGGAGGACCTTAGTCCAAAGAATGGTTCTTTTTGGATTGAGTTGGAATGATCTCAAATAGAAAATGAATTTTTATAAAATATACTGAAAGTGCAGTAGTGTTCACACAATCCATTTGACTGGTCTTTTGATTGATGATGTGGGGAGCAAATTCCAATACTTAGTGATAGCTGAAAAGAAATACATTTAGCGTAACAAGAATAAATTGGCTATCATGTCTTTGTTGAAAAAATTGCATGGGCTTTTTTTGGTCTCATATCATTTATTTCAAGTTTATTCTTCCACATTAGGGTGCATCTTGTCAAAATGTTTATGGTTAGAAAAATACCACTTGTTAATACAGGCTGAGGAATGCATAGAAAATGTTTTGATTTATTTGTTGGTGTTGTATTAATGGATAACTCTCCTGGAAGGTTGGAGAGAACATTTATTCAAGGTGTATAATATTATATACCCAATCATAAGACTATGACTTAAGTATACAATACGTTTTTATAAAGATGTGTTGATTTGCCATTTATTTTAAAATATGCTCTTAAATATATTAGTAAGGTTGTGTTATTTGTGTTGTGCTATACACGTAGAGCATAGAAAATGTATTGAATGGAACCATGAATAGCTTTATGAGAATAAAACTATAATGCCACAAGGTTATTGATTTTATGATTATAACTTTTTCATTTTAAGTTTTTCATTGTGTATTTCTTATACTTTGGCAGGCTGATTTTTAGCATAAGCCAGTATTTCCTTTGGCTATTTATTGTAAATTACCTTAACTGATGAGTGAGAACATTTTATGATGTCTGCCTAATTTTAGGTAAATGAAATAACTGACTTTCTTCTAATTCTTTTTTTGTCCTACAAAATGATGGGCTAATAGAAGAAAATCAATCATCCTCTAGCAAAGTACAATTATTCCTGCTTAGACTGTAAAAAATAAACAATAAAGGTAAAAATATTTTACTGTTCATTGACTGTTGCTATATGTGCTATTTTAATGAATCAGAGTGACTCTTAAAAGTCATAATCATACATGGAATTTACTTCAAAGTATGTAAGTAGAATTTGTTTCATAGATTATATAAATACTTTAGAGTTATTAGGAGAATTTCCCTTCCTTCCATCTTCCCACGCTCTCTCCTTCTTTCTCTTCCTCTCTCCCTCTCTTCCTTCCTGCCTTTTTTGTGCTGTGAATTGAACGTAGGGCCTCATGGATGCTAAGCAAGTGCCCTACTACTAAGCAGCATTCCTAACCATAAGAGAATGTCTAAGGGCCGGGGATTTAGCTCAGTGATTCCGCCGCCTGCCTTGCAAGTGCAAGGCCCTGAGTTTGATCCCTGGTACCAAAAAAAAAAAAAAAAAAAGGAAAAAAAGAGAATGTCTAAGTTTCTAAAAATTTCATAAGTGTTTTGATGGTATCAGTTGATTAATTTTGGGGCAGGTACTAAATGTCAATCAAATTCTCATTAGCAGCAGTAATGTGCAGAGAGTATTCATTTGTTCTCTTCTTTTGGTGAATTCCATGTATAGAAATACTGTTCAACACATCATTTAGCTTATGTGTGATACTTGTTTTCTTTTAAAAAAAATTAGGAATTAAATTCAGCAGATTTTCTTTAACCAGCAAGAATCTTTTTTGGGATTATGACTAAAGCCTTTACTACTGCAACTTTAAACAATCTGTGTCTCATATAAAACAAGATAGCTGCCTTAAATTTTAACCAGCTCTATTAGTCAGTTTCCTGGCACTGGGACAAAATACCTGACACCCACAATTTATTATTTTTTAAAATTTATTTATTTTTTTCCCAAGTTCTTTTACTGGTCTGGTACATTTTAGGTATACAATTCATTTACATTTATCATTGGATGTTTGTACCTGTACATGATGCATCTTGGTTCTTATTTTTTTCCCCATTACCTGTGCACCCTTCACCCCCTCCACCCTTCCCTATTTACACAGACATCATTTCCATTTTTTTTTTCTTTTCTCTTAGTTTTTCCTTTCCCACTTTTTCTTTCCCCTTCCTCTCCCTTCACCCCTTCATCTTTGGACCCTTTTTCCTATTTCCAGTTATCCAATATTCATTTTAATCATTTTAACCCTTGTTTACACTATCAGTTTCTCACATGAGTGAAACTATTCGGTATTTACACGTGTGTCCTGTTCATTTCACTTAAGAGTATGGCCTCAATATGCATCCATTTAGTTATAAGTGACTGTAGTTTTTCATTCTTTATGGCTGAGTAGTACTCCATTTTAAAACCACATCTTTTTTATCCAGTTTCCAGCTGATGGGCACTTGGGCTGCTTCCAAGCTTTAGCTATTACAAACTGTGCAGCTGTAAACATGGGTGCACATATATCTCTGTGGTATGATTCTTTTAATTCTCTTGGGAAGATACTCAGCAGGGGAATAGCTGGGTCAAGTGGGACCTCTAGTCCTAGTTCTTTGAGGTATCTCAATACTGATTTCCACAGTGGTTGCACCAGTCTGCACTCCCACCAGCAATGGAGAAGGGTTCCTTTCTCCCCACACCCCCGCCAACATTTGTTATTGGTTGATTTCTTGATAGCAGCCATTCTTTGTGGGGTGAGGTGGAATCTC